>CM048820.1:51456820-51962156 GCA_026586065.1 Dioscorea zingiberensis
TATGTCTCTCATAAAAGATGCCATAATCCAAGCTTAGATACCTTGGATTTATCACCGATATCATCTTTTACCACCCCAAAGTGAATTTGACTTGAAGCTTGGCCATGAAACTTGCCAACAAGTTTGTAGAAATATAATAATATCCGGTCTTCTTGCCCAGTCCCAAATATGACACACACTTCCAATCAAGCTATAGAGTTTGCCATCAACCTCATTGGAATGCTTCTTATTGCAATCATGGGAGTGTCAGCAGAGCTTGCAATCCTTCATGTTGAACCTTTCAAAGAAGACTTCTAGCATATTTTTTTGAGAAATGAATATACCATCCTCATTTTGAAAAGAAACTTGAATTCTTAAAAGAAGTAATGTAAAGAAGGCCAATCATTCATTTCATACTTGTTTATCATATCTCTTTTGAAATCTTCAAATCATCTTCTCATTACTACCATTGAACACCAAATCTATCAACATAAGAGGAACAATGAGGCATTGGATTTCACATTGAGTCTTCAAATATTGGCTCACTCTTGATTCTTTTTTAAAATCATTTTGCTTTAAAGTATGCATCAAATTTCACTATACCACACCCTTAGTGGCGTGCTTTAGTCCATACAATGCCTTCTCCAACTTGTATACTTTTTCTTCTTCACCTTCAATAATGAAGCCTTGAGGTTTTCTCTACAAATACCTCTTATGTCATTTCACCTTTCAAGAATACCGATTTCACATCAGAAGTTGAGTCTGGCAAGCCTTCTTATCTTTTTGTGAGCTTTCCGATTGCTAATAGATAGCTCCTAATTGTTTACAAGAATCTTGCCACTTGCGGGCATAAGTTTCTTGAAAGTGAATTCTACGAGGATTGTTGAGTATAACCTTTTTGCAACCAATCTTTTCCTTTCTTATTTTAGGAAATGAAACCATCCGAGGTTGAGCTTTGTCTTGAACACACCAATTTCACACAAAATAACATCTTTGTGTTTTGGTCTTTCCACCAACTCAAGAAGTGTTGTTTTTTCTCAATCACATCTATTTCTTCTTCCCATAGCTTTTCCACTTACATACCTCTTAACTACCAGTACAAAATTTTGCTTTTCAAAGGCTTCTTGGTAAAATGATAAGTCTTTCGCAGGATCATATATAGATTTTATCCATATTTTTCATGTACTTATATACCTTTTCCTAACTTTATCGATTCTCCATTTTTGCTTCTTTGGGTATCTTTTATTGTGATTGGGCCGGGTAAAAGAGTGCAGGGAAAAGAAAAAGGAAGCGGGGATAATCAGAGGCAAAAGGAAGCGAAAAAAAGAACGCTACTTGCAGAGAAGTGCGGCTTGCGTGCTCTTACACTGCTGGAACTGCAGGCGTGCTATAAAGAAGCATGGAGTATGTTCAAGCCGATGCTTGACTCTCGGATCACGTGGCAAAGCGTGCCAATCCACGTCGCGGAACAGAAGAGCATGAAAGTGTAGCCTTCTATGCAGTTGCTAGCTTTAAATGGTAGATCCGTCCTTAACCCTAAAAATCAACTTTTTGGCCGAGGATCGGTCTCGGCGATTGTTGCGTGCAGTGACTAGGAGGTTCATGTGAAAGAGGATTGAAGGCAAAGTAGGCATCATCAAGGGGAAAAATTTCTATACTAAGTTATATGACCTCTTTTTGTATCTTAGTTATGGTATTCCATAGTATATGAGAGGCTGACTAAACCTTTTTGTTGTGCCTGGGACACTTGAACCCTAAGGATAGACTTGTTATTGATTTCCTTTTTATGTTTAGGTTTGCTTGCTTTCTTGATAATTCTTGTGTAGCATCTTGATTTATCCAATGCTTACTGCAATTACAGTAGTAGTTTCTCCGTTGCATGAGGCTTTGATTCCATCCATCTCCTTAGGAGATAGCATTAGCACAATAGTGTTCATATTACGATGGTTATTATTGGTTATTGTGTGCATTAGCTTGGAGTTGTTACCTCTCCTAGATATCCATTTGTTTTTTCGATGCGTAAGCCTCCCGGAGTCATCTAGCTTGATAGGTTAGAGCATCCAACACCATAAGTATTTATTTGGATGGATTCGGGAGGCGGTTAGAATTAGAACTTATTGATAGCCCGAGGGATTTACATACCCACAGATAGGTTCAGGTTGGACACAAGATGTTAGAGTGTAATTAGCATACATGAAGAGATTCGGAGTGTTCGCGTCAATTCGCGTTGTCACATCCCTCGGGGAATTTATCCCGGTAGATTACCCAGGTATTAAAGAAATTCGATCCTCTGTAGCGAGGGAATCCTAGGGATTGTGATCCGAGGTGCCATATCTCATCTTTGATTACCCACAATCCACCAATTGTTCATCTTAGTTCTACTTTTAGGATACTTAATTGGAGTTAAATCACCTAAATCATCATCTATATTTTTAGGTTGGGTAATAAAGGACAATTAGTACTAGTGGTGCGATCCACAGTGGATTCGACTACCTACCCTACCCTTAGGTACTTTACTACTTGATCAACCACCTTTAGTATACTTGTGGGGTGAAGTGTGGCTGCACCTCCATGGCGTGCATACATTCCATCACACACAAAATTAGAACTTGCATACACCCCATTGAGTATGTCTCATTCTCCTTAGTGGGTGAGCTTGAAGATGAGGAACGCTTCGGACTTGATGGAGAGGTTGAGTGACCTTTAAGGACTAACATTTGGAGGAGAGAACTTGTGGAGCTTCATAAGTCTTTATTTTCTTGATTTCGCAATCCTTCTTGAGAAGAGACAACTTGATTTTTCTCTCTTCTTCCACTTTTTCCAATCCCATGAAGCCTTCTTATCAAAGATAACATCTCTACAAACAAGTCACTTTATTACCTCTTCAAGCTAAAGAGCCTACTAGTAGCCTTTTGATTTTGAGCTATATTGCCAATAAAGATGCATTTTTCACCTAGCCTCATCAAGCCTTTGTATCACTTGTTTTTGGAACCTTATGCAAGCAAAGCAAACACACCCAAATACCTTCAAATGAGTTCACCAATGGTTTCCGTTTTACTCCAAGCTTCCGGAAATGGTGTTTTGTTTTTCCACCACTTTTACCACGATGTTGGACATCAATTCAACAAGTACACCGCCCGTGTACATGCAGCTTCCTACCACAAAAGGATTAAAAGGCATTACATCACACCCGAGGCCGAGATCCCAAGACCTGGATATATGAAAGCCCGGTAGAAATTTTATACCCAAATAAAGGCACACCCCACTTTCGGATACAAGGCCTATGAAAATTGAAATGATCTTGAGATAACAAATAATAGAAATCAAAAGCTGTCTCCAAATAATAACATAAACAAAATAGTCACCGAGGTCCTACAACGGAAAATAAACATTAGGGTTCAGTCACCCTATACAATACCAGGCTATATAGCCTAAAATAAATATCTCTCAAATAGAAAGAAAGATAAAACAAGTCCCTCGCACACCTCTTGAGTCCTAGTCACCTACTCCTCAGGATCTGAAAAAAAGAAGGGAAAAACAAGTGATGAGCTTTGGAATTGAAAGCCTATTAAGTACCTCGCTGGGATCTCAAAGAAGCAAATCCAACCACGGATGATAGTAAGATGGAGTCAAGAAGTATGAGGCAAACCGTCAAAATCATCAATCCAACAACAATATGGGGCCACCTGCGCCAGAGTACAAGCCAAATCCTAGGATTCTACCACAATCAAGCTGACCGAGACTCACGAAGAGATCCAACAAAAACTCAACAAACTATCCCTTGGGTCCTTAACAGCGATTACATGACCACTAGGCTATAAGCAACACAACTTGGTCAGCGCCTCCGTAGCACCACCCTCCCCAGGACATGTTGACATGGTCGGTGATTCGAAATCCGCGGCCAGGCGGGAGACAATCAGTGTCGTCGGCTTTAGTATGACATCTTTGAAGCGCCCAAGGTGTCCCATTCCCAAAGCGTCCCTACTTATGAACTTGAGCAGTATCGTCTCTAACTGGCGTGGCTAACGAGAAGCAGCTGAGGAATTGTCACTTGTCCTGAGCGTTTCCAAAATGGTAGACATCCATCGCTCCACCGCATGCATGGAGAAGCCGAGAACAAACTTCCGGTTGGCACATACATCCAGGCCACCACACAAGACCCATGTGCCCATGATCAGAGTGTAGAAGCCCATTACAGTGGAAGCATGTCCAACGAGCATTTCCAACAATGGGTAGTGCAACTTTGCACACTCCTGTATCCACAGATGCAGAGGACTCATGTGTATCATATGGCCCGCGTGCAGTGCATGCGGCCTCATTGTGTTCGATTGACAGCACTACCTCTAACACAATAACAAAGCCACACACATACATAACGAAAAGAACAATACAAAAGAAATAGGTATGTACATAGAAGAAGTCAACAACGAGATCATCATGAATCAAACAAACATGCTTACAAATATGCAAAGATCAAACTCAAGAAACCAAGATGGGTGGAAGCTAGGCAAGAGTATCTTACCTCAACCGAAAATCTAGCAGAAGCCCGACTGGATTGGTGTCTATCAGAAGCCGATGAAGCTTCGAGTAGCTTCACATGGATATTTGGTAAAGACAACTACAATAGTGGAGACCATTACCATAATCAAAGTAGTTTTATTATTATTATTAGCGTTATTGCAGAATTCTGCCCATTTTCTTGCTTGATCATAATGAAGCTGCTCATAACTTCTAATCGAAACCCGATCTAGATGATCTAAGACTTGTTAGAAAGATCTTTCCCTTATCTTTTCTAACGAGTGTATTCACATGTCTCAATCGAGGGTAACTTCTGAATAACCCAGCTTTTCCTCGAAAGAGAGATAGCCAGTACGCTGACCCACTAACCAACTTCTAGCTTGATTGCCCTAACTCACTTAGTCTTGAACTTGAGCCTAGACTAGTTTACCTTTACGCTTTGGACTCAACCCAACCTACTAACCTTACGGACAAAATTCAAAGAAATCAAGACAACCTACAAACATAACCCAAGCCATGACCACTCCAACATGTACCTATCTCTCTTAACCCGCTTTCTTTGCCCCTAGCGGCCTGCTTTGCATGCATAACCTTTCCAACGGACAACCATGACCTCAGAATAATTCCAAAAAGATTATTTCTCGGTACTATCAAATCCTCAAGTATATCCACTGATAATCAGATCCCTCTCTCAAGCTCATACAAATACATGCATATCGATTACAAAAGAAACCAACACCAACCTTTCACATGAGGATTTGAGGAGCATCCGGGGCCTTAAGCAGCCGCTAATAAGATTAACTACCCATAATTAACAACCACGGTATAAACATCCATTCTAATAACCTCCTAAATTAATATGGGACTTCAAGTCTTTGGAAGCACTTAATTTTGATTCCTTATTCCTAAGGAATAAACTTACAATCCCTTCCACATATGCCTATAGGTTAGTGGTGACTCTTTACTAATCCCTATTCTACAATATACTTTCTGGCCCAGGAGGTGATGCACTAAGCGTATGCCTATATTGTGCAATTCCGGCCTATCACCTTGGGTTCCCTTCTTATGATCTCAATACCACTACACATATATATGCCTATGCATGAATATCTAAACATTTGTCATCACCTTCCGGACTATGATTAAGAATACGTCAAAACATAGCACATTCATTCATAACACAACATACAAGATATAAGATAGATTGATATAAAAAACATAGCACATTCATTCATAACACAACATACAAGATATAAGATAGATTGATATCAAACCATAGTATTCATACAACCCTAGATAAAAGTGTTTAAGCTACCATCATCAATGGATAATCAGAAGTACTGCACCTTTTAGGCACAATATAAATTAATGATACAAGGGAGAGCATAACAATCAAACTTAAAGGTAAAAGTAATCCCCTTTGTCATTTGGAGCTTCACCCCATTGCTAATGCTCTCACGGAGCCACGAAATAGATGTGCTTGTTGTTGCTCCTTTTGTCCAAGATGATAACCCTAATAATCGGCTTATTTTTATATACCTAGAATATATATTGCGGCGTCGAGGAAGGGAACATCGTGACGTCTGCGACTAATAGGGTGTTTCACCATCACGCTGATGCCTTCGTGTCGCGATGCTTGTGAAGGATGTCGGGGCGAAATTTGAGAAAATCATAGTTCCTCTTGGCTTGATTCGTCATGACCCCCATATGCAGCGTCGCAACATCTCGAATCTTGAGAATGGTTGCGTTGCTTCTAATTTAATATATCGCGGCGTCTATAAGGGCGTCAAGACACCGAAATCTCTAGAGAATTTAACGGTCCCTTGATTTAATAAACGTCGCAAAGTCTATGAGCACATGCGTGGCCTTGCTTCTACGGAAAATCTAGCGTTGTTTGCATACATTTTTCGTGATGACCATGACACTTGTTGCGATATTGGTTCCTTAAGCATCTTATGCAGTTATTTACTCTCAGTTTTGCTCTAAACTTTCGGTCCTTGCTAGGTATCTCCTGATACATGCATAATTCACTTGATATAGCATCAATCAATTCACAACATATGGAAGAATACAAATTAATCAAGTGTTGCACTAGTAACCAATTGATGTTTAATAGGACGAAATCATACTATAATAGCTTTAATCCTCACATTTTGGTCCTACACCATGACTATACACCCACTAAAATAGCTCTCTTACGAGAACTAACACTTAGCGTATTTGCTAAAGTCGCCTTCTTTTTCAAAGCTTTGATAGGAGATAGCGAGGTCATTGAGAGGCCAACCCGCTTGGATCTTTCAATATCCGGTAGGTCCCTATCCCGACCTTAATCGAATAAAATAGCACGAAGATTGGAGCCTCCTATTAGCCGAGATGCCTCTTAGCCACTCCTCCTTACCTTCTTGTCTCTCTTTTCCATTACAAGCTCTTAGGCTCTAAGTTGTCACATGTCTTGTAACCTCTCTTCTACCCTGGCTACAGCTTGGTGGTTCTCGAAGCTGTGCTAGTTTCTTTGGGAAGTGAACAAGGCTCCATTGCTTAAGTATTGGAATTAGAGGGGCCGGTGTGAGTATTTATGCTTTGCTCAAGTTCTAGTACATTTGCAAGCTAAATCTTGAAGCTCACGATTAGGTAATTGTAAACCTTATTAGGGTTGGATGCTCTTAAGCCATCTAGAGTCCGTTCATGGAGCTTGGGTTGTAGGCGTGGGCTGCCTTTGCTTAGTGAAATCTTGCCAAACCCTTTGATGCACAGCAGAGTTTAGATTACGCTATTTTTACTAATAAGGTTTCATGGGAAGTTTGGTCCATACCATACTGTTATAAGGTCCCATGGACCTATATATATTGAGCCCATGCTACTAGAGCCCTTGCTCCAATTGTAAGCGTATGTATCAAGGTCACGGGGAACTAGCTAGTGTTTGGCAATATATTGTCGGTTGTTAGACTTTCTTGCTATTGTTGATGCATTGGATTATGAAGTTGGGAATTGGTAGCCATTGACTAAGACCCTTGATACGCCTATACCTTAGAAGTATAGAGCATTATGGTTCCAAAGGCCATCTCATATCATACATTAAGTAGAAGCAGAGATGAGCATCCACCCTATGTTGCTCCTCATGGGAGAAGTTTAAATTTGAACTTGTAGCTCTTGAACCTTATGCGACTCTATGGTCTCTGATTCCTGCATGTTAGTCTCCAGTACCAATGCCATGCATGCGAACAGAGTGACCCTCGGTGTGATGCCTGTGTGAATCTTTGCTTGGAATATAGAGATGATAAGAATCCCCTAGCTGACCATGCATGATTATATATATATATATATATATATATATATATATATATATATATATATATATATATATATATATATATATAAGGTGTGTGTGTATAACCCATGTTAAAATGTTAAAATGCATATAAGAGGATCTTCTCTAGCTCTCAACCCCATGGTTTACTACATTTCAAGGGTTTTTCCTTTGTTCCTTAGTGAATTCCATTCCATATGTCTTGTGGCTTGTTCACGCTTCTTATTCATGAACAACTCAACTCCTTTAGCTAACCTTCATGCTTAGGCCATCACATTTGTAGCTATACAAGCATCTATATTTGTTTTGTAATGAGAACAAATGGGGTTGTACCCTGTTCTTAGGAATGTTGATCACAAATAATGGAATCTTTATTATGCAATGTTGAAAACATGCATTCTGCTGCAATTCTTTGAACAACCAACCAAGCCCTACGAATGCATTTCTAAGCTTCCAAGTTTAAGACCCTTTATTTGGAATTTATGTGTGAATGATGCATGCAATCACAGATGTCACGGGTTATATTAAGTAATAAAGTAGACTCAAAGAGTGGGATGTTGAACCCACAAAGACTAAGTAGTACTAGTACTAACTATCGATCTATTATCTAGTCCTAATCAGAATTGGGTTGATTATGGTGGTATCCTAAACTAATCTAATCACTAGAACTAAGAAAACCTTAGAATTAGCACTCGCTAATGGCGTGAGGGGAAGTTGTAGGGGCTATCAAGCATAGAAAGGGGTATTAGGAGATGAATCCCCTTGGGTTTTATCATAAAGATATGGACAAAAGATCTTAAGGTTAATAGTTACAAGGCTATGGGCCAAGGGTTCCCTCTTGTGTATTCGATCCCTCTCTCGAGGGTGACTAAAAGCTAGTACCCTCATTGTAGTAGCATTCTAGGGAACCTATAGTTTTGGAAAAGTTATGGGAATAAGACATATTAAGGACTCGCTCTCCTTAGTACACGATCTCTCGGCATACTCACCACCCTCTCTATTGAGGTGGATATATACAAAGGGAGGTGTTCACTTCTTCCCCATGTGACTCGAGATTGGAAAGCCAAAGTTGTCACAACGTAGAAATCCAATGCAACAAAAGCACTCTCAATAGATCTCAAAACCAAATCAAATATTGGACCATTAACAATAATTGTGAAAAACAATCATTAACTCGAGGGTTAATCATGCCCAAATACCTAACAAGTTAGTTCCCCACAAATCCAAATCAAAAAGATGGAGAGGAACAAGAATAAAAATGAACAAAACCTCCCTCTAATGTTCCCTCCACTATTTGCAATGTAATGTATGGATCTATGATAAATCTCTCTCCCTTCAAGTCCTCACCATCGAGTGATTACGATGATAGATGATATAAGGGGTGATAGAAGATTCCTTCAAAAACCCTAGGCGTCTCTATTTATAGGGCTTTATGTTTCTTGAAAATATTTGGCGATTTGGGTCCCCGTGGGCCCACCTTATGTAAGAAATTGAACACGGAACAATGCAGTACCATATGGGAGCATGGCGCACCGGTATGGTCCTCTGGAAAAGTCAAAGTGATTCCTAATCTACGGCCTAGGGCGGCTTAAGGAGCCATCTATGTGTATACCTGCGCCCATATGGACTTACGGAGAAGTCGGATGGTTATCGACTTTAGCCGAGGGGGTGAACAAGGAGAGGGAGGGGGTATCACGGGGCGCATATTTGCCCATTGTATGCCTTTTAGAAATGAGTTGCAAGGCCTCCCGGTGGACCATCACGGGCTCATACTTCTTTTACACTTGCGCCCGTTTACTTATCTAAGCGTTACGATTCCAACTTGGTTGATCTTTGAGGTGTTTCCTCTTGTTGCCTTGGGGTATTCTCGAGATCCTTTCTAGCTCCCAACTTTGATATTTTAGCCTATGAAAAATCCTCCAAAAATCGGTTTTGCTCTTAAAATGCCTTGATATACTCACCGATTTCATTAAAAGTGTCACAACTTAAGTACCGGTGTGCTATATCTTCACCAAATAACATACAAAGTGTATGTGAAAGTGACATAAAATTATGATGAGTTAAATTCTTATTAGTGAATTTTTTCTTGAGGTGGTGTATGAACATCTATTGCTTCTCTAGTTGTCTCTCACTATGAGTGGGTTCAACCCTTAACAAACTGACTTCCCTAGATGTCGGGTTAAGAGTATGGAAGTTGTATTTATAGTGCTTTCGTGAATGAATAGAACCTTGAGGCGTGGATAGCTTTAGAACATGATAATATTGGAACCTTTGAGCATCGGTGGTAACCTTAAATGGATGTGTAGATGCGGATGCATAACCTTGAGATGTTGGGATGATGAAAAAGCGCCGGTAAGCATACAAAGCACAAAATATTTTAATATGTTTATTTGTTTAATTATTTTGTATGCTATAATATTAGTAGACTACATTTATCAACATATGAGACTTGCATTCTAGCTAGGGACTCGCTAGGGATGATATAATATTATAAATACTTTACTTTCTAGAAAATTTATACTTTAACTCTAGATGTACATTAATCTGGCTTACTTTTCTTCAAAAATCCTGAAGTCATGTGAATTTGAGACTTATTTTGAGTGTTTTACTATTTTGTGATCTACATTAATTACTATCTAGTATTTGTATGAGTTTAGAATGCTTACGCAAAAAGCTTTGTTACTTCTCTTTGGTTTGTGTGAGAATTTAATATTTATCTTGGAAAAATATTACATGTATTCAGTATTTTATACATCTCCCATTGGCTAGTATTCGATCCTATACCCGGCCCGGTAGGAGCAAGCATTAGTGGTGTCGACAAGTTCTTGATGTATAAGCTACAAGAGATCACGTGTCGACCCATTTGCGGATCGATCTTGAGACTCACGACCATTGTATACTTTGTTCTTTCACGATCTACTATAGCGAGGGAGATGTAGTCTGTTGTTAATTTGACTATTTTGCACGGTCTACTCTATTATGCTTGCTTGATAATTTCTCTGATTAGCTCATTTTTATCTGTTTTGTGATAATATTTTGTTATCGACTTATAAGATCTATAACGATATCCTCTAAAACTATTTTTGTGTTATACCTCTGTTCTAGTTATTCTCATCCGTTATGTGTTTTAAAAGTTTTGGGCAATACTTCAAAGTTTTTAGTGGGTATTTACTATGCTTTGAGAGCTCATCCCTGTTGTTTTCCCCTCTTTTAGATCATGACGAGTAGCTAGGACGAGGGTGTAGGAGGAAGTCCCTTGAGGCGATCCTAGCATTTAGAGTTTAGTTGTGAGTGCACGTAAACTTTTTGATTAGATGTATCTGGATTTTATGAGTGTTGTATAATAATCATTCAATACATGTTGTAGGGTTGTTATGACCCCTTATATGTTGTAGGGTTGTGTATACCATTTATTTTACTTCTATTGTATCTGTTTTATGGATATCAGCATTATATTAAATATATGTATTAGGTGTCATGAGGCCTTGCATCGAATTGGGTCCCCATCCTTGCTTGGTTGCGGTTGGTCTATGTCGGCATAGATGGGCCAGGTTCGGGGTGCGTCAACCTAACACTAGAACTCATGGAAGTCTCACTACAGTAGCTTCACTTCTGTGAAACAAAAATTGGAAGGATACAAAACTGTAAACTCTGAGACCACTTGGTCTCCAACAAAACAAGTGAAGTGCAAAATTCTAATAGAACTTGGACTTCTCACTTTCCTAACTTCCATGACTCCTAAGACTTCCAAAGTGAGCCCTAGAGACCAATTACACCACCATAGCAATGCGTTGTAGAGCACAACCATGTTTCAAACTAATATCATTAAGGATGGTGGAGACCTAAAGATTCTACTTGACATTGGAGTACCACGATATGGGTGCTTGGCATTTATAGGACAAGCACCCTCTTTTTGTCTTGTAAATTATATTTATAAATTCTCGTGGGTATGTTTGTAAAAATATTGTTATAAATTTTTTGAAATCATATTTATAAATTTTTTTGCCGGCAAGGAAGAGGAGGGCGGAGTGGGGGCAAGGGGGTGCTCAAGCACCCCTTGGAATCTAGGAAGGACCTCTACCTCCATGGCTCGAGGAGGGGTTTCTACCTCCTATGAAGTTGTTGTTATAAATATATAATATCATTACCACATTCCATATCAAAATGTTTATTTGTATTCCTAATGGTTAAAATTCTATGCTAAGTTTGTGGAGACATTTGTTTTGATTCCTAGTAGCCATAATTTGTTTTTAAATTAGTACTACTATCACTTATTAAATTTAACTTTTGCTCATATATTAGCGATGATATATCCTTTTTTATATGCATTATCTAGGTGATTTTTTATTATTTAAACTTAATTCCAATATCATAATTTTTTTTTTTTATTGTGCTTGAGTTTCTATGTTTTCTTACATACATTACTCAGAATAAAACATGGATGGAATTAGACACATTACCCAAAAGAATTTAAAAGAAACAAAATTTGTTATTCTTTAAGCGGAGAATTAGGTATAAACAACTAATCTTAAGTTTGAATTAATATAGTTTTTATTTATAAAAAAATTTAAGTTGAAGTTAGCAACCCCTTAATTTTATACGGTTCCAACCTTTGTTTGTGGGCATGTTTATAAAACTAATGTAAAATATATTGTCACAAGCTTTTGAAATCATGTTTATAAATTTTTATGTTTGTAAAAATCATGTAACCATTTAATGATGTAATTTTTTGTAAATAATGTTTGTAAGAATTATATAAATATAAATTTCATTAACTCAAAAACCTAAATTTTAGACGATTTATATATATATATATATATATATATATATATATATATATATATATAGGGGTATATAAGGAAACTATATTAGTAACTTAAAATTTTAAATACTTAAAGTTGATAAATATATACAAAAATTAGAGCGTTATATTAACAAACTCATTATGGTAATTTACTATTTCAAATAACTCTCTGTTTATAAAAGAAGAGAAAAAAATATATTAAAAGGGGTATATTTCTAAACTCATTTTAGTAATTTATCCTTGTTACCACCGATGGTCAAGTTAACATGGGTATATATGGAAAAAAAATTGATTTGTAGGGATATACACTAAAAAGTTAACATGGAATTACATATAAATGTGAAACATGCCTCATAGGAAGCGGCTGCGTGTTTGCTTTCGATCCTCTAGCTAATGCTAATGATGTTGAGCACACTTGCGACCTTTGAAATTTTAGGAGTCAGCCGGGCACGACCCACTAAATTAATGTTTTTTTAATCCTCTTAAAATTTCCAATAAAAATCTCAGAAAATCTTAAAAACATAAAAAAAAATCCTAGAAAGTCCACGAAAATTTGAAGCAAATCTTAAAAAAAAAAACAAATAAAAAAACTTAATATTCCAGAAAATTAGAAAAATTCCCAAAATTCAAAACTATCCCTTTCATAGATGTTATAAGGTTTTATTAGGGTTTTAGAATGGTAAAATGAAAAACAAAAGAAATAAACATAAGCGGGTCATTGACTGGCCCACTAGATTCTTTGTCGAAGTCGTGTCTTGTCTTCCAGATATGCGGGCCGACACTTTGCACATGTGAACCACATATGGTAGTTGCCAACTGCGAGCCTGCTACATGGGTGATGTGGTCATCAGTACACGCCAGACACGGCAATAGATATGGCAGTAGGTTCAGATACACTGAGCACCTTCCAAACATCATTCTCGGCCATGATGAGCAAATTAGGTACTCCAGACCTGTTGTAAAATCCAAGGATTTTATGGAAATAAAACAAGTTAAAAGTTCTTTAAATTATTAAGGAAATACCCAAAGTAAATAAATGAATTAATTAAGTGGGAGAAAAAAAAAATTTAAAGGATAAAAACCCTAATTAGGGTTAGTGTTGTCAGGAGGACTGATTGGTAATTTTTTTAAGTGATGAGGACTAAAGGAAAATTTTCCCTGTCTCAGAAGGAGGACTAAAATGTGACCTAGAAACAGGGAGGGACTTTTGGTTAATTTGTCAAGAGAAAAGTTCTTATAGGATCGAGTCAACGGCTGAGATCAAAGGATCTCAGATCATTGTAGATCGCGGTGAGTTATAAAGCGCTACTGGTGAAGCCCGCGTGTAAGCTCAAGGAATAAATCCATTTGATGCGTGGTTTCAATCCGAGGCCGCGGGAAGTGGGTTGTGTGAGGGGCGACCGCCGCGGTCTGCGAGACGATTGTGAGCCACTCATCTGCGTGGTTGTGTTTGGTTGGCGATGGATTGAAATCAAGCCCGTTGAGCGATCACGATCTTGGCCGTTGATCTATGATGTGCTTGATCCAGAGACTCCATGGTTTTAATCGGAGCCGTTGAGATAGATCAGCGATCCTTATGCGTCCATCTTTGAAACACGATCACGAGGCAGGCCACCTTCTCCCTCAACCGGCCGCTGAGCCCGTCACGACCCGCCTCCTTCCAAGCCATTATGCAGCGAGGAGGCCGGGCCGGCCATATGAGGCGCAATTAATGGCTAGAGCGCCACCCCTCGTCTTCCGTCGCTATATAAGGGGTTGCCTTGGCACGGTATAAAGAACACGGACGGTGGAGAAATGCTGGCGGGAAGTTGCTTTCGTCGGCGCTTGGAGATGGGGAAGGGGAGTGTGGAACCACTGCGGGTGTCACGATATTGTTGAGGTGGATTCTTGAAGAGTCGTTTACAGGAGGAGGTTTGAGACGGCGAGGGGTAGAAGAGGGTTGCGGTTCACCGCAGACGCGGTGAACTTCGTCGGACCGCCGGGGACTTCACCGACCTCGAAGAACCCTATCGTGGTGCTTGGAATGACGAGGACCTTCCGGTGAGTCTCCTTCCTCCCTGTATTACCCATTAGAGTTTAGCTTCATGCGTGTCGATGGTTACTCAAACTCGACGGAGGAGGAGAAGATCTCGGCGGAGCGAGAGAAGCTCGGGAGAGTTGGAGGCTCACGATCACCACCACGGAAGGAGTCGGTGGGTTGGAGCTACATGAGGGGAGTTGCGGGAGCCCGGCTGGTGAGCCGTTTGCTCGCTGGTGGCGACTCTGGTAAGCTCTCGGTGACGGGCTGACGAATAGAAGAAGAAGATAAATAAAAAATAAATAAATAACAATAATAATTAATTAATTAATTATTTAATAAAGTTTTTGTGACTTTATAAAGTGTGACAATAATAATATAATATATAGAATAATAAACTATGGTTGGAAATGGAATAATTTTTATTTCATTAAGGTGTGACAAAAATGCATGGTTTATTAATTAAAAACTAGGGTAAGCTAATTCTTTAGTGGGATTGATTTAAGTCAATTAGGTTGAACCTAGACGGCTAACCTTTGTGGTTGGGTCTAATCTAATGGTAAGAAAAATCTAATTGATTTAATAGATTGTTGATACATAATATTTGGGGTATTTAAATAATTAATACCTAAGATAGTGAAGGAAAATATTACCAAGGATGATAAATCAATTGAGTACGTAGCCATTTAGATGATTAAATAAAATCATGTAATGGCCTAAAGTCGATTAGATTAGAAGGACCAAGGTTTGGACCTAAGTGGTAAGATAATTGATTAAATCAATTGAAGAGAAACTAATTATAGGTTCGCGGTGTGACCTAACTAGTTTGGACTAGAATAATACATGGGCTCGGTAGGAGCTATAAAGAAAATAAATATCAAAAGAAAATAGAAAGGAATAATGCAAGGGGTGGGGTTCGAACCCATAACCCCTCAATTAATGTAGTCTACCTCTAACCACTAAGCCATGAGAGGCCACTGGTATAGTGGATGGCCTTTTAAACTAAATAGTGGTGTGTCACGCCAATTCTAAATGGCTTACTAACCCATAAGAGAGGACCCAATTGACCTTTTGCGGTTAGATTCAATTTAAGAGACTTTAAAGCACGATAAAGTGGACGAAGGAGGTCAGTAGACAAAGTATAACCAATTAAGGTTAGGTACTCACGATAAATACAAGTAAAGTTGACCCGGTTGACCAAGGATTGACTATAGTTGACCAAAAGTGGGATGAAAGTCAACTAGGGACTTGGAAATCTAAGAAATGGTTAGTGGTAACCAAGATATGAAGGACTTGGAGGCCCGTTTAGTTGAAGCGAGAGGCCAATAGAAAGCGAGAGTTATGCATGTACATCTAGAAACCTAGGGTTTTATTAGAACTTTGACACTAATAGAAACTCTACTATCAGATACCCTCGAGGAGTCGTAGAGACACACTAAGAGGAGACTAGAAGGATTTTTAGTTCCGGAAAGAGGTAAGTACACTTGCCTAGTACCTACTCTTCGGAGTTTTCTTTGGACTTGCCTATATCTTGTTTATAGATATTTTATTGATTCCATACATGCTATCCATGCTTGTTTTCAATTCCTGTTGAGCATGTATGTTGTTTTCGGGGTGTTGGTATCCCTGTTTTGTTGTGGTCTACTGCACGGAATCAGTGGAGCATGGGGGCTCCGATAGGGAAATGTTCAGGGGCAGACGGGACCCACAGCATTTACACTGTTTGTGCGAGGCGATTCTCTGGTGGTCTTACCCGTCAGTGGGAATGGTACGCTGACCGTGTTATCACGTATGTGAGGTAGTACCTCTTGACTTACGGCCAGGAGGGTCGAGCGATCCGAGAGGTCGAGGTTTATAGCGAGTAAATTTGGATTTAAAAGCTGGCCGGGAGTGATCTTTGAGCTTCACTTTTGAAACTCAACCTGAGCACGAGGGTTTTCTCTAAAAAGGGATCGCACCGTTGTCTTTAGTTGTGGTAGACCCCTAGAGATGTTTTCCTACGGGACGAGGTCCCATTGTTGACTTGTTGTTTTACTATGTCTCTGTGTGACCCCGCAGGGGTACTTACTGGGCTTTCCATTTGAAAGCTCATGCATTTGTTCTTTTACATCTCTTCATGAGATCGAGGAGATATAGAGTCACGATTCTTTGAGGAGATGAGATAGGAGCCATAGAGGTCTAGGAGTCACCTTGAATTGCCTTTTATTTTGAGAGAGTGATATTTTATAGGACCCGAGTATAGGGACTGTTTTTGTATAGAGGCCTATGGACCCTTATGACTCTATGTTCTTTTGGATTTGAGATTATTTATGTTATGTTGCTCTATTTGGTTCACTTTTAGGCCTTGTATTTGAGTTGAGCTTGTCTCTACTTGGATCTGGCCGATGCAATACATGTGCTTTAGAGGTCCGGGAATTGGTCGGGGCGTGACACATGCATTTTGCTACCTAGGGGCATTTATGTCAATATGCCACCTAGGGGCATTTATGTCATTTTGCTACCTAAGAGCATTTATGTCATTTTACTATCTATGGACATTTATGCCTTTATTTTTTATGTTTATTTAATTCATATTTGAGTGAGTCGAGTCTAGCATGACTCAAGTATTTCAGATTAAGTTGAACCCTACGTCGTTCACGTTAATTTAGTGATGCTTTTAGGTTAGATTTATAAGAATGTGGAGGTGGATTGAATCTTAGCCATTGAGAGTGTCTATATATATATATATATATATCAACCCTCATTAGGGAATTAGGGTTTTGGTGATGAATGAATGAAGAAAGATAATTTTTGTTTTGATCACTGTGAGAGAAAGGGGTTTCTCTCTTTATTCTTGTACTTTTTTATCCTAATCACCGACCATCTTTCTCTCTTCTTCCTTTCTTCTTGTTATCCTTAAAGCTTTCCTTACCTCTGTGAAGATACGATTGCACCTCCTTTGCAATCTAGACAACATCTCGACGTAATCTGGGCATAACATATATTCTTATCCAAGCTCCGATTGAGGTCATTAAAGATGCTTTGGAACTCCAAGAAAAATCTCTCCAACTTTATTGTTTTGTGTTTTGAGAGATCACGGGTTGCGTCTAGGGTGAAATCAAGCTTGAAGTTGCCATCTCGACACATATCTGCGGCACCCTACGTGTGTGTGCCCAGCCAAACCGTCAGAGTGTCCTCAATACCATCCATGCTCACATCCGTAATGCCCAACCAACTTTGTACCATCAAATCTGCAATCTTTTGGAGTCCACTTTGAGTCCGGATTGCTTTCGTCATCGATATAATTTGTTATTTAATCTCTTATTTCTTGCTTATTTAGAATAGAATATTATCTTGAATTGCATGCTTGATCTACTTCTATTATTGTGAGATCCACAAAGGTTATGCTTGCTGAAAATTCCAAACTTACATTTAAATTTGTATTGAACTAGAGTAAAAACATAACTTGGGAAACTTCTATGTTTTCCCCCGATCCTACTAAATATTGTATATGCTCACGCTAGCTTGCAAAACAACTTAACTGTTATATAATTTTTTAATTTTACTTCAAATATTAATTATTGTTAGTTGCATCAAGACTATAAAATAAACTTTATTGACCTTAAGTTGATGAAGGGCACATGTCATATAAGTGTGCATGAGCGTGCCGCATGCCAACACAGAATAGCAGCTTGGGTGGGCTTAGGCATGGCCTAACTACTATAGTGTCGGTACATGCGAGGCCCTCGAGGTGGCGCGATCTAGCACCTCTAATTTTACAAAGGCTATGCAAGTAAAAACCCCATTTATTTAAAACTTGTGCAAAAATAGCATCTCAAAGAGCACGTTGATTGTTGAGTAGTGAGATTGTGCCTTGATGAGTGGGACTCATCCCACTACACTTGATTAACTTAATTTCATTGTGACTCATGCATATGATTTCGTTTGTGAGCTTAATTTGATGTAGGATGGAATATTATAGAATGTCTTTGTGATGAGGGTTTCAATGAGTCATGATTAATTAACCTAAAACTTTATTCATCATTAATCGCGTGTAATATGTGTAAAAGGGCTCATGGCGGTGGCAATTTCCGATGTGGCGATGGCGATTTTTGGCGTGGTGGAAAGGACTCAGGTGCTACAAAGGTGGCGGCGAGGAAGAATGAAACACGGCGAGGAGCGAAGGAGGGAACCAATGGAGGACTACTCCCGGATATGGGCGCAAACCATCACTTGGATCCTGCGCACCATCTCAGTGAATGAAAAGGAGCCAAGAGAAGAAGAAGCATTTGGATAGGGAACCAAGGCGGAGACAACTCACTTACGCTGCTGTCGCTCACCCGTGAGAAGAAGCGGACAACACCCTCCCATAACCCTTATCGGAAGAGATTTTTGATGGTGGAGGATAGGAAAAGGTCACACACAAGAAGAGTCGCAGAATGAGTGGAGAACATCGTCGCCAGCAAGAAATGAAGCTAACCCAACAACGCCGCTCACCGCCGGCTGTCCGTACACCCAAGGGCAACATCACAGTGTGTGGGCAATGCTTACGCCCGGGATATAGAGCGGAAGAATGCCGTCGGATGATGACATGCCGCCGATGTAGCGAAGTAGGCCACAAAAGCTTGACCTGCACCAGGGATCACCGGAAGACGGAGATAACCCGGCCCCCGCCCTTGCCTCAGCACTCCAACAATCCACAACAGAACAACAGCAACAATCCACAATAGAACAATCCACAACGGAACAACAGCAACAATCCACAACAGAACAAGAAAGAAGGAAGGACACAAGCTGGCGGAAAACCCAAAACCAACCCGCCCAAGACCAAAACAGAGAAGATAAGAGAGGGAGATGAGGAGATGGAACACAAATACAACTCACTAGCCCGTGACTTAGACATGTTGCAAGGCCTGGATAGAATGGAGAAATACACAGATGTAAGGGAGAAAGAGGTTCGGGAGGGGAGAAGCCGTCGACAAGCTGGAAAGATGGAGGCAACTAGCGAAGATGAGGGTGGACAAGTAATGGGAGTGGGGCGTGAGACCACTCCGAGATGGAAGATACATGAGTGAATGCCGTTAGCATAGACGGCAAGGAGAATCGAGAAAGCAGGGCAAATGGAATCACCGGCATTCACCTTGGATTTCACACCATGGACAACCAACCTCTATCGATCGGCGAAGGCAGAAGGAGTTCTCCGATGGGTGATTGTTCGAAACCTTCCCATGTTTTGTTGGGGACTCGACACCACGGCAGGATGTTGAAGCCAATTGGAGATCTCGTCCGCGTTGGCGCTCGTGAAATCACCCGAAGCCACGAGGAGGACTTCGAGGCTACTCGAGTCAGGAGACCCCGCCCGACTACCTTGCTTGGCGATCTACTGTAGCATCTCAACGCTCCAGCATGCATACACTGTGGAAATGGAACCTGGTCAGCCACCTTTGCTGTGGGACACTCGTCGTTGAATAGAACAGGAGATCGGTGCCGAACCAGGACAGGAAGCGGCACAAGGCCCGGCCAGCACCCACCACTAAAACCAGATAAAGCACCCCGTCAACAGAATTGACAAGGGGAAAGCCCCGATCACTGAATCACACCCCGCTCCTGCGAACCTAGTGGTCGGACGGCAATTGGGCATCATCATCCGTAATCGACAAGAACCGCAACCACCACGCCAACCGGAGTGCAACACCGCGCGCACGAACAGAGTCCCCGGGGAAGAACGGAGCTCAAAGATCCTGACGCCGGCGACGATCGTGCCCACTTGCGCGAGAAAGAAGGCGATTGAAGTGGTACCGGTTGCGGCCCGGTGAATCGACAAGCCCGGGCTCGAAGAGGACGGCAGGAAATGACCACACACGCGGTGCGGCGGCTTAGGGATCACACGGATGTTAGCGGTCAGCAATCAGAAGAGACAGAGGAGATTGACTTTGAGGCAGCAATCAAATCACTAATGGCAGCGTGGCAACCCCACTCGAACCACAAAACCAACTCGGGCTCAGTCAGGCTCTCAGGCAAGCTGGAGCCACTGAACCATTCGAGTCAACCAGACAAGCACAACCAATTAAAGGGATCAGGCCCAATCTTGTTGAACCCAAACACACTTGAACTAAAGATCTCAGGCCCAAGGGATCCTATGACCATTAAACCACCTCCATGCTTGGATGCCCAACAAATTGAGGAAACTAGCCCAAAGCAAACCACAATACCATCTTCAACAGAAGGCCCAGATCACCCAGCCGTATTGGAAGCAAAAGCTACAGGCCAACCTAGCCCACCCACACTTCAAGCAGCACCAAACATCGAAACCCAGCTGAACTTCGAAACAAACCCAGTGAATCCCAGGAATTCACAGGACCAAAATGTAATGGAACTTGGAATCAATGGAAATAGCACACTAAATTATCATTACCCACTGCCCACACCAAACCAATCCACAGCTACATCAAAGCTTTGGTCAACAAAATAGAATCATATATAAGCAAGGCTTCCCTCCAATTAATCGCCAACACTTGGAACCTCATAACTGACGAAGCCGGCCCGCTAATCTCTAAAGGAGAAATGACTACAGCACCCCAAAAGATGAAAGAACACAATAAAGACATGGTGGGGAAAGAACTTATTATAACAACAATAAAGGATGCAAGCCCAATAACAACAATGAAAGAACTTACTATAACAACAATAGAACCCCAAGCGACAACACATTCAACCATCCCAAAACCAAGAGGCAGACCAAGGAAAGTACAACCCCCAGAAGAACCCCCAACAAAGACAACCCACAAAAATCAAACAAAATTGGAAAAGCCATATACGGGGAAGAGCAAAAGGCAAAGATACCAATCCGTGGGAGAGGATCAACTGAACCTTTCCACAGTCCCCCTTATACTATCAGACTGGCCATATGACGATATCATATCAAGGGCGTTAAAAGTGGGAGTTCACCTAGAACACTTTCGAGAGGAAATGCGAATCGTGCACTCACACACATGAGGCTCATCGAGGTAGAAAGAAGTCTTTGGGATGAAAGGGAGCAACTAGGCCACCCTATCACCAGCAAACACAGGGCCCCGCATAGTTTTCCAATGAAGGTTATTACATGGAATGTCAGGGGACTAGGGAAGAGAAAGAAAAGATTCCTAATCCGAGATTTCATTACTGCACAAAAGGCCGATGTGTTTTGTTTACAAGAAACAAAACTGGCAACCATCGGCAACACAACATGGAGCTCTATTCGAGGAACCACCTATATGGAAAAAATAACCATCCCAGCTCGAGGCACATGCGGTGGATGTTGCATAGGCTGGAAGACAACAATGTTCCAGAAAACAGAAGATTTTATTGACACTTTCTCAGCGACAGTAATTTTGGAAAACAAAACCGATCACAACAAGTGGATGATCACTACAGTCTATGGACCCAATGAGAGTGATCAAAAGCAGGCCTTTTGGGAAGAATTGTGATCCATACGTAGAAGATGGCAAGGACCGTGGCTTATTGGAGGAGATTTCAATGCTATAAGATCCCAAATATGTAGAAACAGAGGAAATGGAAATGCCCAAGAACAAAAAGCTTTTAACATCCTAATTAAGGAACTCCTTTTATACGACCCCCCACTTGCAGGACGGAAATTCACATGGACGAAAGGAAGAGAATCTCCGACGATGATTCGACTGGACAGGTTTCTAATATCCCTTGAATGGATGGCAGCTTTCCCCCAAATATGGAAAATCGCGCTACCTCGCATCAGATCAGATCATGTACCCATTGCACTAGAATGTGGATACCATGAGCTCAAGAGCTACCCTTTTCGCTTCAACAGAAGCAGGGGGAAGATAACCGGCTTCTGGGAAACACTGAAGCACTGGTGAACATAGAACGACTTTTCTGGAAGCGGACCCTACAAATGGGTGAAAAAACTCACCCTAACGAGAAGGTGACCACACAGATGGAACAAAGAGAACCTGCAAGCCCAAAGACAAAGAAAGATGGAACTAATGAAGGACATCGAAGACTTGGACATA
The DNA here is from genome assembly GCA_026586065.1 of Dioscorea zingiberensis. Taxonomy (NCBI): domain Eukaryota; kingdom Viridiplantae; phylum Streptophyta; class Magnoliopsida; order Dioscoreales; family Dioscoreaceae; genus Dioscorea; species Dioscorea zingiberensis. Next base: position 51,479,452 of record CM048820.1, read on the forward strand.
CGGAGCGAACAACAACCTTTAACAACCACTGAGGAAGAACAACTACAAGCACAAAGAACTGAATATGACAACCTGATAAGAGTGGAGGAAGAACACTGGAGATAATGTTCTAGAATTACCTGGCTTAAGGAAGGGGATCGGAACACAAAGTTTTTTCATGCTATAGCTAACAGAAAAAAAAACATTAACTGGATACACCACCTTGAAGAGGAAGGATGAACACTAACGGACCCGATAGACATCACAAGGGGGGTAACAAACCACTACACCCAGATCTTCAGCACACAACGGATGAATAGATACTCCACTGACTGGACACATATGTACCCCACCTCAAAACAAATGGATCGGACCCAACTGGAATGCCCATTCATTAAAACTGAGATACACACTGCTGCCCAAGAACTAAATGCAAACAAAGCGCTAGGTCCGGATGGGTTCCCCATGACCCTGTATCAACAGGGGTGGAACTTCATCAAGGAAGACATCCTCCAGATGTTCCACGAAATGCACGATGGCATGGCCAATCTAGAGATGATTAATTGGGTGCACATCCTCCTAATCCCGAAATCAGAGGAAGAATCCTCAATCGGCGAGTACCGCCCGATAAGCCTCCTAAATTTTGCAATAAAAATTATAACAAAGGTCCTAGCCAACCGCCTCCAATCGGTCATCTCAGGCCTAGTAAACGAGAACCAGATTGCCTTTATCAAAGGCAGATGCATCCACGGCATAAGATAGTAGTGGAAGGAGATCATTTATGGGATGAAAACAAAGGGAGGCGTAGTGATGAAGGTAGACTTTGAAAAAGCCTTTGACTCGATGGTGACATCCTCCTGGAAACACTCCAAGCACGAGGCTTTGGACAACGCTGGATAGGATGGATTAGAGCAGTCCTACATACATCAAAATCCAGCTTCCTAATTAATGGGACCCAAGAAGGATATATTAGACACAAACGGGGACTACGACAGGGGAATTCGCTCTCCCCTTTATTGGTCATCCTAGTAATAGATGTATTTACAATAATGATGACCAAGGCAGTGCAACATCGACTTTTTGAAGGATATAAAATAGGAACATGTGAGACGGAACAAATTCCGGCCTTGTTCTATGCGGATGACCTATTGATCCTCAACTCTAGAAGGGGGAGCGACTTCAGAACTCTGAAGCCCATCTTCTACCTGTTCGAGGGACTATCTGGCCTAAGAATAAACTACACCAAAAGCGCTATTAAACCAGTTAGGGGAGAATCCACAAACGCAAGAATCAGAGCCGCGATAATGAACTGCCCAGTGAACCCCCTACCGATCAACTACCTAGGAATCCCCCTATCAGGAAGAAGACTCAGGAAGGAAGATTGGGAGAAACTTATCCAAAAGGTCCAGACCAAGCTGTCAATATGGAAAGGAAGACTCATGTCAAGGGGAGAACGCATCTCACTTCTTAACTCAGCACTATCATCAATACCTAACCATTATATGACAATGTTCAAACTGCCTCACTAGGTAATACATCACATTGAAGGAATCCGAAGGGATTTTCTATGGAGAGGGGCCAACCCAGACTCCAAAGCATACCGCCTAGTACAATGGGATAGACTAACTAGACCCAAAGAACTAGGAGGATGGGGAATCCTCAACTTAAAAACCTTCAACTGGCGCTACTACTCGGCAGAGTGGTGGTGGAGACTACTAAGAGGCTGAAAGTTTGGAACACATGGAAGGATCATCTCGGATACATACTTAGGAACACACAAATAAACCCATTCAAAAGGCACCCATGCGAGGCATCCTATTTTGGAATGGGATTATAAAGCAACAAGACAATACAATGGCTAACATTGTCACCAATCCAGAAGCGGAGACTCCACCTGGTTTTGGTTTGATAAGCTGGATTAATAGATGTGGCCAGCCGAGAGACTATGCCTTAACTCCACACCTTATGGATTAAAGCGGACCACACAATTGTGAAGGCCACGACAACAACATCGGGAGGAGACCACTCCTAAGACCCGGGTCCCACAATGTCACAGGAAGCAGAACTATTCCACACAATGCAAGAGCATCTAAACCTTGATGATGAGACCAAATGGATAGGAGAACGTGAGACTCACCCCGAACCAAAACTTCACTGTCAAGTCACTATACCAATTTAGAATGGATGGAGGAACTAGAAGCCACCTATCCGCATCCTTCTGGAAACAGGCCTCCCACTGAAAGTTAAGCTCTTTGCCTGGCTTGCATTGGAAGACAAGCTTCCTACGCCATGTAACACGGCAAAAGAAACCGGACCGGGAAAGGATAAGATGCTACCTATGCTACGAGAGCCGAAGAGCCCGAAACCTACGGAAAGCACATTCTTCTCCGGTGTCAATACACCACAGAGGTATGGGGACATGTAGTTGTCCGCAACAGGGTCAACCACACAAAGATACAAGATCTTTGGGGCCCCACCCCAGTCACCAAACAACTAACCAAAGATCTCCGCAAAGGATGGAACCTGCTCGTGCTGGCAATGACCTAGAGTCTATGGGTAGAAAGGAATAGGATGTGTTTCAAAGATAAACACCGTGTTTTCAAGAATTTGATCCGCCATGCGGACTTTCTATTCCTCTCTTGGCTTGACGGTGCACACGCCATATAAGGCAAACACAACTAGAACCAATGAGTCACCTCATCGACCACAAAATTTCACCCTCACCTGCAAAGCATACACCCGAGACCACTTGGGAGGAAGATTTCGAGGATAAGGAAAGCTGGGACCCCATAACCCCACTTCGAGGCGGATGTAACCAACTGATCCGTCAAAAGATCGATGTATTAACTATTACTTCTAAATAATCAAAGACTGTGGTTTATCAACTTTTTTCAAAAAAAAAAAAAAAACACTTCATTCCCCAACATTTTAATTACTTTGTAAGTAAAATTATTTAATGTCATACTATTTTGGTTTAGTTTGAGTTTGTTTATTGTTTCTAATATGTTTTATTCTATTGCAACTAATTACTGGCAACAACACCTTTGAATAATTTCTAAATGCTTATTATTAACTATTACCATGAGTCTTGGCAAAGGTGTGCACTATTCAATTAAAACTAATTTAAATAAATTGGCATAATTCAGTCAGACCCAATTAAGTGACCTTATTATGTAAAATTAAAAAGCAAATTAATAATGCAAATATGATACGTCATACATACATATATATATATATATATATATATATATATATATATATATATATATATATGTGTTGTTACTATCCGGTCGGCCGGAACACCATGCAAGTGAGGTCTTGTCCCATTTGATCACTTGGAGAGTGTTTTAAGGATTTCCTACCGTACGGATGGAAAGATCATCGAAAAATAAACTAGTATGTCAATTTTAACGGTTCAGAATTTCAACCTTTAAGTGAGAGAATCATCACCTAACCAAATTGTATAAAAATCAACATGCTAACTAATTTTTCGATGATCTTCCCATCTGTATGGTTGGAAATCCTTAAAACACTCTCCTGGATAGTAACTTCACCGACATATATATATATATATATATATATATATATATATATATATATATAAAATTTTTGTAGATATATGTATATAAAAACAAGTATATATATATATATATATATATATATATATATATATATATATATATATATATTAATATATTATAATATATATAATATATATATTTTATATATAAAAATAGTGTTAGGATTAGGCGGCCGCACTTGCGGCCGACCTCATCCTAACACTATATATATATATATATATATATATATATATATATATATATATATATATATATATATATCGAGGGCTAATATGATGCTACTGGTGACATTGTGCAGATCCGGCGCTTCGCATTTTCGCCTCTTGGAGATGTTTAGTGATTTCTGAACCATACGGATGGAAGATCATCAAAAATAAGCTAAAGCATATCCATTTTCATACAATTCTACACCATTTTGTCCTCCCACTTAATGATTGGAATTCTGAATTGTTAAGATTTTTATAAAATAAGAACCGTTAAGTGGGAGGACCAAACAGTCACCAAATTGTATGAAAATGGAAATGCTAGCTTATTTTTCGATGATCTTCTCATCCGTACGGTTGGAAATCCTTCAAATATGCTCAAAGTGCCGAAATGTGATGCGGCCTGATCTGCACAGTATTCCGATAGGCCTGACCATATCACGCCTAATATATATTGTTGGTGCGAAATTCGGATCAAACTCCAAATTCGACCGACATTTGAATTTGTATTTGAAAGGGAAAGGAGAAGAATTAGAAAATCAAGGAAAAGAACTCCAAAAACCAAAGAACACCCAAGAATTAATGTGGAAAACCCCAAAAATGGGGAAAAAAACCACGAGCCCCTCTCATGGAGGCGAAATCCACTAGCTCTCCTTCAGATCTACAAAGTAGAGCTCCATTGATGAGCTCTAAAGAAAGAAAATGGAGGTGGAGAAGAAGGGGGAGAAGATGATGGGAGCTCAGCTCTCCAGCGGAGCAGGGCTTCGCCAACACTTCAATTCGTTTCTGTTGAACTGGGGGAAGGGGGTATTTATAGGGTCCTGAGGTGGGGTGAGTCTTGGGGAGCAAGCCACTCAATTTGAGCGCGTGGGTGCCATTTCAAGACTCCATTTCGGCTGAAGTCCATTTCGGCATCCTTTTAGATGCTTCTAGATTCCAAAGTAGGATGGCGGTTAAATCTGGCCTAACTAACTCAGAATCAGATTTCCCAACCACTAACCGGTGAGCTTCTAGAAGATTCTGGAAGACTCTCACGTGAGAGGCTGCAGGAGGAGGGGTTACACTGGGGGCAACTTGCTCTAGCAAAGGGTGATGAGGTGCTCGGGGAGGATCTCGGCATTTGGGGTATTTTCCGAGGTGGGAGGAGCTCGGCACCTTAGTAGGGAGGAGCTCGGCACTTTAGTATAAAGGAGCTCAGCACCTTAGAAGGGAGGAGCTCGGCACCTTGGGTGGTGAGGGGTTTTGGGAGGTCTGTTGTGATGTCCCCATGTAGTTGGTTGTTTGGGCGACTCCTTGACAATCTCAACCCTATCATATATATATATATATATATATATATATATATATATATATATATATATATATACTCATGCTTGTAATACATGCTTTTTGTTTGAAAAATAATATATTATTAGTCTTTTATAATATGCTTTTTATATTTATTTTTTACTAAAATGACTAGAATTTTTCTATCTATTTGGTTCTTGGTAAATAAAATCAATTAATCGGTTGGATTTAAATTTTCCATGATAAATTTTTTTTTCACTTTGCAAATGATACAACCGAACCAACCACAAATGCAAGCTCCTATAGTTAGATCTTTATTAATTTCTTTCTTATAATTTATCCATTTCCTATGATATAAATTTTATGTGACTTCATGTATATGCAAACATTTTCTTTTTAAGAAATATGTAATAAAATGAGACAAACAACTTAATTTTCCTTGGTGCAAAAGAGCCTTGATTTTTACACGATGATATATCAAATAATCTTGTTATTGCAAGTCACTAATTAATTGTATTGTTTATCATTTATTTTGTTCCGTTGTTAATTTGTATTTTATCTATCACTTTATTGTTGAGGTTATGAATATTTTTGATAAATTAATAAATAAAATAAAAATTACTTTTCTATTGGAGATATAATATTGTCCAAGAAATAGTTTCATATAGTATATTGAAAGTTATTCTTCTTTTCCATACAAAATGTTAGTTTTCTTTTACATTAAAAAAATGTTTTCTTTAATAACCTAACCTAGATCTTCATGTCACCAACGAGTTTCATATCATCTAGGAATATTGATCTTTATGGTAAGTATCTAAATAAGGAAAGAAAGGAAACAAAAAATCAAAAAGATATGGATCTTAGTCAAGAGTGATAATAAGAAAATCAAAAAGCTCTAACAAGTTTCTTCACTGAAGAAGACTGACCGAACCGAATTACTCCATGATCATGAAGTAATTCGGTATCAAGTTCACTCTCTTTTCAAAATTCAACAGCATCAAATGTCTTTTCTAGGGCAAGCATCCAATACCTTGATAATAAACAAAATAATGAATACTTTGGATATTTTACTAGATTCTAATTAAATTAGATTAAGGTTTTAATTGACCTCTGCCATTCTTGCTGCTGGTGGTGTAAATAATGCCATCTTATCTCATCTGCATTTGGTAAAAGAGATTCGCATGCATTTTACATCTAAATTAGATTGATATGGTGCATAAGGAGATGGATCATGAATAACCTTTTGGCCTAGCTAGCACCCTCTTTTTCTTTTACTGGTTGCTTCCTTCGCATATGATTTATCCACTTTTATTTAAAAAATAATTCTATGTATTCTTATAGAATTTCTGCTATTTTGTGTGGGTACACCTGCCTTAAACATCATTCAACTATTAACCTATGCCTCTATAATATACATATGTAAATATATATATAATGCTTCTTCAAATTATATACAAAGGGAAGCATCTAATATATATGGTGAAGGCACTAAGAATATTTAGGTTGAAAAAGGCTTTCATGGGGACTGTGGAATCAAGGGTAATCCAAACTCTCAGCATTGTTTAAGAAAAACACATGTCAAGCATCCCTTATGGTCCCTTCTCTCCTGTCCGTCATAATATTAATCACTTAACTTATAAGTTGGTCTGAGCATCTAAAGAACTGGTTCCGCAGGAAGGCCACATGTGAATATCAATTGGAAGTTTATACTTGGGCTCCTCTCAGAAACACATACAATATTCATTCACCCATGTTTCTTGGAAGCTTACCATTTGTCGCCACAGTCCACACAGTTGATCATCTGGTGATTTTATAATCTTCATACAGTCCACACATACAAGGGTTCAATGCAAAGACATTGAATCAAGAATCGGTGATTATATAATCTTCATGGAATCTAAGTACTAACCCTTGATGATACTTTTATTAACTAGTAAATATGACATAATTCGCAAAGGAAATTTACTCATATATATATATATATATATATATTATGTGAAGGGAATTAATTCCATCAAACACCTACTCAGGACTACCATAAGAGAAATTAATTAAAGTAACCAGAAAACAGCTTGCGCTAGTAAAAGATGTAGTAGCCCTTCTGCTATAATTAGTCTTGCTCACTGCTTTCATAACAATCCTTAATTGCTTGCAGCACTGCTTGTTTCATAACATGGCTATCCATGCTTGCCATCTCATTCTGCAAATATTCATGAATTTTGGTTAATTATTATTAACACTGGACGAGTGCATGAGTAAAAGCTAGATTTTACTTTAACAACAACAATCACTTTGACAACTATGAATTCATGCATCCCTACATGTACTATAGAGATATATTGCTTTTGCTTACAACACAAAGATGACACAACCCTGATGTAAGCATCAGACTAGTCATACAGGCATGTACTGGCTGCATTGTATGGTTCTGGATATCCACCAGTTGATAGATAGTCTTATCTCCAAGAAACCAAATAATGTAATATACCAAGGTAGACATGCGACAAGGACATGAAATGATACATGATGTTTTTAATAACAAAACTACAATATATAGTCTGATGTAAGCATCAGACTAGTCATACAGGCATGTACTGGCTGCATTGTATGGTTCTGGATATCCACCAGTTGATAGATAGTCTTATCTCCAAGAAACCAAATAATGTAATATACCAAGGTAGACATGCGACAAGGACATGAAATGATACATGATGTTTTTAATAACAAAACTACAATATATAGGACGTAAACATAATGCATGTATTCAAGTTCATGATGATAATTAACTTTCTCTTTTTTATTTTACTGATAAACATCTAAGGGTTAGTTTCATGCTCAGTTAATTAATTATGTAAATGTTAATAATTTGTCTTACTTCTCCAACTGCTTCAAGATGGAAGGTATCATCGCAGGAGACCCTAGCTTCGAGCACAGTGAGGCCCAATTCTTCGAAAGCTTCTAGAATGGAAACAAGTAAACCCGGGCAGCTCTTTTCGGATAATACATTGATTAAGAAGCCCTTGTTTAGGGTTTCAACATTGACCTGTTAAGATATTGGAGCTCATGTCATTGGTTTTGTATATATAATTGAAACAAAATCATTGAAATAAATTGAGTGATGATGATAGCTTCCAAATGTACCACAGGCATCGGAGTTTCTTCTTCTATTTGAGCAGATGTGATTTCTTGGTTTAGTCTTTCCACCTTTTGCTGCAACTCTTGAATATACTTGGAAGCGTCAGCAATGATTGACGCTTTATTTAGCTGATCGATTAAAGAAAAGAGAGGAGTTAAGGCAGTCCACTTAATTTATCAATGCTAACAACCAAATACCTTACTTTAAGATTTATAAAAGCATATCAAGATGAAGCCGGCCACTTGAATTAGATTTTCTATTTCAATCTCTGAAACTTAAACCAAATTGTTGCTCTGCCCTTCTAGTATTTATGATTAACAGTGTTCTGATGTCTCTTCATCAATGCAACAGATGGATGTATTTGCAAGAATCCATCCGTGACCTCCATAGTTAGGTCACCATTATTCTGAAGGACATCAATCAGAGTAACTTAGGATTCAATGACTACATGTTGGGTAGATGTACTGTTGAGAGATGGAACAATGAGATGAAGACTGAAATTTAAGATGGCGAAGGAGAAATATAATGACCATCAAATAAATAAAAAAAAAGGTGGCCTATACATCTCTCGGTTTTATACGAACATCATAGAAAAGTACCAAAAGAAGAAAAATATAGACTTCAAAGCCAATGAAATGAAAGTGTTTCAAAGGTCTAGCATAATTACTGCATGAGATTTTGTAACTGAACGAAGTAGCTGTAGCTTCTCGTGCAGAGCTGCTCCCTTGAGCTCCCTAGAAACCATCTCTTTCTCTCTCACTCTTAACCTCTTCTTCTCATTCATCAAGCACCTCAAGGGAGCTTCTTATAGAGAAGTGGGGAACCCCCAAATCTATATGAGTTACCTCAGTTTCCTCAAGAAAAACAATAGCTTCTGTTGGGATTGCCTACACTGCCCTCGGTCTTTCCTTGAATCCCATATAAGATGCACAAAATATGAATACTTTTCTACTTGGAGTAAAGCATAGAAGAGCTATAAAATGTTAGTAAAACATTGTTTCATTGTTATCATAGGGCTTAATGAATGAAGATTTAAAGCAAAACAAGCCTAACTAAGTGTTTATATATAATAAGAAAAGAGGAGGGATGGGAGAGGAGAGTGTGGGGCAAGTAGGAGGAATCTGCTCGTGATCGGGGCGCCATCGAAAGCTGCGAAGGCGTCAAAACGAGAGAGTGTTGGCGTGGCGACGCAGAGAGAGAGAGAGAGAGAGAAGACGTAGTGTGGTTTTTGTTTGAAGGTGTGTGTGAGCTGTGAATGACTCCAAGTACTTCTCACGGGGTTTCTCCGTCACGTTTCTGTCCCACAGAGCGACACCCTAACCCTAATCCTGATAATAAGTGACTTATCTCACATATTATATATATATATATGTATATAAATGTATAAAAGAGAAATTGACAAACAAATTTAGATGATCCTAGAGAGATAATGTTGAAAATTGTACCTCCGAATTCACGTCGAGTTCACAAACTTGAGTGCTAATAGTCCTATTCTAATTATAATTAAATATAGGATTGAATTAGAGATAGATGTTTAATATTCCTATTACATATATTATTGATTTAGATATAGATGTTTAAATTCTATTTATATCAAAATAGGAGTTGTCTCTAGACGGCTATAAATAACACTCTAAATCATGAGTTCTCCTTGCTGGTGGTGAGGAGAGCTTAGCATCCACGATTTGCAATCTAGAGAAGGCTTGGCAAGATTTGGAGGAGACAACTTTGTACCGCACATTGGTTATAGTGGATTGATCCAGGCAGCGCCGCTTGTAGACATAGGCAATTTGTCGAACCACATAAATCTGTTTGTCTTTCTCTCTCTTCTTTTTCTGTGATTGTTTGTTTTACTTTGATTACCCTATTGCATAATGGTGATTGGTAGATTAGAGATTTTTTAATTACATATTTTTAGAGAATTGTTTGTTCTTGTTCATCTGTTTTTTTATAATTCTGTTTGTTGAACCAAATCCTTGAGGAAAGTCGAGGATTTTTGTATTACAAGTAGTATTAAAGCCAGGTTCAGATCTAGGGTTTCTTTGCAGAGCAAGAGTAATAATTTTTTGATTGATTGCAAAGATGTCAAAGACCTTTGGTTCTAAATCTTCGAAAAAGGTCATATCTAATAATACCAAGTTTGAAGTAGAGGATGCACTATCCAACAATTCTGCTCAGAAGCAGGACATATATGATACTAGAGATAGCCCATCCTTAGATGCTTTGACAATCAGGGAAAAACCTGAAAATAAGATATTTGGAAGCAAGGGCAAGTCCATATCTAAATCAAGCGGTGCATCATCCAATAAGAAAATTGCAAAAGACCAATGTTTCTACTACACGACCAAAGGTCATTAGAAGAAGGATTGTCCGCATTGAAAGGGAAAGGCAAGAAACCACATAAGACCACAGCAATGCAGTCAGGTAGTGATGATTTAAACTTCAGTGCTTTCACCAGTGCAGCTTTTGTATGTAAGATGGATGAATGGATTTTTGACTCTGGGTGCTCATTTCATATGTGTCTACGTAGAGAGTAGTTTATCGTACTTGAGCTGGCATCCGATAGATTGGTATACATGGATTGATATATATTGTAGGACCAATGAGATTGGTACCATCTAGTTAAGGTTGCATAATTTCATAGTGAGGAACTTGAAAGAAGTTAGGTTTATTGCTTAAATGAAGACTAATCTCATCTCTTTGGGTGCTTTGGATGCTTTAGGATACATCATTACCCTCAAAGATTGTGGACTAAAGGTTTCTTTAGAAACTTGGTAGTGATGAAGGATATTAGGATGAAGAAACTATTCTTCTTATAGGGTTCCACAGAGAGTTAAGTCTCATGTGGAGACTTCTATTACAATGAGATGATTCCAATTAGAATCTTGAACTTCGATTTTGTGGGAGGTGGAGACTCCTCCAATTGATGAATCTATTGCAGTGAACATGCCAATGGAGAAATCAGAAAGCTAGCATGTTACACAAACATGGTGGCTTATGCACTTCTAGTAACAGAAGATGACATCTTGGTGAATTTCAAAGAAGCAACCAAAAACTTTGAATGTGCATATTTGTAGGCAGCTATGGATGATGAGATGCATGCAGTCTCTCCACAAGAACAAGACATGGGACATAGTGAAGCTTACCAAGGGGAAGAAAGTAATTGGTTACGAATGGGTATACATAAAGAAAGAAGATCCTCATTCCAAAAGGGGTATGCGATACAAGGCGAGGTTGGTAGCCAAAGGATATGCAAAGAAGTAGGGCATTGATTATAATGAAGTCATTTCTCCAGTTGTGAAGCACTCTTCCATTTGTTTTTTGTTTGCTATGGTAGCACAGTCTAACTTGGAGCCAGCTCAGATGGATGTGAAAACCGTTTTCTTCCATGTTGACCTTGAATAGGAGATTTATTTCACAGCTAGCTAATTTCAAATTGGAAAGGAAGGAGGATCTAGTGTGTAGAATCAAGAAGTCTCTATATGGCACAGGGAAATGAGTCACAGTAAAGACAATGGAATAAATGGTTAAATCCACTATTCGTCCATGTACTCTATGTGATTGTTCATTTCCATCCCTGTACTTTAAAAATATTTAATACAGTCCCTATTATTGATGTGGCAACATAGGTGGCATACTAATAAAAAACAACCTATTTTTCCTAATCTTTTCATTTACAGGTGGCCACATTTTGTTGGCGTGGCGTGACATATAGTCATATTTTGCTACATGGAGTAACATGTGGCCTATTTGCTAGCATGGACTGACAAGTGTCTTGCTTAGGTGGTACCTACTTGCCACATTAGCAAAAAAAAAAATTCCATTGAGAATTCAAGGCATGCTGATTGGGCATGTTGGCGTAGCATGCTGACATGGCATGATTTAAAAAAAAATCCAAAAAAAGGTTTCCTATCATAACAAATTCACACACATTTTGCTGACACGATTGTACTTACTTACTAATGTGGCATATCATGTCAGCACGCCATGCCAGCATGCCTTAAACTAATTGTATTATTATTTTTTTTAAAAATTGCCACATCAGCATACCCAATTAGTACGGCTTGAATTCTCTCTAGAATATTTTGCTGATGTGGCGTGCTAACATGGAAACCACATCAATAAGTATTGCCATACCAGTATGCCTTAATTTTTTTTAATAAATTTTTTTTTGCTAATATGGCATGCTTGAGTCACATCAGCAACACACCTATCACTCCATGTCAGCAAATACGGCTATCTATCACACCACGTCAACAAAATAAGGCCACCTATAAATGAAAAAAAAAATTAGAAAAAATAGGTTGTATTTCATTCGTATGCCACCTATGCTGCAAAGTTAGAGACATTGATTGTATTGAACAAAGTACGCAAAAGTATGTATAGGGATCGTATTGAACATTTTAAATGATTTGACCAATTTATATAGAAGCACCAATATAGAAGAAGCTACTTGATCACCTTGTGTATCTTCAACATTTCAAGGATGGATTCTTTATCTATTTGCTCTTATACGTGGATGATATCCTCATTGTAGCCAAATGAGATTAGTAAAGTGAAGCTCCTATTGAATAGAGAATATGAGATGAAGTACCTTTGAGAAGCAAAGAAGATACTTGGCACGGAAATTTAGCGAGACAGATTGAAAGGGACAGTTGGCTTATCCAAGAAAAACTATTTGTAGAAGGTATTATGGCACTTTGACATGGATGGAAACATAAAGGCCATTAGTACGTCATTAATTAGCATCCCACTTCAAGCTTAATGCAGCTTTGTCTCCAAGTACAGACGAGGAGAAGGAGTATATGTCTCATGTACTATACCAGAGTATCGGGAGCTTGATATATATTATGGTTTACATCCATGTACCGGGAAAACAACATTAGCAAGCTGTGATATGGATCCTTAGGTACATATATGGCATGGTGGATATACATTTACAGTTCACTAAGGATGTTAGTTGAGGACTACACCTGGTTAGATACGTGGATTCAGACCATGGAAGGGAGGTCAGCAACTAGTTATTTGTTTACACTTGCAGAAGTACTGGTGTGTTGGATGTCTATCTTGCGGGCTACCGTCATATTATCTACTACTTAGGCGGAGTACATGGAAGCGGTAGAAGTAATCAAGGACGCCAATTGGTTACATGGACTGACAGATGACTTGGGAATAGGTCAGGACCAAGTACATGTGATGTATGATAGCTAGAGCGTTATACACTTAGCAAAGAACCAAGTCTACCATAGTCGAACGAAGCACAATGACGTTCATTTTCACTTTATGAGGAAAATTATTGAAGAATGCCATATTTCTCTCAGCAAGATTTGTACTTCAAACAATCCAACTGATATGTTGACAAGATTATCTCTGGGGTCAAGGTCCAACATTGCTTAGACTTGATCCATTAATGTATGAAGCTTTGAAGAAGCTCTTGGAAGATGGTGGTGCAGGTTGGTGGACTGTTTCACTTGCAAATCAAGATGAACATTGGGATACACTTTTGTAGATAAGAATTCTCGCTAAGGTGGAGAATTGTTGAAATTTGTCTCTGAATTCAGAACTAACTCAATGGCAGAATCTCTGCCAACAAGGGATCCTCCGAGTATACCACCGAGCTTGAGGATGCTGCCCGGAAGGCTATTGAGGACTTCCGGGGTTTAGACGAATTCAAGGAAGTTGCTAGGGACTTCCAGGGCTCGATATAGTCCTCATTTTTTGATCTTTTTGTACTTTATACTTTGTGTTTTTCCCTTTCCTTTTTTGCATATAAGTCATCATGTAAACAATTTGTCTATGAGAGATAACTTTTGTTACTTATTTGATGTTTGACTTGTATTCTTGCCTTGGCTTCTTGAATGCCTTGTGTAATTTAATCTTTGTCCCAAACTAAGATTGAGCTGAATAGATAAATCTAATCTTTTGACCTTTATGAGATATCTTCAAACTCATAATTCCAAGGTATCCCTCATCATCATAAGGCATCCTTAACTCCAGCTATCTCCAACACTTATCTTCCCGAGTTCCCTTTCTCGATGTTCATTAAGGAGTATTCTTTACTCGCAGAAGAACCTATGATTCTGTTGATTCAGAGGCCAAGCATTTGAGAGAGCGGTTGAGACCAGACTCTTAAAGGCAGTCAAGCGAGTAGAAATATATGGCCCCTCGAGGGACTTTGAATACGAGCTGACATGCTCGATCCCGTGGGGGGACTTTGGAGGCCGAGCCCTTAAGAGGGTGGCCTTTCAAAAAAGCCCAGATAGGTTGATGCCGAGGTCGAACCCTTAACAGGGTGGTCAAACCCTTAAGAAGGCGCTCTTTCGAAAAAGCTCGGTGGAGCCGAGGACGAGCCCTTAAGAGGGTGCTCTTACAAAAGAGCCCGATAAAGTCGTGTTCAAGTCCTTAAGACTACGATGGCTGGGTCGATAAAAGATGATCTCTTTGAAGAGAGGCTGAACCCTAGAGAGAACGCTTTGTGTAAGAGCAGTTTTGCATGCACTTTGAAGAGTGACCGGACCATAGAGTACATCATTATACATATTTTCATATCATATTTGCATGCACTTTGTCTATCTTTTTGTATGGGTTTCTCTATTTTTGTTCTTTGTTGGGTATTTTTTTATGATTGGACAAGTAAATAGGTACCCTGGAGAAAAGAAGCGAAACTGGAACAATTCGGAGTGCAAAGAGCCAGGAACACTTTATAGAGAGTGAACCGGCCTCCACACAGCCGTGTCAGTGGGTGTATCGATTCAAAAAGCGAAATTAAATTGATAAACTCCAAGATCGCGCCAGCTTACTCACACACGGTAGTGTGTCAATTAACTGCTTCTGCATTATGAAGCATGTAATGCGGTATGTGTATATCTCAAGATCTAAGCGAAACCGCATCGATTTAATTCCGGATGATTCTATAGTTACAAATAGGGTCAACCACGGCCCAACTATGGTCGTGTGGCATAAAATTGATGTCCATAAAAGGGCGTCAGATCTAATTTGCAAGGGGACTTTTGGTTGATCAACTTTTGGCGATTCTTTGACCAACGACTAGGATTTCAATTGGAGATTGAAGGCAAGGAAGATATCGATCTGGGTAGTAGTTTACTATCTTTTATCATGTCTCATGCTTTAGATCTTGTTAGGGCTCTCTTTAGTATGAGAGGCTAGATCTCTTGTGGTGCCTCAGACTCTAGATCTCTAGGATGAACTTGTGATTATTTCCTTTTCTTTAATACATAGGATTTTCTTTTCTATTGTTCTTGTGAATTGCCTATGAGTGCTTAATGCTTGTTGTTTGTTAGTGAGAAAGCGCCGATCACATAATTAGAGTTTATTGATGCATGAAGCGAGATCTCAGTCAAGCTTGATCTAGTCATAGATAATAAGCGGTGTGCGCACGCCGAGAGATCGGGTATTTCACGGTGTTATAAGCAACATCAACATACTCTCCAAATTTGGGTAAAATCTAATAGTGGGAATCACAGAACCTACGCTAATTGTTAGCATAATACAGTCGTACGACATAGTTACTATATGTGACTAGGGTTTGGTTGTCACAAGAGATCGGGGTCAAACTAATTTAGGATTTCTCACAGTCCAAGAATACACCAACTAGATAGCCTGTGTTAGGAAAACAGTCGAGTAAGGAATTCTTAGAGAGACAGAGATCCGGGGTGCCATGTCCTCTTTACTGATAACCCTAGATTTGCCAACTGTTAACTTTAGTTTAGTTCTTATTTAGATTACTTAGTTATAATCACAAAAACACCAAAAATATTTTAGGCTTGATAATAGAAGATGAATTAGTACCATCTCTGTTGTTCCCTGTGGATTCGATTATCCTACCCTTAGGGTACTTTACTACTTGAGAAGCCCCTTGCACTTGTGTGAGAGCATAACACATCAACACTCCTTGGTGTCATGACCTCGGTCTCGATGGAAGAGGCAGTACTTCTTGATGTTCTTCCAAGCCACCGAGTTCGTCATTCCCCGGGCTACGTCAAGATCTTTTAATCTTGGATTTGCATCAAAATATTTGCTCGGGTGGAGTTAAGAGGAGCATAGCTTCAATATCTCATCGACTTGTCAATTCTACGGATTCTTGAGGCTACTGTCCCGGCTGCTTGGCCCTAGGTGGAGGTATCCAGCCTAGATTTGTTTCTCTTCTGGACCCTTATCATTTGGGCTCATCCTTCCATGTCCGTCTAGGCCCTTCTCGTTTGGAATCTTCATTTCCATCCAGCCTGGATTTCCTCGACGTTGATATATTTTTCCGCCTTAGCAAGGAGGCTAGACAAGTCTTCCGGTTGCTTTTAACAGAGAAAGAAACGTAAGGCCAACACAAAGAGTCCTTCCATATGAGTGGCGACGGTGAAAGTCTGGTTGAGGTTGGCGATGTCCAACGTCTCCATGTTGAACTAGCGGATGTAGTCATGCAGGCTCTCTCCCACATGTTGCTCAATTCACATTAAGCTTGCTGAGCTCTTCCTTCGTCGTTTGCTGCTAATGAAGTAGCTAACAAAGAGACTAGTCAGCTCTCTAAAGGAAGAGATGGATTCTAAAGAGAGGTTGTTGAACCAAGTCTAGGCTACCTTGTGCAGCATTGTTGGAAAGACCCGGTACATGAGTGCATTTGTGGTCTTGTGAATTAGCAACATAGTGCTGAAGGCTCCCTGATGGTTGGTTGGGTCTGAGATGCCATCGCAAGTTGGCATAGATGGCACCTGAAGCTTCTTGGGAGAGAGGCACTTCTAAGATCTCCACGGATATAAGGGGAGATTATTTGAGGGACATACCTAAGATACTCCTTCCTCTCCTATGAAGAAGTTCAATGTAAGAAGCCTTTGGAGGGGTCACGAGATCTTTGCTTGGACCAAAGGTAGCTCACGAACTATATGTTGATGGAATCATCTTCTCCTTGCCTTCTCTTGGTCCTCCTTCTCATTAGAGAGCGTGTGAGCGTCAGACCTCCATGAAGCCTCACGAGGCCTCCAACGGAGCACTCAGTGGGGATGGAGTTTGTGAGATTTGGCGCTCCATCGCCTAAAGAGCTTGGGTTAGAACATTAATCTTTGCTCAAGAGCCTGGTAACTTTTCTCTTGAGGATCTTTACCACAGGACTGGTTTGGAGGAGTTTCCGTAACTCCCTGCTCTCTGTTGAACCTGAAAAACTCCATCACCTTCTTCCTCTGGTCACTGGTTCTTCCTCATTCTTTTCATGGCTACACAGCCTTTTGTATGGAGTCCCACAGACAACGTCAAACTGTTAGTGCAAAACTCGGTCTCTCCTAGGGATCAACACCACCAATCTTTGATCAACAGTTGAGATTTGTAGTTGTGAGGGATACCGACGGTGACTGAAGAGAACGTCCGAGACTTCTTCGATCCGTCGGAGTCTTTGCCAGGGTGATCTTGCACAAGAAACAAGGTTGAGATGAGACAAGCCTTGTGCCCTGAGGTAGTTCCGATGCCCAAGTTATTGAGAACGAGATCTCTAGGGAGGATAAGCCTGAGAGAGTTCAGATGTCAGATATCCTTTTCTTTGCCCTTCCTTCCTCTTATCTCTCATACTTGGGGTCGATTGGTGTCCCTTCGTTGTCAGAGATATTCTTTGCCGTACTTATCTCTTCCACCATACCTCTCTCTGTCATCTTAATTATCCCCTCCCTTGACTTCTATGACTCTCCTTTTGCCTAAGGGGGGTGTCCGAACTGGGGATTTGTGCCATTTGTATGGACGTTTGGGATAGAACCATATGTACACTCTGGATGAGGCCGTGTATCTATCAAGATTTATCGATATCATATACAAATAAAGATTAACATCCCATTACTTACACCCTCTTCTCTCCTCTTTAGAAACATAGGAGTATTAGCTACTGCTATATATTCTTGAATATATGTTTGATAAGCAAGGTATCATATCATCAATTGTCATGTATAGGAAGAATAACTTATCTAAGCCTGTCATCACATTACCTGTCTTAAAAAGATCACAAGACTGAAACACCAGATAGAGAGAGAGAGAGGGAGTGTGTGTGTCTGCAAGAGCTCTCGTGAGCAAGAGCTTTTTGCCGAAAGAAGTGATGATGACCACTCGTGATCTCTTATGTGCGAGTGTAATACTGGGATTGGGTGTTCTTTGGGTCCGGGCTCTGTGGGACGGTGCCCTACGCTCTTGGGCGTTGTCCACATGCCACACGGACAAACCACGTACCAACCTATTACCACTCACATGTGTGCATCCTCCATAACCCTAATCATTGCAACCCAACAATGGAGCTAGCCATGCACACATCTCTCTTCTTGTCTCTAGACCAACCTTAACCCCTCTTTCTTGCATGCATGCCCTCTCTCAAGATATTTCAGGACACTCCTTACGTCACTCTCCGACTCGAACTTACTAGTTTCTATGTTTCTCTACTTCCCATTGGTGAAAACCTTAGTTATAGATCCAGTCCTATATATATTAATGGATCTCTTATATATATATATCAGGTCCTTGTTATATTGCTTGCATGGTTAATTTATACATACCTTGATACTAATCAAACCTTTTTACATAGGTTTTTTTTTTTTTTTTAAATGTTGAGGTAGCATGTGAGTTTTAATAGATAGTGTAAAATATTGTGAACCAAATTAACAATGCTATCAAAACCCTAAACACATCATATTGTTTTATATGTAAGATCATCAGAGCAAAATGCTGCACAGCTATTTAATAAATAAAAAAATTTGTTTTTAAATTTTTAATGAACAGCAGAGTTTGTGTTTGCATAGATTGATTAGATATCCTATCACATGCATACTTAAAAGCTTAAAACTAAAACAAAATGAAAGCAGATAGGCCAAAAGATGCCTCACGAGGAGAACATAACAGTTCCATCACACCTACCAAAACTTGGCACTATGTTTGGCTACTTCTTTTTCTCTAGTCATGGGTGGATCCAGTTGTGTGGAGCTCATGCTCATATTCTGAAATAATTCATTCTTGCCTCTACTCACTCTTGGACATGACTACAGTCTAGAGATTGGATAGATGCTAATATCTGAAAACAATGTGTGTGTGTGTTTATAAGTTTAATCAGAGTAGTGAAAGATGAGCTTCTCCTGTTCTAGAGATTGATTTACTATAAGCTCAATACAAGGAAGCTGAGTACATGTACATAGTTTATTAATCATGATTCATCAGTAGAATATATTAAAGGCAAAGCATGTGTTTAAGTGAGTCATTAGGTTAATAAGGGCATGGTTATAGTTGCCAAAAACTTTGGAGGGGCTTAAGAAGATTCTCATGAATGATTTGATTGTTGGTTTCACAGGTGTTGGGAATGATGAACTATTAAAATTTTAGGTGGTATTGCTTGCTGCAGCAAAACATTCTCTTTCTATCACCTATTCAACTGCAAACACAGAACCTTATATATATATTCTCCTACTCTTTTAATTCCTTCACTTGATCTGGAACAGTAAATACATGGGGCCTTGGCCTCCCTTATTGCTTTTTCAATCAATAGATATCTCAATAAAAAGAAGAAAAGTATAATTAGAAGAAGAGGATAAAAGAGAGAGGAGCTGGAAGGGCACCACCACCACACTTGTCAGGCTCTAAGATGCTTGGCTGAATGTACTTAGACAACTCACTCGTGACTCTCTCTCCTGTTCACCATTGTTTTCTCTTAGAATGAAATTGAAAATCTAATGTTTATTTTTTGAATGGTTTCTTTTCATGCAATACACTCCATTGGAATTAATCCCTGCAATGGCATTATTGGTTGTGTGATTCCTTCTGATCCATTAGCAACACTAGAAATTAAAATGCTGTCATAATATATATAAGGCCTATATATCCCTTAAGGACTGACTGTTCTTGGATTCCTGTTACCTGTGATGTGCTACCAAAACTCACGTGAGGTGATCACTTGGGAAGGTACATTCACATGCAAATGTGACAATGGAAAAACAATTGAATTTAAAGTGTAAAGTGAAAGGAAAGGAGAAGAGAGAAATATCTCTAGGTTAAAGATTAAAATAAATATACACAGATAATTTTTAGAGCTGACCGGTCTTCAAAATCTACGGCATTATCACGAGGGTTCCTGTCTCCGTAATATTTTTTTTTTGTTTGTATGGGAGGAAAAGAGGGGGGGAGTATGATACTATTGTAGTCAACTATACCGAATTTTTTATTAGAGTACATTACTTCACTATGGGCGGATAGCGGGGATCGAACCCGCATTTCTCCTTGGCAAAGAGAAATTTTACCATTCGACCATATCCGCATTTTATTCGTTTCTAATACCCACGCATATGTCCACGCATATATGATATCATATATGCGTCTGGATCATATTTGTGCAGGACCAGATACTATAGATAAGCCGGTGGCTCTTTCCATTGTTCAAGCAAGATTGGTTGGATTAGCCCACTTTTCCGTAGGTTATATATTTACTTATGCAACTTTCTTGATTGCCTCTACATCTAGAAAATTTGGTTAGTACCACTCGGCTCTATTGTACGCAACTTTATCCTACTTTTTTTATAAGAGGTTGTTGACACAGATAATTTGTAATGCAAAGAATAGTACATGCTAGGGTGACTTCGTGAGAAAGTGCATGAGCACCAAAGAAAATTTTTGTAGGATTCTATGGCCTTCATTGCTTCACAAAAATATGCACTGCTGTCTTTGGCTTTCGAGGAAAGAATTGCAAGACATACGGCAATGAAAGCGAGATAGCAATGGCGACACTTCAAAACCCTTTTAACAGCATTGCATACATAATGTTAGAATTTTTCTGCTTTCATAAACTTCATCCATCAATTCAACAGTTCGTCATAATAAAATATCTTCTCTCATGTATAGCATTTTCCTGATAAGTGACAGTGGTACGATATGCTTCACTGTTTTTCTTCAGGCTATGAATCCAAGTGAAAATTTAGGTTTCTTCAGAAATAATGTTAATTAATATATGTATTTGATTTTTTTTAAGGTATAATGAACCACTTAAAAAAAAAAATAGAAATAAAAACCCTTTTGCACTAGGTTAGGGATTTGATCCTATTTGAGTGCATATATGTTTGTTAGCTTGTATACAATTACTCATTTTTGGATGGGGATCTCCATGGACGTAGATTTACAAGGATATAAGTTTTTATTTGTATGTTTGATTGTATTTGGTTGGAGGGATAAAAAAATGAGTAATGTGAAAATTTTTAGTATTGGGATTTGTGGTTTTCTTAATACAATAAATTATATTAATTATTAATGATGTCATAATGAAAAATATATTATTAATATAATTATTAATATTAATCAACTTTTAAAATATAATATTATTGGTTTATCCATATTGTATTATATGATATAATTTAAAATGCTTAATTAGATAAATTAATATAACTAAGTAATATTAAATATTATTTAGTTTAATAAATATATTTCATATTATCATATGGTAAATAATATAAACATAAAAGATTAAAAAATTTAATTAGGCCTTGTTTGGTTACAAAATAAAAAATTATATATGGCATAATTTTAAAGGTTAAAGCCATTTTCGGTCTCTAGAAAGAGGTCCATTGTTTATTTATTACCAAATTTCAAAAGTTGTTGATACAATCCACGAATTTTGAGAATTACATCACATTTGGTCCCTAACGTTGATGTGGCGCTGACGTGCATACAAATGAAATACATGCTATTTATTTATTTTTTTATTTTATAGGTGGCCTTATTTTGATGACGTGGCGGCCCAGTTAGACTGCTGACGTGGCATGCCATGTGGCGAAAAAAAATTAATTATTTTATTTTTATTTTTATTTTTATTTTTTTATCATTTATTTTTTTTATTTTTTGAAGAAATAAAAAAATAAAATAAAAGGTAAAAGATAAAAGATAAAAATAAAAAAAATTAAAATTAAAATTAAAATTAAATAAAAATTAAAAAATTAAAAATTAATTAAAAAATTTGCCACGTGGCATGCCACGTCAGCAATCCATCTGGCCCGCTACGTCATCAAAATACTACCACCTGTAAAATAAAAAATAAATAAATAAATACATGTATTTTATTCGTATGCCACATTAGCGCCACATCAGCGTCAGGGATCAAATGTGACAAAATACTCAAAATACAGGGACTGTATTGAACAACTTTTGAAATTTATGATGGAAATAAACATTAGACCACTTTCCACTGACCAAAAATGGCTTTAACCCTAATTTTAATTATGTAGGAAGTGAAGATGATTATTACAGAAATTCAGACATATTTTATTATTATAGAATGAGTGTTTGGCTAGCATAATAAAAAATATTAAATAAATTATTACACTATCAACTCCATGAATCTAGGTTAAAAACTAAAGAAATTCAATGAAATAGATAGTGAGAGAGATCGAGAGGAGGAGGGGTTACCGGATCTCCAAGAGTGAAGGCGACAATCACGAGCAATGAATAAGCGGAAGAAGATAGTGGCCAGGAGGTGAGGTCTTTCGCAGAGTGACCGTGAGGAAGGGGCGAGAGAGGCAGCGAGAGAGAGACCGAATAGAGAAGAGGAGAGGTTGCGATTTTCACAATGAGAAATAATTCACTCTTAGTGGAATATTTTTTTATGCTATAATCCCTATGTTATGGCATGATTCCATACCTTTAAATAACCAACCCAAACACCCATTATGACATAATGTACGGATTATGCCATAATTTTTGGCTACCCAATCAGACCCTTATTAATTTAATAATTAATAATAACGCTTATTTTTAAATTATATAGAGTCAAAATCATAATGTTAATAAAGTATATATTAATAAGTTTGGATGATAGAGATTGTTTAATCTCTCAAATCATTTTTTAATAATTAATAAATAATATTTAATTAAATAATTTAATGATTAATAATATATATTTTTAAACTAACTAGAAGGGATGAGGAGGTGGATGATGACTTATGACAAATTCGCCAATGTCCACATCTATGACATGAGAGATGTAGATATCCGGGATATCCCCATCGAGTTTTAAAAGCACAAACAAACATAAAAGCGTAAGAAGAGAAGAATGTAGAGTTTTTCATCCATTTTCAACCCTCAAAACAAACAACCACTTCATAAAAAAGGAAACCATAAAATTTATGAAATCGATGTTCCAAGTATGGCCTTAAGGCGGGGTAGTGATTAACTGCTTGAGGCGTGTGATGGTAAACAGGGGGATTGATAGAAGAGCAAGAAAAGGGAGGACAAGCAGAGAGAAGAATAGTCTCACGAAAGGAAAAACTCAATAATCAATTAATAAAATTCAACCCACAAGCCGGGTTTAAATAGCTAAAAACTAACCTAGATAACCTAGAAATTCTATCTTTTTATCCAAATTTGCCCAAATCGGCAAATTTTGGTCCAATAGAAAAACTTATCTAATTCTAAAATAACTAAACAAAACAGATAACTCCTAAAAATCCGAGTTTAAATCAGATTCATATCCTATCCTAAATTGGCATACAGTATTGCAAAAATGGAAAAAAACACCGAGAAGCGAAGAAGCGATGGGGAAAGCGATTGGAATTTGAGGGTGAAGGAAGGGTCCATCGAGCAAAGGCGATGGACCCCACGTCTTAGCGTCGAGACAAGCTTTCGAAGTTATGGCCAAAATCTAGAAGCGTGTCCAAAGTGCTCCCCAACTCCGGACTTGGCTCGATCACCTTCCGTCTTTACGTCTGTCCACCAAGTTGTGGTATGCCAAAGTTCTAATGGTGCAATCAGACAGCTCGACATCGTCTGACTCGGGCTCTCCTGCATTAGCCTCCCCAGGTTGGAAAAAACTCGCCCTCGAGTTCGTAATAGGATCAGTCGACTCCACAAAACAAGGGCTCCGATACTTCACATTGAAGATGTCAAAGGTAACTTGGAAGGCGCAAACGGTATGCATTGTCATTGATCTTCTGCAGCACTTCACAGGGTCCGATCTTTCGTTCCTTCAGCTTGTTATACTCACCCACAGGGAAGCGATTTTGAGTGAGGACAACCCATACAAAGTCTCCATCATCGAACAGCACCTGACGCCGCCGTTTGTCTACATTCATCTTGTACTTGGTATTATTCTCTTGAATAGTTGACTTGACCTGCTCATGAATAACGCAAAGGTGCTCAGCCATCTCATTAGCTCGGGGGTGAACACGACCAATCCGTGGGATGGGGGTGAGATCAAGTACTCCTGATGGGTTCCGCCCATAGACAACCTCGAATGGGCTTAAGCCAGTAGTCCGATTCTTTGATCTATTATAGGCGAATTCAGCTTGAGGTAGTGCCAAATCCCACTGCTTCGGTTTAGTTCCAGCCAAACTCCTCAATAGGTTGCCCAAACTCCGGTTCACCACTTCAGTCTGGCCATCTATCTGGGGGTGATATGCACTGCTAAAGTTCAATTGCGTCCCCAATTTTTCCCACAAGCTTCTCCAGAAGAGGCTAACGAACTTGGTGTCACGATCGGATGTGATGGAGCGAGGGACACCATGCAAGCGAACAACCTCTTGAAAGTAAAGATGTGCGATGCGGGTAGCATCCATAGTCTTCCGACAAGCTACAAAATGGGTCATCTTGGAAAATCATCAACCACCACCATGATAGAGTCTCGAGGCCCTGGGTAGTGCGAGGAAGGCCGAGAACAAAATCTATATCGACGTCGAGCCAAGGGGCTTGAGGGGGGAGCAAGAGAGTGTATGCAGGGCACTGCGTTGGGTAGAGAACTCCTTTGGCCCGCTGACACACAAAGCAGCGCTCCACAAAGTGTGCCACGTCACTAGACAACTTCGGCCAATAAAAGTCTGCAGCTATGAAGGCGTAGGTCTTATCACGACCAAAGTACCCCTCATTATGGAGTTCACTCATGATCTGTTATGCATGATGAGCGATCGGGGATGCAGTATTTGCAAAGCGAAGCAATGTGTAGATTAGGCAAAATAAAATCGTGGCGATGTCCATCAGTTACCTCTGAAGGATCCGCCCGAAGGAAGGATCACCCGCTTACATATCCGTGAAAGCTTCAAACCTACGCAACTTTGG
Organism: Dioscorea zingiberensis; assembly: GCA_026586065.1. Lineage (NCBI taxonomy): Eukaryota > Viridiplantae > Streptophyta > Magnoliopsida > Dioscoreales > Dioscoreaceae > Dioscorea > Dioscorea zingiberensis. Next base: position 51,504,693 of record CM048820.1, read on the forward strand.
CGCTCATTATAGTGAGAAGAGAAGCTGCGGCTCAAAGCATCACTACCGCGGTTGAGGCTTCACCTTGATGCTTCAAAGTAAAGATGAACTCCGCAAAATGCACGCTACCCACTTAAGCGTGCCGCTGCTCGATTTGTGTTGGCCATTGATGTACTTGAGGGCTTCATGATCGGTGAAACAGAATGAACTCCTTACGTATGAGGTAGTGGCGCCCAATGCTTAATGGCGAACTATGGCATAAAACTCAGTCATAAGTGGAGTAGTTCTTCTTTTGACCCCGGCTTGACTTCTCGCTAAAGAAAGCTACCCGGTTGTCTGGCCCGGCTCGGACATCTCCAACACCAACTCGGATGCATCACAATTGACCTCGAACACTTTGCCGAAGTCCGGAAGTCACGAACCGGTGCGCCGGTCATCTTACATTTGACCAGGTGGAAGCTATTTTCGGCCTCATCCGTCCACTTGAAATCACGCTCCTTGAGCCACTATGTGATGGGGGCAATCATCGTGCTAAAGTTTCGGATGAATCTTTTGTAGAACGAGGCCAACCCATGGAAGCTTTTGAACATCATGCAAGGTCCTCGGTCTGGGACACTCCAAGATTGCATCGATCTTTGATTAATCTGCATGAACACCGTCAGTAGAAACAACAAAACCAAGGAAGGTCACAGAAGTGGTAAAGAAGGAACACTTCTTTCGGCTGACGAACAGGCGCTCCATTCTCAACAACTCAAAGACAGCGCGAAGATGGTCAAAGTGTGAGGACCAACTCGGACTATAGATGAGGATGTTATCGAAATAGACCACCACAAACTTGCCCATAAACGGTCGCAAAACCTGGTGCATGAATCGCATGAATGTGCTAGGGGCGTTGGACAACCCAAAAGGCATCACCATCCACTCTGCATACCCATGCGTGTCTTGAGCGCCGTCTTCCATTCATCTCCGGTCGTATTCCTATGCGGTGGTATTAAACTCTTGGTCGATTTTTGAAAAGACCTTCGAGCCAGATAGTTGATCCAACATGTCATCCAGGCGAGGGATGGGATAGCGGTATTTGATGGTGATTTTGTTGATTGCTCGGCTGTCTATACACATGCGCCACGAGCCATCCTTCTTTGGCACCAAATGGTAGGAACTGCTTGGGACTCATGCTCTCTCGGATGCAGCCGTTCCTTAATAACTCCTCCACTTGCCGCTGTAATTCTTCAGCCTCCTTGGGACTGAGGCGGTATGCTGGTGGGTTTTGGCAAGCTCGATCCTGGGACAAGATCTATCTGGTGTTGGATGTCCCTCATAGGTGGGAGTCCCAGGGGAAGTTCCTCTGGCATCAAGTCCGCGAACTCCAGGAGCAATTGCCGCACTTCTATTGGCAGATCTGGATCCATGTTTGTGGCACTATGCATACAAGGTAGCAAGGCATAGACTACATCGCCCTGCTTGATCCCGCTTAAAAATCTGGACATGGAAAGTAGGTTAGTATTGGTTACCGGAGTTGGATGCTTTTCTTCTCGGCGGGGGGCCAACACGATCTTTTTTCCCTTCATGCTGAGGGAGTAAGTATTCTTCCTTCCATCGTGGACCACACTCCGATCATACTGCCATGGTCGCCCCAGTAGTAGGTGACATGCATCCATTGACACGACGTCGCACAACACATTGTCAAAGTACCTCGGCCCAATGGAGAAAGACATGAGACATCGCCGATCTACTTTTACCTCGGTGCCTTTTCTCAGCCATGATAGATTGTAGGGCTTCGGATGTGGCTCACATTTTCAAGCGCAACTTACGGGCCGGCGTCTTCAGACACCACGTTCTCACAACTACCGTTGTCGATGATCACCTTACAAACCTTGTCGGCCACTGTGCAGGTGGTATGGAAGATGTTATTTCTCAGCCAGTCGTCCCTTGATTCATCCTTGTGTGCCAGCAGACTCTTGCGAACAACGAGGGTCTCATGGCCATCCCCAATCAACACGTCACCAACTTCATCATCATAGCCATAGTCATCATAAACTGGTTCCTCAGCCTCCTCAGCCTCGATCTCTTCAATCATCAGGTTCTTGCCCTTCTGACTAGCAGGTTTTCGACACTCGGGTGATTTATGCCCCTACTCACCACACCTATAACAATGAACTCCAGAGGTAGAACTACCTGACGGTGCTTGCTGGACTGGGCGGGGTGCCTGAGGGCGAGATGTCCGGCTACTCTGATCGCTCCTGATTGGTGGTCTTCTATTATGCTGCTTTTCAACAGTGAGGGCGTGCTGGTATGCCTCAAAGCGATCCATAATGAGTGTAGGCGAGGACATCTTGCAATGGTTGGCCTTGAGACCTCCCGGATATCAAGCCACCGGTTGCTCCCTGTCTCGGATAAGTCGCTTCGCGCGATCAATTGGTAGAAGTCGATGCGTATTACTCATCTATCGATCTTGCGCCTTGTCTCAACGTATGAAGTCGTTGAAACAAGGTTTGGAATTAATAGCCGAAGGGAAGGAAGTGCCCCTTCATCTTCTTCTTCATCTTCTCCCAATCTACGATCTTTGGTTTGCCTTGCTGATCTCGTGAACGCCGCAGCTGCTCCCACCACGCGGATGCTAGGCCCTTCAACTTGATGGCAACTAGCTTCACTTTCTGACGATCAGGGACCTCCTTGTACTCAAATATCCTCTGGACCTCGTTCAGCCAGTCGATGAAGGCTTCAGCATGTAGGGTTCCGATAAATTGACAACTCCACCTGAAAGCCGAGATCTACGTGGCGGCTCCTCTCGCAGCACATGCTCTCCGGATTGCCCACGCGTCGGGAATAGGGGTTGTGAAGGTAGACTTCGGAGTCATGGTGCGAAACCTCACGATCCCCAAATCTTGCGCCGCCAATCGTTGGGTCAACTCGCTACTTGTCTCTGCGGATCCTCGCTCATCGCCTTCCAGGCGATTGGGTCTCGAGACGGACCTTCCTCTGTAGGAACATGTCCACCACGGCGACCACCACGGCCACCAAGACCTCCACCCATTGATCACAGGCCAGTGAAGAAGATGATCTCTCGATACCAACCGACGTAGGCGGTAGTGATTAACACTGCGGCGGTGGTAAACGAGGGGATTGATAGAAGAGCAAGAAAAAGGGAGGACAAACAGAGAAGAATAGTCTCTAAAAGGAAAATAACTCAATAATCAATGAATAAAATTCAACCCACAAGCCGGGTTTAAATAGCTAAAAAACTAACCTAAATAACCTAGAAATTCTATCTTTTTATCCAAATTTGCCCAAATCGGCAAATTTTGGTCAAATAGAAAAACTTATCTAATTCTAAAATAACTAAACAAAACAGATAACTCCTAAAAATCCGAGTTCAAATCGGATTCATATCCTATCCTAAATTGGCATATGAAGTATTGCCAAAAATGGAAAAAAAACACCGAGAAACGAAGAAACGATGGGGAAAACAGTGGAATTTGAGGGTGAAGGAAGGGTCCATCAAGCAAAGCTGATGGACCCCACGTGCGCGTCGAGACGAGCTTTCCGAATTGGGGTTGAGCGCGCGAATCCGATATCGGTAGCCAAAGTTATGGCCAAAATACCGAAACGTGTCCAAAGTTCTCCCCAACTCCGGACTTGGCTCGATCACCTTCCGCCTTTACGTCGGTCCGCCAAGTCGTGGTATGCCCAAGCTCTAATGGTGCAATCAGACAGCTCGGCATCGTCTGACTCGGGCTCTCCTGCATCAAAGTACCGACTTCATTTATATATATATATATATATATATATATATATATATATATATATATATATATATATATATATATATATATGGTCATCATACAGTAAGGCCGGCATTACTACTATTCAAGTAAGGTCGCCCCATTTTTACCCATACGGATGGAAAGAACATCAAAAAATAAGATAACATGTCGATTTTCATACAATTTGGTGACCGTATGATCATTCATCTTAACGAGTGAAAATTTATAAAAATTTTACCGGTTCAAAATTTCACTCTTTAAGATGAATGATCATACGACTACCAAATTATATGAAAATCAACGTGTTATCTTTTTTTCGATGTTCTTTCTATCCGTAAGGTTGGATTCACAAACAACACTCTCAAAATGGGTGAAAATGAGGCAACCTTACTTGAATAGTAGTAAGTTCGACCTCATAATAACATGACCCATATATATATATATATATAACAGTGATGTTATCAGGCCGGCCGAAAATTATATATTTCCGGTCGCCTGCTCATTCTGGCCTTTGGAGCATATTTGAACAATTTCCAATCGTACGAATGGAAAGATCATCGAAAAATAAGTTAGCCTGTCAATTTTCATACAATTTGGGAACTTGTAGGGTCTTCATCTTAATGGATCAAAACTTATAGGCATCTGAACGGTCGAGAATTTCAACCTTTAAGTGGGAGGACCAAACGGTTACCAAATCGTATGAAAATTGACAGGATAGCTTATTTTTAACAGATCTTCCCATCCATATAAAAAAAAATACTCCAGGGGCCCAAATGGGTGGCCGACCAAAAATGAACAGTATTCCGGCCAGCCGCACAGTATCATTCCACATATATATATATATATATATATATATATATATATATAAACAATTGTCTATACACACACACCCTTATTTTGCTCCTAATCCAATTAAGATTAAGATGGAATAATGATGGCTTAAATTTATATCATGAAACTTATTAAAAAAAAAAGCGTATGTAAAAAGTAATCCTTAGCATTGTTATCCTAACACTTCTTTAATATTAACTTGTATGATATAATTTTAATTAAAGCATCATCAAATTCATTTTGATTTCCTAGAAATAGGATTATTATTATTATTATTATTATTATTATTATTATTATTATTATTATTATATGGACATGCGTGCATGGATTTCAATTTTTCTATCAATAGGATGTGTCCAACTAAATGACTAAATACACGTCAAATCCCAAATAAGATTGAAAGAGGGTTATTTTCTGATTTGTTTATTTTCTTGGCCATTTAAAACTTTCCTAAATAAGTTTTTTTTGTGTGTATAAATAAATAAATCATATTCGTTTGTTTATTATAATAAAGAGTTACATCCTCATAGGTGAGGTTTAAATGGTGTTCCTCACGACCCCTGAATATGTAAAAACTAGAGTTTCCTCATTGTTGCTCTCTTGGTTAATGAGATCTACAAAGTCATCAACTTCGTTCACATTTGACGGCAACCCCTCGTTTGTGATGATAATGCTTCTCGTGCTGATGGATTCTAGCCATCGGCGCCAATTTTGGCTTCTTAGAGGCCAGAGCTACATCAAACCAAGATAACATTACAAAGCTAATCCCTCGGATTACTATGGTAAAATATGTTAATTTCTACAAAAGCATCTTTGGTTCCTTTCTAGCGATATGCTTCAGATAATAGCCATCACTCACTGAGGGTTCCATCCTAGTAGATGTTGTGTTGTTTACATTTGTTTTATTGCATAAGTAAGACACTATCAGGTGTGTGCCTTTCCAGTGTCTCTTTGCTAGGTTGTCCAACTTGAGTAGTTTGTTATCCCAAGTGAGCTAGGCAAACAATTTGATATCTTTAGGGCATGGTAATTTCAAAAGCCTTTTCAATTGGGCATCAGGTTCCATCATCAATCATGGGGTCGTATAATGATTTAGTTATGTATGTGTCACCTGACCCTATGAGCCATGTATGTATGTACTCTGTGTCCCTTGGGTCATAACCATTTTCTCTATTAGCTCTCTTAGTTCATGGATGCCCTCACTGGTAAGTAGGCCTTGCTTGACAAGTAAGGTTCCTCTAGGATGATGTTTTAAAGCCTTCTGGAGTGGGATATGCAAGTCTTTGATCATATGCAAGAGGGAGATATATTGTGAGGTGGGAGCTTGTCCTCACAAAGGTTGACTAAATCCTTTTACATAGTAACCATGTATGTACACCCAATCCTTTTGTCATTCCAAAGATTGACTAAATCCCTTTTTTTTTATTTTACATTGATGCCTATTTCAAAGGTTCGCTAGTGTGATGTGGTCCCTTTCTAGAAGTACGAGGCCCATGCCTTAGGTTTTTTCTTGGAGTTGAAACATTAGTTCTTGAAGTAATTGTGATGTATGATTTTGAGACATATTCCTCCAATCTCGCTATTGATTAGTCTCCAACACCATTTCGCCAACAATGTCAGATTGAAACTGTGTCGGTCAATTATCCCCCAGCTACCATGCTCCCTCTATCTGTAGAGTCTCTTCCAACATACTATTCGGTATATTTTGCCCTATAGGTCCAATCCATCAATAGAAAGTCTTGTCATAGGGCATTTATGCCATTTATGATCCATTTCTGAATTTTGTATATAACCAGCTAGTAGTTGGGAATTATGGCGAGAACTGAAATGATTACGGTGATTCACCCACCCATGGAGAGTAGTTTAGCCTGCCAAGTCCCAATTCTCTTCTTAACTCTGTCGATGAGTAGAAGCTATGTGTCCTTTCTTGGCTTTGTCCTCGATAATGGAATTCTTAGGTATTTGATCGGTAATCTTTCTATTTTGCAGTTGAGAATTCCTACCATTGATTCCAATAAATTTGTGTTTTCTCTGATTGGGATGAGTGAGCTTTTGTGGTAATTAATGCGGAGGCCAGATATTCCTTTGTAGAGGTAGAAGATTATTTTTAGTGTTCATGCTCAGGTGTTCTACCTCTCATTTAATGAGTACAAGTAGGTCATCCGCATATTGAAGAGAGAATTATTTCTTCCACCTGTGTCCCTCCACATTGGATTCCTTTAAAGATGTTTCCCTATTTGTCGTGGTCAGCATTGAGTTTAGGACATCAAGCAAAATAACGAAGAGTAGGGGGATAGGGTATCCCCCTACCTTAGACCCCTTTAATGTCTCACATATCCTTTTGGCGTTCCATTGATGAGATTTTATTTTTTATTTTGATGTTGTGAGTATTTGTCTAATTTATGAGACCCACTTGGGACCTAATCCACGTGTTGTCATGCCCCGAACCCGGGTCCAGGCATGTCAGCAGACCGGCCATACCCAGACAGGGACAAGTCTCGCCTAGATGTAAGGCCCAAGATTCCTAGCACAGATCAGAGTAATAGTGGAAGGAAAATAACAATTAAAATAACAAAGGAATTTACACAATTCCATACAAGGATCCGTGTAGTCACCCCTAGAGTCAATAACAAATACATACAACAATCTAAGTCTTACTCTCACAGAGATAAGCAGGAGGTGCGCAAACCTCAAGAAGTGTAATAAACAACTACTCAGAGGAACCCCGCCTAAACCCGATCCTAGGTCTGCTCGTCCCTTAAAAAATGTCAACCAAGTGCATGAGCCAAAAGAAAGGCTGAGTAGGATCACAAGAAAACAATAATGTGGCGGAAGGCCATAAGCAAATGATCAAAGCATAAAGCAAGTCAATATCTGAATGGATCAGAATACAAGTATACACACATTGGAGGAAGAGTATCCCAATAGATATCTTTCAATAACAAAGATGTATAATACAGAGCAGAATAAGAGCAAGTAAAACAGAGTCACAAAGCAAGTAATCCATCTCAGAGAAGTGAAGCAAAATCACAAAGTACTGTATCTCACAGGCATATATATTACTACAGTATAACATGACGCGGCCGTCACCGGTCTAAGCAAAGTATACCGTCCTAGTGTAACAAGACACGGCCGTCGCTGGTCAAGGCAAAGTACACCGTCTTCGGCCTGAGCCGGGTAGCCCTAATAACAACATAAAACATGTACACATGGCCAGTATATCATCCCTAATCGATCGGGTTAGTATATAAGTATCATGCTAGGAAGAGAAGATGCCACCAATACAGAATACAGAATATACAGCAGATAAGTAGCTCAAAAAAATCAATATTTTCAAGCAAATGGCAAACATGCAAAATCTCAAAAGAACAATGTCGGAAGCAAAGGATAAACTCCAACATCCATCTAGCAGAGTAGAATGTAAAAGATGGACTCCAACATCCATCTAGCAGAACCGAACAGAAATCAATAGAAGACTATGAGTTAGAAATACTCACAACACCAATGCGAGAGCCTACCTGGCTTAGTAGTTATAGAGATAGATCATGTGTCGCGCTTCACAGGTCCTATATCAGTATCTAATAATAAAACCATACTTAGTATCGGTATGAGTATATAAAGAATAGCCATTTTCATAATTATACCTAATTATGCGTATGGTCAATTTATCTCAATGCATCAACCCTCATTGTCCTCTAAGACGTCTCAAGACTGATTGATTATCTCCACCCATGAGAGTGGGTCGTGGTCCATCAAGTATATAAACTCTCCTCTATATGTGATAATACATTTGAAATCTGGCCGATTCCTTGACTAGGCATACGTCACACCATCACTAACGTCCATGAATAGCCCAGTGGTTTATGTCATAATTCATGTGCTTTCCAACCTCAAGGCCTACTATATTTGCTCATTTAACCTTGCCACAACATGCTCCTTAAACATTCCCCTCTTCCCATTTAATCATTCTACAAGGCCCACTTCAAAGAATCAGTTAAAAAGCTAAGTACTAAAGGATTGGACTGTGGCTCATTTCTCTATTAGCCCACAGTTAATGCCTAACATATGATCAATTCAACTTAATCGGGTCAGCCCTCCATAGTTGGATTCAGTCAGTTACCTGACTAACATTTTATTAAATTGGGCCGTGGCCCGCTAGTTTACACCGACTTTGCCAAGTCATTTATCTAAGCCCATTAACATCCCATCCTTTTGCCATTGCCCCATAACACATTACATGACCCAATCACAGATAAATGCTTTGTTTTTACCACACCTAACTCCTCTGGCCCATTAAGCATATATCAAGCCTTCTTTAATGGTCAAGATTAATAAGGTTAACTTAATCTTAATAATATGTCTTCTCTTCTTAGTCCTCAGCCTGAGTTTGTTTCATCCCTCTTTCCCTCAACTGGACACCCTCATGCATCCATCCAAGCTATTAACACTATGACCATAGTTTAACCCTATTCTCACACTATTTGATAACCAATTTCCTTGATATATGATGCATGCATACTAGTACTTTTAATCCACAGGGTTTAGAAGCTCACTGGAAGCAAGGGTGTCTCGCGGTTGGGTTCCAATGGCCGAGGGAATACCAAAGTCCGTCACGCACCTCTCGGTGGTTCCACGCCGCTGTGAAGAACTGAGATACCCTAAGTTAGCCATAAGGGGTCTGAATAGTAAGAAGAAATCTCAGTCTTACCAACTCCTGGCCGCTCGGAGTAAACTAGCGCCACTGGTACGACCTCCTTCTCTCGGTTTCCTCTCAAGGCTTCCAAAGCGGTCGCAGGACCTTCATTGGACACACTGGAAGTGGATGGGGTTTCTCCTCCTAGCCGGAAGAGGGTTGTGATCATCACCAAGAATGGAGCTCGTGCTCCTTTAAGCATTGCGGGGGTGGCTCGCAGGTTCGAGGTGGTAGGGGCAATGCGTCAATATGCTACCACCCCCTCTCCGTCTGTGAACAAGAATCCCAACAAAGCTTTACCGTACTCACAGCCATGCTCCTTTGACTCACACTCAGTGGCTGAAGAATGAATATGCACACATTCCGCTTTGGATGCAGTCTCACTTTCAGATGGGCAGCTGATCGTGGCTCTACATGGCGGGTTTGAGGAACGCTTCTTCGGGAAACCGTTTCTCCTACCCGGTGTGTATCTGAGGCTTCTTCATGTTGTATTCCCTATGGTAGAAACTGGTTTCCCTTGTGAAACCAGCTTCCTCATCTTCATGAGTTTTCCCCTTCACTGAGTCACTTTGTAAGTCCACGTGTTACCTCATCCATCTTTCGATCCCTACCCTTTACTTCCCTTTTAATCCTGACCGTCGATTCCATAAAGTGGTACTCGTGTATGGATATGACTGGAAATTTTTCATTAAACCCCCACCATTCCTTTTTGTTTACATGCGGGTCCCTCTATCGACTACATCGTGAAAGAATGGATATTTGCTCTTAGGCCCTGCTTCTTTCAATAATACTAATTTGAGCCTTAACCACTTACACCACACCTAATTAGTAACGCACTTTTTGCATTAAACTCGTCCAATGGTGACAATTAGTATTAAACATGCCAATATCAATTTAACCCCTTATTTTGATCAATATTAACTAGAGTAGGGGATTTAATTACTCAAAACATACTTAGGGGCAATTAAGGGGTTAATTAAGCCATAAACAAGGTAGCTTTTACACGTGTGGTGAGTAATAAGTACATGATCATACATATATTTTTACCATATTTACATGCACTTATACCGTTTTCCTTACATCGTTTTTTTCTATTCTTGTGCTCCTTCGGGTATGTTTGTGTGATTAAACAGAAAAATAGATTCCCGGAGTGATAGGAACAAGAAACAAGACAATCCAGTGTGAAAAGAGCTGAAAAGACAACTTACAAAGAAGTACACGGTGGTGTATCTAATCGACATGGGCATGTTGAAAACCACAGGTGTGCATGTGTGTGCCCATGCAACACTCTGATTTTGGAAAAAGTGTAAACCATGTCGCGGCTAATTTTCACGGGAGTGCATCAGATCAACACACCCGTGCTTCAAGTAACGCGTCAAACTCTATAAATAGCCACCTAATTCACTAGAAAGTGGACCTTTTGGCGGATCAGTCTCGAGCGATCTTCGTATCGACGTCTAGGGTTTCGAGAGAAGATTGAAGGCAAAAGAGATATCAACAAGGGAATTCTCTATACTTTAATTTATGTATTTCTCTTGTATCTCTGTTATGGCTTTCCATAGTATGAGAAGCTAAACCTTCTGTGATGCCTCGGACACATGAACCCTAGGATGAATTTGTTATTGACTTTCTTTTTATATAGGTTCCCTCTTTATTGATAATTCTTGTGAATCATCTATGTATGCCTATGCTTGAGATTTATGTGAGTGTATGTGCATGAGCCCCGGATCATACACCTCGTTAGGTTGCAGTTTAGCAAGATAAGTGTTTATACTGGTGATTTATGTGGTTACTATTGTGTTAGCTCGAATTTCATACCTTTTTAGGTCATAGTTAGGCACAGGTGATAGGGTGTGATTGGCACTTGGAGAGATCGGGTGTTGCCCTTGATAGGTGTATTTTGTCACATCCTCAGAGAATTAATCTCTAGGTAACGAATATTAGGAAGTCGATCTTTAGCAAGGGATTTCTAGGGGAATTGTGATCCGAGGTGTCATGTCTCATATTTGATTACCCACAATCTACCATTTATTCGCGTTAGTTCCTTCTTGAGGATAATTAGTTAAATTTTCACAACACCTTCCATATTTTAGACTAGATAATGGAGGATAATTAGTACTAGTATCCCAGTCCTTGTGGAGTTGACTACCCTACCACAGGTACTTTACTACTTGATTGACCCCGTATACTTGCGGGAAAGTTATCGCGCACCCTATGAGTGCATCAGTGATCACCTCTGAAAGAATGTCCCAGTCCAACATATCAAATGCTTTCTCAAAGTCAACTTTGAGTAATACGTCGTCTTAATGGCCAGTTTTTATTTTGTGGATTAACTCTTCTACAACGACTATGTTGTCTTAAATGCACCACCCTTAGATAAAGGTCATCTGTGATTCGTTGATGAGTTTGTAGATTACCAGTTGTAGTCGATTTACTAAAACTTTTGTAATGATCTTCATTGAACAGTTTATTAGGCTTATTGGCTGATAATCCTTGATTTATACTAGTGGTTCCCTTTTGGGTATAAGGATGTGTACTCATTTTAACCTTTCGAGCCAAGCTCGATTTCTGTGGAAATTTGTGAACTATTGAAATATATCATTCTTCATCAATTTCCAAACTTGTTGATAGATTTTTATTGGGAAGCCATCAAGACCCGGGGCCTTATCGGGGTTTAGCTCTTTGATGGCTTTCTGATTTTTCCCTTTGTTGAATGGCTCCTATTGGTGTGCCAAGTCTATACTTGGTTAGTTGGAAAATACTTGACTCCAATTGGGAGATTATTGTATTTTCTGTGATTGTCCTATGAGTTCTTTGAAGTGAGTAGTTGCAAGAGTTGATATTCTTCCTTTATAGTTAGAGTGTTGCTCTAGTACTCTATTTTATGCATTTTATACATCTTCTCACGGTTTTACCATTATTTGGAAGAATTTGGTGTTATTGTCCCCTTCTCTTAGCCATGCAATTCTGGAGCATTGCCTCCATTGTGCTTCTTCTTCTCTAATGATGTCTTTATATGCCCTCTAGGATGCTAGGTACTCTTGTCTTTCATCTTTTATAAGGTCTCTTGTTTTTGTATGATGTCCAGGGCATCCAACTTTCCTAGTAGCTCTTCCTTTCATCCAATAGAGTTCTTATGGTTATCCCTATTCCATTTTCTTTATCGTTTGATTAGGAGAGCAAACTTCTTAGCGATGAGGAAGGCTCTATTTCCTGTGTAGTTAGTTCCTTCCCACCATTCCTTGATCATTTCCTAGAAGCCTTCTTTTTCCTCTATTCTCTATTGAATCTGAAGAGTCCTCTATGTCATTCATGGGCTTCACATTCTAGGCTTATAGGTGTGTGATCTGGTCTGATTCTTGGGAGTGAAGTGTACAGGATTCTGGGGTAGTTAGTAAGCCATTCCAAGGATACTAGGAATCGATTCCATTTGGCCAGGTGAATTATCATCCCTAGAGGGGTGGATCAAATAGTGGTAAATTTTAGATAGTACTATAGAAGTGTTCTATATCCGCTCCGTTTTGAGGGCCTCCATTACAATCTCTCCAATTTCTGGTGGCATTGAAGTCCTCCTCTCCCCTCAATGATCCAGGGTTCATCCCACCTTGTTCTGATAGATATGAATTCTTTCCATAAACTGTCTTTGTGTGACAGTTAAAAGGTAGATATACTATTGTTAGCATCATTTTAGTTCACTTGACAATGTCTTCTAAGATGATTGTTAGTGAGTAGGTATCCCGGTAATTGTTTAGCATCGCGAACTTGCTACAACTGCATCCGATGTAGCATCCCTCTATTTTGTTGTTGGTTGGTAGTACTAATTTCTCATTGTATTTATTTCCCCTCATCGATCTTCAGAGCTTGGCATCTATTACTTGGAGCTTGGTTTCTTGTAAGCAAAATACACATGCATTCTAAGAGTGTAAGTAGTCTCTTACCAAGAATCATTTTTCCTCTTTCCAATCCCCTTATAAATTCCTTGAGATGAGCTTCATTAATTTACTAATTATGGCCCTTTCCCATGTAATCTTGTTCTTTAGGAGCTTAGTTGCGTTCCTTGGAGTGTGCTTTGGTTTTCTTTGGTTCTAAATTTCATATATGGGAGAGATATGTAGTCATATCATCCCATGTATGCTCTAGGTCTAGTCCCACCATTAAAGAGGTCGTGATTACTTCCCTATCAGGCTATTAAAAAATAATGAGAAGAATAATAAAGAGGGTAGAGTTTGTACCTTCTTGGTCAATTCTGTCCATATGCATTTTTGTAGTTGTTGTCTCCTTGTTAGTATCGTTCCTAGGCTAGTATGTGGTCGGTGTCCCTTGCTTTTCTTTCCTAGGTCTGCCTCTTAGTCTTGGAGGGGGTACAACTACCGTATCCTCTAATTGGGTTAAAAAGCCGCTCTTAGAAGCATTTTGGTCATTTCCATTTTAGGTGCATACTCCTCCTCTATTTATAACTCCCACGCCGCATCAATTACTAGATTCCAAGATCCCCTAGTGAATCTAAGGGCCATTTTACTCAAATTGATGTTTAAGCCTTCCCCGAACTCATGAGTTTTGTTGTTATTGTTAATACCATGTTTACTAGCATTAGCCTCTTGACGATGCCCCTTAATAGCATTATTAATATAGTCATTTTGGTGATTTTGATGATCATTAGGGTATATATAGCGAAAACTGCCTCATTAGGCATGTATTTTGTTCATTTTCTATCATTATCGACCCTCTTTGGTGGGTTGAATCACTATAGAGATTGTTTTAGAGTTATCAAGCTTTCGTGGGATGATTGGTTTGAACATGGCTTGTCCACCCAAGAACCTTTCATTTGCGCATAGGGTCTAACCCTCGGTACGTGGGCATTTCTAATTGATCTATCTTAGCTTCGTCAGTGTGAGCACAGATGGATTAATTATGGGGATCTCCTAGGTCCCTCTTGGGTGAGTTGGATGGTTGTAGTTCGTTAGTGCTTGGCGATCTATCGCCACCTCAATGCTTGTTGTGTTGGTGGCCCCACGCCACTTGGGGTGTTCTGATGTGATTATATTCAGCCACACGTCGTGCTCTCCTGCATCCATCTCAGCATCATCTACCGTGGTGATAGCTCCAACCATGTGGGAAACATTATCCCAGTTAGTGTCTCCATCAACTTGATCCCTCCTCCGAGGGAGCGAAATGCGGTTGGCCCCATCATACCTTGCTCCCATGTGGGCCAGCCGTAAGTCCATTGAGACTTCAGAGTAGTGTTGACCTAGCGCTTATGACTTTGAGAACCTCATTCGGTTCACCGATGTGACTGATGAATGACATGTAGCACTTGACCCTTCTGCCGTCGATTCATTCTCATCGATGCCTTAATTCCCTGATAGAGATTCCAATCGGTGATTTTTTCCATAGTGTCTCTATCGATCTCTCTCGGTCCCTGATGAACCTTTTCCCTTTCTCCTCCCACGTCAGGCGACTGTTTCATTGGGCCCTTCCAAAGCTCCTTTTCCCTATTGAGATAACCTCGCGAGAGTTGTACCTTCTGGCGGTTCAATTGGATGCTTCTCCTCACTCCAATGCAATTATGATTATCCTTTCTCCATCTCCACGACTAAGGTATGCTTTTGGATACATATGTTTGCCTTGATTGGGGTTAGGAGCTTCTTTCCTCGCCAGACCAACGATAGCTCTCATGTCGTTGGCAAAGACAGCACCTTGCTCACAAATAAAAATTAACTCCCTAATTGGTTTCAAGAGGTGAGTTGTGATCTCCTAATGCCAATATAAGAGTGGGTGACCTCTAATTAGCACCCAATACCTCTCACCATCGGCCCGCTCTGGCCTCCAGATGTCTGGTATCTATGGCTCGTTGAGCAAGAATCAGGAAAGGTGGATGGTTCTCACCCTTTTTAATTCTCGTGCCTCCTCCGTGAAGGGGTAAGTGACTATGAATCACCCATTCGGAATTGTTTTGAGCTCCAGTTTCAATTCCGACCAAGAGCCGCCTTCAAAGTCATCGCATTTGTGTTTTTGTCGACGATACCTTCTCTGGTCTTCATTATCATTGCAATTGACAAACTTTTTAGAACTTCTATCCCACTAATAATCTCACTATCATGTGATAGTGAGATATGGTGCACAGTTTGCTTTTCCAGTAAGGTGTTCTTTTTCTCAGCGAGCCCTGTATGGTTACAGGGGTCTCGCAACCCCTTTGCTTTCTTTCTATGTCTTGGCCTCGTTCGGATTCTTCTGTTCTTTTCTCATCTTTCCATTTGAGGGTTCACCCTCCATCCCCTACAATGCATTCCTCTGTGCCTTATTCCTCCATAGCATCGGCAAGTCATAGTCTTTTGGTATTGGACGGTTATGAAGCGCTCTCAAGCAAGCGTATGTGCCATTGAAAGTAATAGATGATGAGATAGAGTTTTGAACTCAGGGAGTACTAGCTACTTTCAAGAGGTTCATTAAATAAATTGATTACAAAAGGGTTGTGTTCCTAATCTAGAAATAAAATAAAAAAAGGCAACGAGTTCTTCTTGGATAGATTTGTGGGAAAACTCTATAGTCAGATGCTAGAGTTTGTATGCTTCCTTGACATAATGAAGATAGTCAACAATGATTCAAATGAGATTGATAATGATATGAATGAGGGTTAGCCGAAAATAGGGTTAGGGATCTTAATGCTAGGTATTAATTAAGATTCATGTCTTCACATGAAATTCCCAAATCTTAGCATAAGTAAGATTTGGCAACTCCTATCGATCAGATAGTTAAAGGGGCCCAAACACACAAGCTCGCAGAGGCCATATTGTGAACTCAGACAAGTTTTTCCCCCATTTTCATGTGGAGAAAGGTAAGATTTCCCACATCCTTTCAGTCAGGTGGTTTAAGTGGTATAATCATCACATTCATAACATCAACAACTCACATGAATCAAAGCATTAGTAGATATTCATGTCAATTCAACATACAAACCTTAGGAATGGAAAGTTAGCTCCTATCCATGAAATTCCATACAAGATCTGTCATAACTAGAAAATAATCCATGGGAAATTAAGTCCAAGCAAGAGATTATTCAAGATAGGAAGTGAAATAGACCCTTGCCTAGACGATGAAACCCTGAGTTATTGCCCCTTGAAAAGAGCTTCCCCCATCCTTGAGGTGTTGAGGAGACCCCTAACCCTCTCCAAGAAGAGCCTTGCCACCAAGACTAAAGAGAGGGTGAAAATGGACGATTCGAAGATGGATTAGAATATACCCAAACCCTAAAAAAGATGGTATTTTTATAGAGATGAGGTTGGGTGTCACGAAGCTATAAAGTAGCATTGCGACGTGCAGCCTATTGCCTTTTTCTCCAAGTTTTCTGTGATGAGTGTCACAATAACATAGTTCTGTCTTTGCAATACGCACTCTCTATTTTGTGAATGCAAGATTTTCTGCTTCTGGCATTGTGACACTACTATTTGGCATCACAACACTGGCAAGTTTCTCGATTGGATGACCATCTCATATGGGATTAACCTAAAAAATTAACTGAGTATTCTTGACTTATCTGTCTTCAATCTAAATGTTGGAGATTGGATTTGGAGTCATGTAGCTCTTCCAATAAATTTCTGAACATTGTTGCTCCTTTAGGATGCTCATAGCCCTCTCTCCCTTCTCTCTTTGCTTCCTTGTCATAGAACACCCCTTCCATTTGCCATATGGTCAACCTTATTCTGGTCATTATCTATAAATATTAATAACCACATGTATTAGTAAATAAGTTGATCCATTCAATGTCGAAATTCACTAAAGCAAGTAAACATGCCACTAGAAATAACAAAGGTATACAAATGAACTAAATTGTCTTAAATACATCAACTACTGCCTATTTTGGTTCTTAATCATGCATATCAATCCCTCTAAATAGCTTTCTTCTAAGAGCTAACAATTGGCACTCATCAGCTCGGTGACCTAAGCACTACCCCCACACCTACATGGGGCTAGTGGGGGTGTGAATTATAGGTAGGAAACGTCATGAGATTACTCCCATCCTTGGCTCTGTACTTCTTGGCCGTTCATCAACACTATGACGATTGCGACATTTAAAATGAACTTCACTCCACTTTTCCTCATCTGAGCTAACCTACGATGTCTTATACGGGGTCATGAGGGTTATATTGATGAAGTTTGACGCTCCTTCCCCTCTGAGTGCTCCGGTGTAGGAAGGCCCTTTCATTGGGGGTTCCCAGTCTTCAATATAGAGTGTGGCGGCTATGACAGTTGGGGGTTGGCTTTGTTGCCACTCCCCTAACCCTCCGGCGATGCTCGGTGTTTCCACACCCTTGTCATTGCCTCTCTTCCTTCCCAGTTGCTTGCATTTCCTGAAGCTCAGCAGCATGCTCCACCGTATGCGCCGCTCGGGTCATTGTAATTTTCAAGCATCATATTTGGAATTATTTCAATCATTAATCATCAAAGTATAATTTTTTTTGATAAATATAAACATGACAATTTTATTTTTAGTAGAAATACATAAGTGTTTTGATCTCTTGTTTTTTTTTTATGAGAGAGATTGTAGTAGCCAAATTTTCTATTTGTGAAAAGTACTGCTATGGTCAATATTTTTTAAAGTTACTAAATTATATAAAAACTTAAAATAATCTTTTGTTGATATATATATATATATAAGATCAAGTAGAATTTGGACCTTTGTTCATTTTAAGTAGGCCTCTCATTCAGCTCTGGAGCATGTTTAAAAGATTCCCAATTTCAACCGTTAAGTGGAAGGACCAAATGGTCACCAAATTGTATGAAAATGGACATGCTAGCTTATTTTTCGATGATCTTCCCATCCGTATGGTTGGAAATCTTTCAAACATGCTCCAGGAGCCAGAATGGGAGGTGACCTAATTGGAACAGTGTTCCTGCCGGCCGTACTGTAGCAGTGCCATATATATATATATATATATATATATATATATATATATATATATATATATATATATAGGGTCATGTTACTATACGGCCGGCCTTATCACTATTCATTTAAGGTCATCTCATTTTGAGGCACTTGGAGAGTATTTTTTTCAAATCCAACCGTATGGATGGAAAGAACATCGAAAAATAAGCTAGCATGTCAATTTTCATACATTTTTGTCATTGTATGATCATTCATCTTAAAGGATGAAAAATTAACACGTTAAGATTTTTATAAAATTTCAACCTTTAAGATGAATAATCATACAGTCACAAAAATGTATGAAAATCGATATGCTTGTTTATTTTCCAATGTTCTTTCCATCCATACGGTTGGATTCGGAAAAATACTCTCCAAGTGCCTCAAAATGAGGCGACCTTAAATGAACAGTATTCTGGCCAGCCCTATAGTATCATTTCCATATATATATATTTCATTTTTTTATTAGAAAAAACTAAACATCTAATTATTATCTCATTTTTTATTTTAAAACAAAAGGAAAATTTTGAAATTATAATCGGGAAAAAACGATGATGGTGGAGTTAAGCCCAACATGTCAAGGTTTAAACTATGGGCAAATTTTGGCCACAGAGGAGAAATATTAGATAAGATTGAAAAAAGAAAAAGAAAGTGAAAAGGAAGAGTGAAAAAGAAAAGTTGGGTTAAAGAAAGAGTGAAAGAGAAAAAGCCATTGAAAATGTCTACGGTACAATAATATCATCAGTTCTTTAGATTGGAAAGGAAAAAGTTATAAGGAGGAAGAGAGGTATATATATATATATATATATATATATATATATATAGAAAAATGTTACAATCAGGCCGATCGGATGTCCGGCTGGCTGATTTTAACATTTATATTATATCTAATATAAATGTAAAAAATATATATTATATTTTTTATAATGTTTTTATATATATTTTGATTTATCTATAATTTTTAAACAGATTTTATATATATATATATATATATATATATATATATATATATATATATTAAAAAAAATTATATGCACATGTATACATGTATTGAAGATAAGATAATTTAAAAAACATATATACATATCTAAAATATGTTTAAAATTTATAGATAAATCAAAATATATCTAAAAATATTAAAAAAAATATATTATATATTTTTCATATATTTTTAAGATATAATATAGGTGTTAGGATCAGGCGGTCAGATGTCCGGCCGGCCTTATTCTAACACCTCTATATATATATATATTGTTGATGTATGAAATTGGCCCCTCTTTGGGGTCAGAACCGATTCCGATCACCTAGTAAAATATGATGTAGATGGTAGCTTCTTCAGCTAGGAACAAGAATTTAAGACAATCAACCTCTGACAATGACTCTGGGGAGATGAACTCCTTCCGCTATTGGGGCCCGGCGATGAGGAGGCTATCCCCAGACTCTCTGATGATCAAGTCAGTGGAAAGGATTCACAGAAGGGAGATCTCTCTCCCTGAGGAATTCACAAAGGAAACTAGGCCAAAGAATAAATGAAGTATGAGCGAGGAGTGAAAGAGAGAGAGAAAGAGAGATCTCTGAGAGCTGGAGCTCGAGGGGCGGTTCTAGTCTAGAAATTAAAGAAGATACCTAAAGGGTAGAAGAAGAGGTCCTCTTTTCTCTATCATCAGTCCCCTTTTATACCTTCCATCGGGCGGTTGGCCGGGTGGGGGTAACTTGGATGTTTGGGCGCTAAGTAGGTGCCAGCTCATTGTCAGCTCAAATAGAGCATTCTGGTACTTTTGGGAAGCTTGCCCGGAGTTCTCTTGAGGATTAATGGAAATCCTACTCACTGGCGTAAGGTTATAAGGTCGTTAAGGACATTCCCGATCCTCAATTAGTAGGTTCATGCCACATGTATACCGAGATTCTCCCCAAAACACATGCCCCCTGACTTGTTAGGTCGACAAGTCGACAACTTAAGGCGACTTAAGAGGTCATGCTTTCAGGTGGCATGATTCGATTCGTGGACATACTGCTTAGTGGTCCGACTTGGTCGACTCGACCGTCCTCGGTTTCCACCTTATAGTGTGTCTAAGGCTTAGAACGAGTAGCCAAGAGGGATCTACATTTCTTTTCAATTTCCATTCAAGCCTTCCAAGGGAATCATTTGTCTTGGAAGTTTGTTCATCGTGACTTGGCCCTGATTCGCTTTTCGAGATGAATCTTGGTTGTTGTCATTAATGCTCGTATCTTCTTTGGTTTTTGGTCCCTCGACATCTTGGGCATGTACATCCTTTTAAAAGGATTCAGCAGGTTATTTGAGAAGTCGCGAGTGTCGTGGCCCACATGTCGTTTATCCAAAAAACACCTCTTTGGAAGAATGGTCTGACCAGTCAGATTATTACCAATGTGTCGTTCCTCCTGAAGACCCTTCGAAGGTTCTTGTGAAAGCGCCTCTCAGCTTCCTAGTTGGTGTATCTAGATAGCTCTGACCTCCTTCAGAGCTACCTTTTGCTCATCCTTACACCGAGGTAATAGAAGTTTATCCTCTTTCTGTTAGGGATCCCGCCTACAAGCTCAAGTCTTATAGCAGCAACGTAACCTGCTCTGAATTATATCCCTTCCTCAAGACTTATGCCATTATCCCTCCTTATATATCGATGTAGGTTGCCTCTTCTTTTAAAATGTTTTCACAATACTGCATTCTAGGAAAGTTCCATTAACCTATATTGATGATCTGATGGGGTTATTGTGATATGGTTCCATGTTCCATAGGGCCTTCTTTAGAGCTTTGAAATATTATGTTTTTTTTTAAGAAATTGGATATGAGAAAGATTAAATTTACTTGGGATGTCAAGAGGTTGGCAATGTCCCTTACACAACTAGTTAACTTAGAGTTAAAACTTAAATTAATTTGCAAAAGATTGTGAACCTTCCTTGAAGACATGAACTTGAAGCTTGTAAATACCATCCTCGGTGTAAACAAATTTGAAAGAGCATTTAGTTCCAGCTATTATTTCTTGTTCTGCCACCTATTTCTTTGATCTCTGTCTTTGGTGTTTTCCCTTAATACCTTGGCAACTTCTGACCTATAGCAAGTCTTCAATACAATGGTTACTAATTGGTTGGCCAATCTAAATGAAAAGAAATTATATGAAGGATTCAACTAGTGTTTTGGTGATGGATTTTATCTACTCATTGCAGTAATCTTCATGTGTTGAACTCTTTTATTACTATATTTTTCACCCTAACATTACCTTATTACTTAGATCTTATATAGCTACTCAAAGCAACATGACAATCAGTCTATAGTTAATATTTGTTTATTATGACAAATCAACATTATAGCTCTATGTTTTCAGTTGCTTTTAGTTAGAGATTTTTGTTTGGTGTAGCTGCATTTGTAAACTTATAATATGAAGGGCTACATGAAGTATGTAAAACTATGCCATGAGATGTTTTTTTATTTTTTTTAATATAAATGGTTATACTTGTTTATATACCTCTTGTAAATCCATGTTTTAATTTTAAATATATATTTACTAATTAATTATTTGTTTTGGATTGGTTTACACCTTATTTAGAATTTGACATCATGGGTCACTTCAAAACTATATTTTTAACAAATTCTTCATGTCACCAAATTAACTATGCTCTGACTCTGACATTCTAACTTGGGACACTGAGGTAAAATAAATGAGAACTCTGACATTTTGACTTGGGCCACCACTGTAAAAATAAATGAGCACTATGATATTCTAACTTGGGCCACCCAGATAAAATAAATGAAAATTCTGACATTCTGACTCGGGTCACCGAGATAAAACAAATAGAAATTCTTACATTCTAACTCGAGGCCACCGACGTAAAACAAATGGCCGTAGAAAATTTGGTGACTTAATTTTGTAGATCATGATTGTGATTTAAGGGGCATATCGACCCTTCCGTATAATTTTGGTATTTTTCTAAATTTTATTTTGTCCTGTATACTTATATGTGTTTTGAAATAAAGTTTAAAAAATGTATTTTGACAAAGTAAATTATGATATTTTCATACAATTATGCATAATTCAAATAAGTTTTTAGCGAACTGCTTACTAGGTTGTCAAGGTCACATTGTGGTTGTTGAAATTTTTTCAGATCATGAGTAGTTAAACCGGGCAAATATAGCCAAACGAGGGGCCATCTAGTTACAACTGCATGTGCCATGGTAGTTTTGTTTATGTCCTGGCACATACTCTTTGTATTAGACTTGAGCTTATATGTAATAATAATAATACTATGTTGGTGTACTTGCGTTCAAGTCCTTATTGTCCAGGTTTTGTGCTTAGGTTTGCGATACAGGTTTTGAGGCCTTGCAGGTTTACTAGGTTTATAGCCGGTAAGCTTGCGGCTGTTTATCACATCGGGTCTATAGATTCGGGTTCAGGTCGTGACATGATTAGCCACCACCCAAGGATGTATGCTAGTTTACTTTAGTTCTTCCCATGTAGCCCTTTGATTTTCTAATACATGACTATTGTATACAACTAATATTATCCAAGGTTTGAAAACATGTCTAGACATTACTAAATTTAGTACATACCTGGAGGTTCATATTAGTGTTACCTATTGGATTTCTCTCCTGCACATAACTATAATACCGCTTGAATATTATATTGCTAGCACTGCTGCCCCATTTCCTTTTGAATTTTTGACATAAGCATCTTGTTCTTTGCTCATCCACACGTGTTTCCACTAGACATAACAAGGCTAGGTTAAAAAAATTAATCATTCAGATTATTCAGGTTACTATGTCTTTCCCGGTTACACCCCTATAGTTCCACACAAATATGTTCAAAGTTACAGACCTTAAGGTTGTTTTGTGGCTCTCTTATAGGCTTTGTCCATCCTTTTTTAAATAAAAAAAAATTCCAACCTCTATTATACTTCTTTTTCCACAACCTTCCGCTCTTGGGATTCTGCTCACTTCCAACTCCATATTATTTCCTCTATGTGGTGGTTCTTCATCCACGGGCATTTTTATCTCCATTGAGGACCATGTCTCTCCTTTTTCCAATGCTTCGCTTACCCTGTTAACCAAGTCCAAATGAATATTAAAGTTTATTTGGGTTAGTTGTTTACCTTTTCTTGGGTTTTGATTTTCTTCCCTATTCCCAGTGTTTATCTCTCCCTCCTCATCTAATGACCGATCATTATTTGGCCTCCAAGTGTGTCGGTTTTGCCAAGTGGATTTTCCTTGTTCTTCTCCTCTCCATTATGATCCTTCATCTTCATGAGGGATCTAGTTAATCGGCTCGATTTAGCTCAAAATTAAAAACTTATTTATAAATTAATTTTTTTATATTATATATTATATATTAATAATAAATATTAAATATTATATTCATATATTAGATTATATATTAATATTTATATTATATATTAATATAATATATTAATATTAAATTTAGAACTTTCTTCAGCTCGATCGAGAATTAATTTCAAACTCAAAATTGAAGCTCGAGCTTGGCAGAAGCTCGAATTTCGGAAATGAAGTTCAACTTTTACCAAGTCGATCTCGAAATGCTTTCATGGCTAACAACTATCTCTAAGTGACCAAGAGTGATATGTGCACCGGCATAGGTACTTTTTCTTGCCTATTTAAATCCAAGTAATTTTACTGCTACACCCGCCGCCTGGTTGCAAGTTTTATTTTCAACCGAACACCATACATGTGTTAATACATTCAATCAAATTCTATACTTTGGGTACCTCAGCCTAAATTCAACCCTGAGAGATCTTGCACAGAGAAAAAGTTCAGCCCCATTTTTCTCAAAGAAAATCCCCCAACTTTTCTGAAAACCCATAACCCTCTGAGTTTAGTCAGGAAATTCAACTCTCTCTTTTTACTTTTCAATTAGTTATTTGTTATGCTTGAGTGTTTAGGTAACAGCTCAAACCTTATGGAACATGAAGTGCTCTGTTTCTCCTCAGATAGTAAGGGTATATCATACAGTGTTGTGCATGTCTTGGCAGTATAAATCCTAGTGAAATTACAACTCAACTCTTCCCATTGCATGATGCTAGGACTTAGCTAGCTATCTTGGCAAAATGAATTTTGTGAACAATAACATGCACAACAAAGAGGTGGACTAGAAATTAGTCAGAAAATTAGTGGTGAATCATAATTTGATCAGCATATTTTTGGTTGCCCATAAATTTTAAGAAGCCAAAAGAGTAAACCTGAAACAAACTGAGTTCAACATATTGCAATTTGTGACAATCAAACTATCATGAATTGCTAGCAAGTCCAACTTTAGCAATGCTTCTTTGTTTCATTAATTCCAAAGAGAATAATTTTCTCCAAGTTGTCACACAACTAAAGTCTTTTAGGCACATGCACAGTCATATGATCAAGGACATGAGGACATGAAAAACAAAGCAAACCAGATCAATAACATTTGATGATTAATCTAAGATTAAAGCTGTGAGAAGAGAAGACAAGGCAACAATGACTAACACAAAATCCCATTTATGGGAACAATATATATACTAGATCTAGACTTTTTATCAAACATTAATATACGTTGTAGTGAGTTGCAGACCTGCTTCTCTATTCCATGTAACAATTGAAAAACCTGATCTCATTTTGTGACTACCAGAGCCCCACCACTTCATCTAATGATCACCAAAATAAAACTTAAATGACAAAAGAACCTCACAGATCAATGATCTTATGAATCTTATTCAATAAAACACAAAGATACTCATAGTACAAATCATGTCACTCTTCCAAAGAAAGAAGAGAGAGAGAGATCGATACTCAAAGGTGCAACAAAGGAAACAAAAGGAAGTTAATTAATGACATGAGAAACTAGAACAAAAAGTTCAAGTAACCATCTAGTCCTGCATGGTTTGCTACCTGTCATGTCTGGCCACCATGGATGACAAGGGAGTGTACCTTCTGGCTGAAAGGGCCACCGGTCGCCGGAAAACCACGCCGGAGAACCGGATGGCAGTGACCAGCACTGACATGAACTCCATCGCTACCACGCCAACCTCCTGGAACCTGCAGAAGCTCTTCCTCATGATCACTCCCAGAACTACAGACACTGCAGCTTCCCATGAAGCCATGGTGTTGATTGATTCTCCGGAGTTCTATCAAAGAACAACAAGAAGATCCTTTGACATGAACCATTGTTTAGAAAGGGAAATAGTCCTTTTTATGTTCAAAATGACTAAAATACCCCTTGTTTAGAAAGGGAAATAGTCCATTTTATGTTCAAAATGACTAAAATACCCCTGCATGGAGTGGAGGTTGTGAGGCAAAGTGAGGGGTATATGGCTGTAAAAGTAGAGAAACATTAATAAGATCAGGACGAAGGTTGAAATGAGGACATAATGTGCTCATCTTTCGTTGGTTCTGGCGGGTGAAACCGAGCGACCGCATGAATTGTGTTGTGTTATGGGACCCACGCAGTTCGCAACAATGTCGACATTTCGATATATGATATCCGAACCTGTTTAAGAAAATTGGAAAAAAAAAAGGGGGTCAAAGACCTTTTGGTACAGCTGCCTAGGTCTTTGTACAAGAGATTCGGGCCACTCGGCTCATGGAAATCTTGAAGTTAAATCCCCACTAACATAAGGTGTGGGTGTAAAACATAGATCACCCAGTGGGTAGCTCACATAAACACGTTAGTCTTTTCCTTGTTAACTCATAGTAGATCAAGTAGTAAAATAAATACATATTATATAAAATTTTTGAAAGGTATAATAAATTGCCTGTGTGAAATCTGAGGTGAATCAAACCCTTACATGTTGTATTTGACTGATCGGAGATGTTTGTAGCTCATGTCAAAGATAAAACTTTTAAAAATAATTAAAAAAAAAAAAAACAGAAGGAGGAAAAAGGAAGTAACGGGATTGATCATTAATTTCTACGGCTAAGAAACATCGACAGTGTTAATCTCTCACTACCATGGATTCAAATGTAATCAATTTACAGACCTGTTTCATTCTTGAGCTTGCAAATTCGAGAAAGAAGGAGCTATGCATATAAACAACATACACAGGTGTAATAAATTAGTGCTTCAATGGCAGCACATAGAAATGGTTTCATTTCCTTCCACCTGACAAACTAGGGGGTGTACTCCTGACCTTGAGACTGCCATCAGGATTTCTCAGTTCAATCAAATCCTCAAATAGTCTGTATGAAGGGACATATGGTTTTGGAGGTATGCCGGGCACAAGTGTCCTCTGGTTTACATTCAACTGCTGATGATCACCTCCATTGTAGTAAGCTGGCACATCAGGTCTCTGGTACTGTTGGACTTGTGCCTGCAATGGAACTCGGTAGCTGGTAGGAGTTGCCCATGGTGGTGGTGGATAACTAGATGGGTATTGAGGCACTTGAAGTTGTGGCTGAGGTGGAGCTGGAGCTGATGGAAGTTGTGGTTGAAGTGGAGAGGGTGCAGGTTGAGCCCAGGGAGCAACATAGCTGTTGTAGGGAATGTATGCTTGATTCCCGGTGTAAGGCTGAGGGTTGTAAGGGTACCCGTGTTCATTGGAGGAAGCAGACAATGGCGATCCAGTGAAGTTAGAGGTCGAGGATGGTGTTATAGGAGTATGAGGTGATGAAGGGTTTGTTACCAAAGTGATACTCAGAAGATCAATCAAGTCTTCCTCTTTTGTTGTCCTAACAGGAGTGGGAGGATCAGGCAGGGCCAATGCATTGCTAGCTGTGGAAGATGAGGCTTCTGTTTCAGTTGTAGTAGTTGAGATAGGTACCAACTGACCATTGGTTTCCAAGTCCTCTCTGGTTTCAGGTGATGCTTGTTTGAGTTTTGAGTTTCTGCAACAAAAGACATGAATTACTTTCAAATATGGATGGAAATTTTTGGAGGAAGTATGTTGTGGGGGATTGGGCCTGAATGTGAAACCTGCGAGCTAGTTGAGTGAATTCATCATCCTCGTCTTCTTCTTCATCAACATTTTGATTGACTGGTCCTGGGGAGGGTGATGTAACAGGAACACTAGGGACAGGACTTGATGTAGAAGCTTCAATGGGAAGTGGAGAACCAGAGGCTATTGCATCATTCATCGCGAGCAAACTCTGAAGCCTATCGTTCAGTGTCAGAGCTTGTCCTAGAAGCTCTTCATCCCTGCCAAGATTAGCCATGCCAAATTTAGTCTTTTAAAAACAAGAGATCTCTCAAAAAAGATGCATTAGGATCATTCAGACTTAAAAAAAAATGGCAGATAACGCAAGGGGATATCCATCACATTTGTAGCAACAAAAATTATATTTCATTGCAGTAGAAGTTCATACTGAAAGTAATGAATAACAGACAAAATGGTGAGATAGAACTTCCATCCACTGTTGCATTAAAACTCACCCAGTTGTGTTGACCAATTGCAAAACCCTTTTTTGGTTGGACCGGCATTGACTAACAAGGTCCGTGATCACTTCATCTTTAACAGCCTACCAAGAAATTAAAACATACACATCTTGAGTAACTCACATCATTGGGCATTTATACAATTGCAACGTGTCATAGAACCAAGATGAAATCAATAGAGAATTCAAATGGACTTTTCCATTTTCCTTGAATCAAACTTAACCTGCTGAATTTTGTCTACAATTTTAAATTCAACGTCGCACAAGCTATATACTAACTATATTGAGTGCACGAGGAGATGCATACCTCACGATCATTTGGGTTCACAGCGCGCAACATTTCACTTAATAGTTCCATAACACTCCGAATGCCATCCAAGTCCGACAAACTAAAAAAAGTAATATAACAATTAACAAAAATATGAAGTGCGGGTAACACAGGCAATTACTCAAGCTAAAGCTTGAATATGCAATCATGAATTTCACAAAGTAAGAATGTAAGATATTTTCAAGGCTGCACATAACGCAATAGAATTTCACCTCAAATTTGCTATCTCTGAAGCCATTGCTTCATCAAGCCTCATAGAAGAATTGTTGGGCATCCCATAATTTGCTTGAAGATGTCTAGGAATAGCTGTTGGATGAGTAGCCGGGGGAGTAAATATTAGAGTAGAGTCTGCTGAGCGCTTTGGAAATACCACCCCAGATCTCTACAAAATGAAGATTTAATAAGCAAGTGGAAGGCAAAAGCTATGATGATTTAGAAGACATGCCATACTACACAATTTCCTAAACCATTCATTGACTTGAAATAGCTAATATAGTTCAAGGTTTTCACAGGGAAAAGGAATGCAAAATGTTAAAACCAAACTTGTCAAATTTTAAAATCATCAAGGATTTGATATTACTGCTAAAAAAAGCCAAAAATATGTTAAATAAGAAACTTTAATAAAAACACAATGTGTGTTAGAAGGAATAGATCATATTATCAACTCAAGACTTGGTATTCTAAAAGTTCCCCTAGGCAAGGTCAGCAATGATAATATACCTTTAATTCAGTATATGCCCAGTAATACTGTGGATATTTTCCTCCAGGTCCACCGAATGCTTCTTGCCAGGAATCCAACAAAACCAAAATTTTTTCTCTCACTTGCATATCTGTCTGCAGAAATTTCAAAAATGTTAACAGACAACTAAGTAAAAGCACAAACATCAACAATAACGAAATAATTTTTGGATAACTTAATTATAAATGGTGCAAATGGCATATTGGAGAAAATTGCATTACATCATGTTCATAAGAACCTGAAAAAGTGCTAACCTTTTTCCTGACAATTTTAATCATCTCTTGCATTACATCACGTTCAACAACTTGATGAAGTACACAAAAACAACAATTCTTAATCAATGACTCAAATAACTAACAAAGAAAAAACCATGGTAAGAAGAAGAAAAGGTTGGCAAAGCATTGAATCAAATATCTGCATTTTCAAAGAAGATTTTCGGAATGCCTCCAAATGCTTTAATTTCATATATGATTTATTGTTATCTAAACATTCCGCACAACCAAGAAAAAAAATCAAATAGAACGACAAAATAAAAGATTCCATTATACAATGTTTTGCTTGAATGAATCAATCCACATACAAAACCAAAAGATCAGAATCCAATCAGTTGAAAGATGTCCATGCTCAGTTAGTATACTAAGATCCCATGAGTTTATGATCTATATGGTTGCCAGATAAAAATCATAGTGAAAGTACGAACAAGAGATAAAACTAATTCATAAATGATCACAATTTGTACTTACCGTCAAGGCAAGAAATTGAACCTTTGGATTCTTATGTTGCAGCCGCTTCTTCACAGCTTTAACAACATCCTTTGCTTGCCTGAGTTAGTTCACCCATCAGAGATATCACAAACATTATAACATATCATAAACAATTAAATCAACTAAACTTAAGATTAACCTATATATGACAAAGAGAAGGACTAAAAACAATGGAAAATTGAGTAATTACAACTGCATTAAAAAAAGATTAACCACAACCAGAAATATTTCCCAATTTTCATTTTTTTCGCAGTCATTTACCAAAGACAGCAGATAATAAGCCAAAACTTAGGATGATAAGGCTACCAGGTATGTTTTTAGCCAATGTCTTGCCACTGGGATGGAGTTTATGGAATGAAAACCAGAAAAATACAGACCGGAGATTTGTTAAATCAAACAAGAACCTTTTTTCCATTTTGGCGCGAACGGACGCAAATCACAGCAAGACAGGTGTTATACTAGAGAATTTAATCATTTATCTATATTAATTTTTAGAACCAAGTCAGAAA
The DNA here is from genome assembly GCA_026586065.1 of Dioscorea zingiberensis. Lineage (NCBI taxonomy): Eukaryota > Viridiplantae > Streptophyta > Magnoliopsida > Dioscoreales > Dioscoreaceae > Dioscorea > Dioscorea zingiberensis. Next base: position 51,534,584 of record CM048820.1, read on the forward strand.
GTGCATTTTCCAAACATGCAACACCAAATTTAAATAAGATATATATGCCAGCCAAACCATGGCAGATCACCATCATGAATTGACTCCAATGTCAAGATCAAATCAGGAGAATACTTCAAAAAATTAAGGAGACAAACATAATAGCATCATTATTGTTATTCAGGAGAATAAACATAATAACTATGAAAGATTTGGAACATAGCACTAATTTTTTTTACATATTAGCGTCAGTATTGTTATTCAGACCAAGCATTTCTGCGTAGTTTATACTTTATAGCAGATATACTCTAAAACAAGTTCAAAGTTCAAGTAGACCTCTAAGTCAAACATGATCTAGTAAGACTCAAACCAATAACCCTGAACATGAATATTAAATTGGCAATGATTACCTTATGATTAATGTATGCTTCACTGTTCATTCAATATCATCCAATCAACCAAAAGAATTCACATCAATCACCATAATCCACAAACCAGAAGGAATCCAAATCAATCAAATAGCATAGTTTCATTTCAACCTCAATCTTCTCAACCAAAAACCTCTCCTTTACCAATTAAATTCGCCCAAAAAGTGTTCTCCAAACCAAAACACGGTTTTCCACCGAAAAAGCTCACAAATAAAAAATAAAAAACTATTCCACAGAACAAACCCCGAAAAACAAAATTAAAGAAGAAAAAAAAACCCAAATCTTTTCCCCAAAAACCTCACCAGTGATCGGAGTTGATGGTGTCGCAGATATCTATGTTCATGGTCCAATCAGGGCCAATCAAGAGATCGCTGGTCGCCTTCTCGACCCGCACCGTCGCCGACCCCAGCGACGACGACATAGTTCCGGCGAACAAGAACAGAAACGGAAAACTCGAGCTTTTCAGCAGCCGAAAGGAACTCGTTTACGGAATCGAAGGAAACAAAAGCGAAAAGATATATGCTTCTTTTTTCTTTCCTATTTTTCTTATATATTATTATTATTTAGTATATAATATAACACACTTATCTTATCTTCACTAAAATTTATTTATCAGTTTATTTTATTTGGTCATAAAAATAAAAAGAGTTTTTATTTATAGGGGTTATCGTCTCAGACTCAGAGTCGAAGTCGGAGGGCGGGGAGAGACAACGTGGCGGCGGAGGTGGGCCCACGTTGGACTTTGTTGAACTGATTGGTGATGTTACCGGGTGGTGACCGTATTGCCAAAGTTGGGAAAAGGGTTTGGTACTTGCCAACTTATATGGGTTGTTGGAATTCCAATCATGGGAATGTCCTCGTTGATTTTTTAACTTTGATGTGGTTTATTCGGAATTCCCCCCTCGGAAACTTCAAAATCTTTTCGTTATCACTGAGATGAGCGAAGGAGTAATAGGAAATTTATAAATCATAGGAATAACTGGCATTTCTATATTGGGAGAATTTTAGTTTTTTTTTTTATTTTGAGAAATATTCTATCTATTTAAATTTAGATAAGTTTAGTTTTAAATTAGGGCAAGTTATTTATTGGTCTCGCGAATCGCTTATATGATCTTAGAGTCAACACACACACAAAATAAAAACACTATACACAACTATAAACAAACCACCCTAGGGACCAAATGGCAAATAGTTCACTATTTAAGGGATGAATAGTAAATTATCTATTTAAATTATAATTTGTCAATTTTAGCAAATTTAGATTAGATGATAAAGTTTCTAGGTTAATCTTTTGAGGCTATTTAACGGGCTTGCGGATTAGTTTTTCATTATTGAATTCTGAATAATAATTTTACTTTTGGATTTTCAGATATTTCTTATTGTTTATCCTTCTCTTTGTCGTCTTCCTTGCGATCCCGGCTAGCTCGCAGGTTAATCGCTACCCCGCCCGGTGTTATGATAGTACCAGACATAAAGGGATTGATCCATTGGCGTAGTGTTCCTTTGCTCCTTCTATAGCCCTCGGGGAGGTTGGTGCTAATTGTTACCATTTCTGTAAGATGGCAGGCGGTGACCTCGGCAGTTACCATGATACTCGCCACTCACGCTGAATGATGACTTCAGCCGTCACCGCGCTATATGCAATGGATTCATGATCTCGTGATCGCCCATCATCTGCTTAGATGTCTGAGATGGTGCCACATGTGGGTTGTAGATTTTACCCCGTATCAAGTTATATGCACAATAGTTTTATTGAATTATCCTCATCATTGAAAGTTTTTTTCAAACCTTTTTTTTTACACAGATATATAACATAAAGCATTCAAATATCGTTTACAACTTCATCTTGGCTCTCAGTTCCTTTACCTTAGCTCTCATGGAGAAGCCTGTTCAGTTTCATCTTTTTTTCATCTTGTGTGTGGTTGCAACAACTTTATTATTATTATTATTATTATTATTATTATTATTATTATGAATGCAGTTTTAGTAGCCTCTATTTCTTCAACATAACAGCAAGCAGCAGCCTTGCAATATATGGCGTCCTTTTATCAAAGTTGATCACTTCCTTTGTTGGTTTCTTACTTCTGCAGCACCATGAGAAGTATCATAGGTGTTCTGCTTTGTAGATATCTACTCCTCCTTTTCCAGTCCCTCCTTCTAGGCCGAATTTATAAATCATTAGAGCATAAGAAGTCAACAACCCAATTTTCAGGCGAAGAAGCTGTTGTTGAGATGAGCGACTGACACCTTCTATATTTTCATACCGCATTTAAGATTCATGCTAATATGCTTCAATTGTCTCGTCTTGCGATTTGCATCTTTGATTGATTCATGCTCCATCGATCTTCAAGGATTCATGTTATCTTGCTTTAGGATCGATGTGCTTTTCATCGCCTCAAGATGCATGCAATTCATCACCTCGGGATTTGTTTTCCTCCTTCGCCTTAGGATTTGTTTTCTTTTGTCACCTTAGGATTTGGATTCCCTATCGCCTCGGGATTTGTCTTCTTTTGCCACCTCAGGATTTGGATTCCTCCTCGCCTTGGAATCTAGATTTTTCGTCACCTCATGATGTTTTTTCTCCATTGCCTCGGAATTTGGATTCCTCCATCGCCTTGGGATTTGTGCTTCATTACTTCATGATTTTTTTTCTTCCATTGTCTCGGGATAAGTTTTCTATTGCCGCTTCAAGATTCGGATTCTTCCATCGTCTTAGGACTTGGATTCCTCCATTGTCTCTGTCGCCTTAGAATTTGGATTCCTCTGTCACCTCAGAACTTTGGATTTCTCAGTCACTTCAGGGTTCTAGTTTTCTCCGTTGACTTAGGATTTGTGTGTGCGCTATCATCTCGAGATATGAAATCCGTCATCTTTGGATGTGCAATTCGTCAACTTGGGGTTTGTGTAATCCGCCGCCTCAGGATCTATGTTTCATCACCTAGGGACCCGCTCTTCATCTCCTCATACGTGGATCAAATGATTTTTTCAAATTTATTTGTTTAGCATTATCTTTTATTATCTTTTTTTTTTCTTTCAAAACATACCTTGGTGATCACTAAGGAAATGATCCTTCTGCTTTTTGGGTTTTCCTTCTTTGATGTTGTTCCTTCTTCCCTGGCTTTCTCTACGTGCCTGCTTCTTCTCATCTACCTTTCTTCTTCTCATGTTGTCATCACCACACTAGCTCTTGCCTCTCCATCTTTCTGTAGCTATCGCTCTCTCTTTCTATTTGTCACCCTGTATCTTTTTTTTTTATCGTTTCCTATCTCTTTTATGGTTTCAAAAAAATAATGTCTCAATGGGAGAGATCTGACCCAACTCAGACAGAAACTCGTTGAGGGAGAGCATGTAACGTCATGCAACTACTCGGAAGCAGCCACAATCTCTCGCGAGCTTATCCGCGAGGAGGTTATCTCAACCTTAAGATTAAGAATGTGCGAGAGAACTTATCTCAACCCTAAGATTAAGACAAGTGATTTTACTCAAGTGACTTATTTGAAAGGGAACTTATCTCATGCCTTTTAAATTTTAATTAGATCGGTACTGAAAGGAAATTTTTTGCGAGTTTATACATGAGAATTTATCTCAACCTTAGGATTGAGATCAAGTGATTTTACTTGAGAGAGCGAGGGAATTTAACACGATATCATGCCAGTTTATCGAAAGAATTCCTAATCTAACATTACTTAAAATTTTAGTTAGATTAGAGATATGATGATGAATTTTTTTTTTATAAACAATAAGGAACTTTCTTCTTTTCCTAAAAAAAAGCATTTAATCGCTAAATGATTGTCACTACAGACAATCAAAATTTGTCAGCCTTTTGGTCTTTGAATATGAGATTCTAAAATATTCACTTTGGCCTTTGAATGACTTTCTCAATGAGTTCTAACTCTACATTAGTTTTTTATTCTAATGGATTGAAGAACATATCTAAAAGTAAGAGCACCCTTGAGTTTTCCTAAGTTCTTGTGCAAACTTAAACCAAGAGGGAGTTAGTTTGTCAGTTAGATATGTGACTTTATAACGCTCATCTAAATCAGAACCACCTCCATTAATCTTTTTAACTAAATTTTGGAATTTATGAATTTGATCCACCATCTTAAAATTGTTGATATCATAAATAGATAGGTATCTTTTGGAGCTATCCAAAGTTAATTTTTTAGCAGTTTTATTCTTCCTTTAAGCCCTTGTTTGGTTGGAGGTGTTTGGAGGGGTGAGGAGGGGTTTGGGGTTTTCTTATGTTTGGTTAGAGGGATGACAAGCCCCTTCTCACCCCTCATTTTTTACTCCTCCAAATCGGGGTCCTTTGGGGGAGTGGAATTTTTTAATTTTTTAAACTAAACAATAGACTTAAAAATACCGAATTGCCCTCCAATTTTTTTTTCAAAATTTCATTTAAGTCCTAGCTTTTATACTAGCTTTAATATAATTGATATTAATTAGTATAATACTAGCTTTTATAATAATATAATTAATAATAATAAAATTTGTATTGTTTAATAATTAATATTAATTATACTTAAATTAATATAATTAATATATTTAATATAATTGATATTAATTATTTTAATATTAGCTTTTATATTAATATAATTAATAGTAATAAAATTTATATTGATTTAATAATTATTATTAATTATACTTAAATTAATATAATTAATAGCTTTAATATAATTAATATTAATTAGTTTACCACTAGCTTTATACTAATATAATTAATAATAATAAAATATTGGTTTAATAATTAATATTAATTATACTTAAATTAATGTAATTAATAGCTTTAATATAATTATTAATTAATATTAAATTAATAGTAATAATACACATTACATTTTTCCTCACTTCTCGCAATCAAACATTATGATTATCTATTTTTAAAGGATAAATTGGTCAAATACACATTAAACTCATTCTCACTCCTCCTCACAACCAAACAAAAAAAACAGATTCCTCTACCTCACCGCGCCCCCCCCCCCCCACCCCCCCATTAAACCAAACATAATATTTTTTAAAAACCTCCATCTCTTTTCCTAACTCCCACTCATCTCTCCTCTTCAAACTCCCCCTTGAATCAAACAAGGTTTTAAACTAGAAAAATTCCATGGAATAGAGCAAGAAAAATTAGAAGCTTTTCTTGTTACTCTCGATCTTTCCACTATTGGAAAACCTGCCCATTTAATTCTTTTAATTCAATTCCAAAGTCTAATAAATATCTTGATGAGATAGAATACCTTTTTAGGATGAGCTTTATGAAAAAGACTTCAAATTTCATCTAGACTCATAGGAGAAAATATTGAATGAATATAAATGATACAACTGGAATATAGCTACAAAAGAAAATTATAAAATATTTCGAGGATCATAGGAACATACATATATTGATATAAATGTTTTTTTTCCTTTTTAAAGTCATAAAATAATGAGGAAAGTATCAAAAAAACCCTTGATATTTTCCAAATCCTCAAAAAACCCCTCAAATTTTCCAACTCCTCAAAAAGTCCCTCCTTTTTGACCGAACCCCACGTCCGCTACCACGCCTCCGCAAAGACAGCTTTGAAAAGCGGTGAAATTACTTGAAGCCGCCTCTTTGCATCCCAAAACCACTCTTTGCATCCAAAACCGCTTTCGGCTGCTAGCCTCTTCATCACAAAGGTTCATTTCTCTTCTCCCCACCTTTGCAGCGTGCAGCGTCCATCTCTCCACCGGCCACCGTCGAAGAGCATCTTTGCAAAGCTTCCAGCGACTATCTCCAAGGCGAGTGACAATCTCCCACATTTATGCTCAACGGTTTTGGGTATTTAGGGTTTAGGGTTCCGGTTTAGGGCACAACCTGTGCGTGATTCTGAATCCGTGTTTAGGGTTTAGTGTTTAGGGTACCTGACTGGTTGTGAGAGCTAAAGCGTGTATTTTTTGGAGTTTAGTGTGTATCTCTCAGGGGTTGCGTTTATTTCATGAGCTAAAAGCGTGTATTTTTTGGAGTTCAGTGTGTCTCTCTCAGGGGTTGCGTTTATTTCTTGAGCTAAAGCGTTTAGTTTTATGGGGTTTTCGTTTACTTTCAAGGCAAAGCGTTTATCAGTCTATTTGTAACAACAGGCAACAAGCGTTTATTAGTCTGTTTGTAACAGAGGGCGCTTATTATTTGGCCAAAGCGTTTAGTTTTAGGGGGTTGTCGTTTATTTCGTGAGACAAAGCGTTTATTAGTAGCGGGGCCAAAGCGTTTAGTTTTCGGGGGTTCGTTTATTTTGTTTCCAAAGCATTTATTGTTGTCTGTAACGTGTGTTGCGATTACATATTGTGCAGTTCTCTGAAGGATGGGAAAAAATGTCAAAAGGGTCGTCAAAAGGGTCGTCAAAAAGGTCAAAAGGGAAGTGTGCCCGCTCATCAACGCCAGGTGCTACCTAGTTCCGATCGTGGTGCCGTTTCGTGAGAGTCAAGGCGCCGATGACACCGGCATTGGGAGTTGTTTGAGAGAACTCCCTTTGCCCATTTCATGGAGCCGGAGCCTATCATCCGTGAGAGGGTCCCGATTCCATCCTCTCGGCCGTGTGCACGAGAAGACCGGAAACTTCAACATTGGTTCATCTCAGCTGGAGTTATGGGCAGAGGATGTCGCTATGATCCTCGGTCTCCGATGCCACGGTGCTGCGGTAACCTTCAAGACGAAGGCCACAAAGAGTGATCTCAAGCGCAGGTTCCTGAGCACCGCGGCTGACCGAAACCGCCACTCCATCCAGAAGACCCTACGCGATCTCGTTACGAAGGGCAAGGGCGAGGAGGAGAATTTCGTCAAGATGTTGGTAGTCTACATCCTCGGGAGCTTTCGCTCATCAAGACTCCCCGCCAACCCTCAATTGGGTTGCCGCCTGCAGACGCCAACGACTCGACACGCTTGGAGACTACGCGATGGGCGCAGCCACCCACAGCGGTCTTATGGAGGAGGTCCCGATCGCGGCCCGGTCGTGTGAGGGCCCGCGGCCGCAGTGGGAATCGGAAAACGCCGCTACTCAGCGAGGGTGCGTCCTCGCACTTAATCTGGTGGTTCTACGAGTTGGCTGACAGGACCGGCAAGAGGATACACTTTCAGAAGACGCCGCATTTTGCGCCACGGCGGAAATAAATTTTCAGTAGCGTAAATCGCATCCGAAAGGCCACAAAAAGTGGAGGGAAAGAAGGTGGGCAATGTTAGTTGTTTTCGAGAAGTGTTTATGAATTTCGTGAATGCGCTTATCTTTTTACTTATAATCGCTTATTATTATTTTCGTGAAAGCTGTTTATTTTAATGCTAAAGCACTTATTTTTCCGTTGAAGTGTTTTTATTATTAAACTTAAGCACTTATTTTTCCGCTGAAGTCTTTATTATTCCGTGTAAATCGCTTATTATGTTGGTAAAGCTGCTTTTTATTTATCTTAAGCGCTTATCCGCTCAATCGAATGAAGTCTTTCTTTACTGTTCTTCTGCATGTATTTCAGTTGTCCCCGCTCACCCCCTCTAATTCGGCGGAGTCTGAGTTTATCGGGTCCGAAGAAGTCCACCCACAAAGAACAGCGCCCCTGCGACATTCCTTCGGAAAGAAACCTCCCCCCTCGAAGAGAGGGAGGAAGACTGAAGAGGTGGAGGTCCCACTGAAGAATGTTCGCAGCGCAGCCTTCGAAGCTGCAGAGGACAATTTGGAGTTCCTCATGGAGGAGATGAAGCGCTGGCGCTTCCGATTAGTGAAAGCTTGATAGGCTGAAGGTAGAATGCCAATGCAGACAACGAACCCGGGCCAGAAGCTCCCCGCAAGCAATGATAAGCTTGCCACGCCTCCGCATCGAGAACCACCGGAAGCACTCGCGACCGCAATGTGATGCACCACCGGTTTCACCCACCGTAAAAAGATGCACCCCGCAATGTAAGCACAAGCACCACCGGTTTCAAGAAGAAAGATTCGCACCGGGCGGACTCTTGGGATACGCTGCTCGCAGAAGGAAAGTGGCAAAAACCATGAATCGCGACGACGCAGCAAATACCGCTAAGGGGAACCGAGAAAAAGCAACACGACCCGCATGTGCATGTGTCAAAAAGACCACGCCTCGCAAGAACACGCGGAGCACGGGCAACCCGCGAAAACAAATGCAGTACCGGCGGACGCTGGGCGTCCCGCTCTCCGCCGGTGAGGCAGCCGAAAAGTGCGGAAAGTCACCGAGGCGAACGCTATTCCAGCGGGAAGGGGACGAAGGAGGCGCCTCATCCGGAGGACCAAAGCGACGCCCGATATCTCGAAAGCGCTCTTGAGTCCCTTAAAGAAACAATTCCGGAGGTCACCAACGATGAAGGTGTCTTGTCCGATAAAGCCAAAGACGCCATTATCCCGTTTGCCCCTAGTGCTCCCGAGCCTGTGGATAATACAAACTTCAATTTACCCGCGAATAAGAGGCCTCTTGGTTTCAAACATCTGAACCAGATGGAGCGTACAGCAATTTCACTGTTTTTGAATCACAGGATGGACAAGTAAGACACATGCTAAGAGAATATGATTTTTTTAGTTTTAGGGTTTGTTGCCCATATTTTTATTGAGTGTATTATTTACCTTAAGCGTTTATTATCATAGTTTTCTGCTTATTATTTACCTTAAGCGGGTTTTATTGGAGGTTTCCGCTTATTATTTTCATTAAGTGTTTATTATCACCGCTCGCTTATTAGTTTCCTTGCTGCAAATTTTTCGTTTTAAGCCATTATTTTGATTCAAGGTGTATTTGCTCGACTTTTAACTTATTAAACAAATTTTATAAATTAAATAAGCGTATTCTCCCTTAACAAAGACCCCTGGCCCTGAAGAACGACTTGACGCTCGCCACACGCAAGCAAATCGTGACCGCATGATCAATGGAGAGTTCGTTCTCGATGACGCGTGATCGACGCCTTCAGAAGTTATGTTGCAAAATGAGCTTAAGAAATTTGGACAACCCATACAAACGGAGGGCTTCCATTATCGTGCCCATAGCGTATCTGTTGTCACAATTTTCGAAATCATCGCGACCAAATGGGCCGAAAGCCGCTGATTTAAGAGAGGAATAGAAAACTTCCATGACCGGACGTTGTCCTAATCGCCGATAATCGCCATGAGCACTTCCACCTCCCCGTGCTTTGGAACGGGAAAGACGAGAGTATCTCCATTACTCGCCATTAACGAGCATAAGTTACGACATGGACGCTGATGGCCACGGTAAGACTTTCCCTTATTATTATTTGTATTATTATCCAACAAGAATGCTATTGATCTAACAATAAAACCCCATGTTTGCGGCCAGAATTGTGCGACTCAAGACTTGCCTCCACAAAGCAGGAGTTACCGACAAAGTGAGAAATGGCCCCCGACACACATTATCAGAACCGCCTCGGCTACAAGAATCCGGCACAAGTGGATTGTGGAATTTTTACCATCCATTTCATGGATCAGATTCTCCGTGGGCAAGAGCTTGAACTCGACTTGGAAGATGTACCGAGGGGTGAGGCTAAAGTGGGTGGCGAAGTTAATATTAGATGGGATCGCACGTAAGTAATATTTATGTACGTATGGCGAAACATGTTTTGTTAATTTTACATCCTGCTCGATAACAAGCGCTTAAGCATGTATTATATTGTTCTTTTCACTCTATTATATGCCGTAAGCGCTTATTCTAATCAAGCGCTTTATTATATGGCCGAAGCGCTTATTATATGGCAGAGGCATTTATTATACGGAGGAAGCGTTTATTTTCTTTTAGTTATCGCTTACTAAGGGAGTTTGAGCGTTTATTATTTAAGCGATTAAGTGTATTGTGCTGTCGAGTGTCGTGAGCCGTCACATCGTCCCGTATAATATGCGGAAAGACAAGCTTCATATTTATATTAAGCGGAAACCCTATTTAATATATTTTTCTGCCCGTTCACTATAACAGACAACAAAAAATAACTTCGCAATGTCTTGGGACCCGAACTTTCAGTTTCATCGATGCACTTTCTGATAGCGTTGCATGTAATTCTATTATGCCCGGCCTCATGACACCGACTACAATGAAGTGGTCTAATGTCGAATGCTTGCGACTCGATCCTTCTCCGTCTGGGTCGACCAGCCCTTTTCTTGGTCAAAGGTGGCCTCATACGAAGTTCCCGTGAGGCACCGGTGGGCCTATCTATATCCGGGATTGGAAATATAGGCTCCTGGTATGCTGCGCTGTATGCCGATACAGTGAAGAAGTCATCAACATAAGAATGCACACTTGTGTCTTTTTGCATAATCGCTGCGCATGCGTGTTTGCATGGTAGTCCATCAACTTCCCAACGACGGCATGCATGAGCGTGTCCTTTTGCTTAAGTTCACACAATTACTATGATTGTCCATCACTTCAAATTGAACCCATCCAATCCACCCACTTTCAAGTACCTCGCTTTGCTCCACGGTTTCTTCAATCCGCTTTATGTATCTCGTGACAAAGATGACCTTCCCATAGCTTGCATTGCTCTCTGCCGATGATACATCATACTCATCATCTTATACCTACAAATATAATAAACGACAACTCAAAACGTATAAACGCCGGTAGCTATAATAAGTGAAAACGCCGAAAACTAAACATTAGGTCATTTCGATAAGTGAAACAACAAACCATAAGCTGCCAGAAGACGCTTAATAAGCGGAAAGACTCATAAATAAAGGCTTAGTCCGCTATAAAAAGCGTAAAACTAGGAAAAATAAACGCTTGGGCAAAACCTTATGGAGTCCACCATGTTTGTCAGCAGTAGCGACTCAAGGCCCCGTATCCATGCGCGTTGGAAATGACTCCGCCACGCTGGAGTACATCTCACCCCATCGAGGCCCTCTCAACAAATAATTACACCAATGCTCCATGTCGACTTGTGAAATAACCCGGCCAGTGTCTGCGATGATGCGCCAGACCTCATCGACAAAGATCATTGTACTCCTTCCATGTGCGTGCATATGCAACCTTAAGCAACAGCTCCAACACTCATCCTTCATTGCCCTACCCATCAAGCATTCGCCTTCAAGAAGTTCGCATGAAGATGTCGTAAGCAATACGCTAAGGGGAGGAAGGAAAACCCTAGCGATGGCATTGATAAGCCCCTTCGATCAGTCCGATATGAACGTAAGGATCTTCTCGTACGGTTCGCCGTTGTCGTACAATGCATCACCTAGCGTTGACACAAACCATGTCCAATTATCATCAGTCTCATTGTCAACAACGGCTAACGCTTAGGTGGAAGAATCCTTCATTACCGCTCTTTACCAGCTTCGCCAAGCAACGTGCCACGATTTCCCCATTAAGTGAGTCCCATCAAGGAATAACAAGGGTCTACACCCTCCCTAAAACTATCAAGTGAGGCCCAAAACAAAAAAGAAACCTCGCTTGAATCTTTCACCTTCCTTTTCCAAAATCACAATGCTACCTGGGTTGGTCTCTGCCACCTTCTCCGCATACCACATCAACAGATCGTAGCTTGCAGCGTCGCTTCCGTGGAGCATCTCCCTTGCGACCTCTTTACCCATCCAGGCCTGCTTGTACGGCAGGTGAACTCCATGGTCACGTAATATGTCCCATTGCATGTCCACGGCCCTATAGAGTGGTCGATCTTTGAGTTTCTGTATCACATGTTTGTCAATCCCACTCTTAGAAGCCTTTGGATGGGATGTAGTGCCAATCCCTCCACATGTGTATGCGATCAAGTATTGTTTTGACACGGAATTCTTTAATATTACCAACCATCGATGCATGGACACGCCACTGACAATCATCCACTGCACATGCAACGGTCACTCTTTGCTGATCATTCTTAATGAACCGATAGTCGAAATTACGCCTGATGGCAAAGTCCCGTAAAGAATCCCCTCAAGTGTTCAAAGATTGTGAAATCTCTCGACCGACGCGTGCCGATCACAACGGAGTCTAATTCCAAGTGCTCGCATGCGCATGCGCAAGTCCACTTCTTCACTTTGTGATGACAAAGATTGGGACTAAACCCCGTAGAAGACCAAAGTCATGAAATACACGCTTAGTCATTTAACAAATGGGAATACATGCTTTACGTAAAGGATAAACGATGCGATCGTGATAGTAAGCGGAAACTCCATAAAATAAACGATCGTCAGTTAAATGAGTGAAAACAAAGAAATAATAAACGCTTAGGTCACATAATATGCTTAAAACTCAAAATAATAAATGGTCTGCCGCTTAGTCAACCAAACTCCTAAATACTAAACGCTTCAGTGGTACAATAAGCGAAAACCATTAATAATAAAGGCTTACACATAATAATAAGCGAAAATACAAAACATAAACGAAACAAATCAAAAGAAATTCTTCATTACGGGGCAACAGATGATTCTGCCAGGTTCCCTATTGTCACATCCTTGTCCTCAACGATCATGTCCACCACCATCTTCTTGAATATTCGATGCACCCCGCACATCCGCAAGAAATCCCCTATCCGAAGTCAACTAAACATATAGCCTTGTGCTCGCCCTGGGATCGACATACTTCACTCTCACCTCGTGAAGCTTCGAGGCTCCAACGATTGAGGATTTCCTCCAACACGCACCGCCACGAGGACAACATGGTGAAATCAAGAACATGGCCTTCTTTCTTTGTACCTTTGCAACAAAGAAAATGGTTTCCATTAGCGAAGGTAGGTGAAGATCTTCAACTACAGACGCTAGAAGGGAAGGAACGAGGAGATAGTATACTAAACAAGGAAGCGAATGTGGGTGAAGATCTTCAGCTGCAAGGTATGGGCGAGTTCGACGCGATCAAGGGAGATCTCCCGCCAAAATCACCCAATAGGGACAGTGGCATTACGGGCATTTTTCAGAAAATAGAGGCGGGATGGAGAGGGAAGGGACTTCTTGGGAAGATTTGCAAAAGGTGGACTTTCGGGAAGCCTGAAAGTCAGAGGGACCGGCCCCGGAATTCGTAAATATGTCGGGGACCTGCATAGCATTTTCCCTAAAATAATTAAATTTCACAAAACATGTGACTAGAGAATTCTCAAATAGCTCAAGCAATTATTTTTTTTATTTTTTTAGCTATAAAAAATCAAATAAATATGTGAAATATAGGACCAATGACACAATAATATAATTTACTCTAAATAAATATTAAAATGATTTAACGATCAACTAGTCAACATGAGACATTATAATAACTTTCAATAGATTAATGTAAACACCAACAAAATAAAATTCATCAAATGTTTTAACTACTAAAACATCAAATTACTATCAAGCAATTCACTGGATTTTCACAGCTTTTGACTAGAATCAATTAATTATTGCAATAGAATTATAAAGTAATATATTTCTCCGGCTAAAATTTAAAATAGAAATATAATTATACAACTTAAATAATTACAACCGATGAAGGTAATACACCTTAGGTTGTTAGAACAAAATGTTATGCATGATAAATAAAATTGATTGTAACTATAAAATAAAATGAACATAAAAGTTTAAAACTGTACTTGCAAACTAATTTCTTTGATATTTTCCTTGCATGAACACATGAGAATAACAATAGGATTTATAAAATAAAACCAACAAACATTTTTACTTAGAAGCATTGTTATCCTAGAGTGTATTCCAAATTTTCGTGTAAGGGTTTTGTTGAGAAATACTCCAAAAATTCATCAAATAAGTCTCTTCTTAAAACACAACTTAAAGTGATATGATGGAGCGTTTCATAGGGCGATACCAAAGTCATAAAATAAGATTTTAAAAAGTAAAATAAAAAAGAAGATCTTAAAAAAAAAAAAAATGAAAAACTCTTTTTTAGGTTTTTAAAAGGCAGCTAGGGTTTTCTCAAGTCTTACAATTGTATTTCAACTTTCATCCAACCTTCTCTATATAGTATTATAAAATTATGTGTTTTGGGAGAATAATGATCTCACCAATATGAAAACCATTTATACCCCAATAAAACAATTATAATAAAACCCAAAACAATTAAATAATTAATTAAGATAAATGAATAGCAAATTAAATAAGACAATCAATTAAATTTTTGAGTTTTTTATTGGGAGAATTATTTTTAGGTCCCTGGAAGTTTGCAAACTTCCTGCATACCCTCCTCGGCTGTAATCAGTTGCCCGCATAAATTCCTACTTTTTGGTTTTGTTCCTTATTAGTCCCCAGCCATGACTCCGTCAGTCCCATTTACTGATAATACTCATTTTGCCCTCAAAGTATGCTGCTTTTTTTTCCCGCCAGAACAAAAGCTAAAAATTTTCAAACTTAACTTTTACCCATCACATCTTCCACCTTTTCAACATCTTTTCACTGAGTTTTTGTACTTCGTGCCCAGCTTTTTCAGTTCTTCTTCTTCTTCAAGCCCATATTTGTTCTCTTTTGTTCCATTTTGTCTCCATTTGACGAAGAGAAATCTGTCTCTTCTATCATCCATTCCTCTCTGAACCGGCGAGTTCTGTTCCTTCTCTTCCTCGGGCGAAGTCATGGCTACTTCAACTAGTCGTAATCAAACATTCACTTTTGCCTTGAGTTCCTTTTCTCATTTTTTCGGAAAAAGTTTTTTGTATCAGTTTAAAACCATGCCAATGTGTAAGGCACACACTCTTGCTGCAGGTTGTCAATGGAGACTTTTTGTGTAGTTGCCAGATATAAGGGCGAGGGACGTGTTTTGCAGTTTACTGTACTGACTTGGTGGGCATCAATACTAGACGAGATATGTGAGCGATGGGGTCTTGAAGTTTCCCATGTAAAGGTTCGGTTTGTCACACCAGATGCACACCAAACTGTTTGCCCAATTGAAACGGAGGTGGACTTTCAGCGTATGTGCCACATATACCACATGTTTAACAGCTCCACTATCGACCTTATTGTCGATACCGTTGAAGAGGCAGTTGATGTGCCCTCAAGCTCTTCATTACCATCGTAAATATTACATTTTTTTTCGTTGAATCAACCAAAGCGTTAGTGTATCCACGTGATATGTCTTGTATTTCGTACATTTCATGTTTCCGCTTAAGCTTATGAGTTTACGTTTAATATAGTTAGTTTCTGTTTAATATTTTATCTTTTCGCTTAAAATTAAGGATTTTCACTTAACATTTTGACTTTCTGTGTAATATATTTAAATCTCATTTGTTTCATTTGTGATATATGCACCAACAGGAGGGATTCGTACTCAGAGAGTATATCACTCAATCGAGGCACAAATCCAACCCAGCAAGGGTCTACGAGGGCATTAGTCATTTCTACTCTATCAGATAATGCGGAAATTGTGTCGTTGGGAGTAGGTGACCTGGTTAGGGACAGTGATCGCTTTAAGGACGCACTTCGCAATTTCGCTATCAAACGGAATTTTGACTTCAACTTCGTAAAGAACGATAAGAAGAGAGCGATCGCCCAATGCTACCGCAGCTGGTTTCCAGCCGATGCGTGTCCACGCATCGACAGAGGGTAATCATACAACATTTTCAATCAAAACGATGTATCCCACACATACATGTAAGCAGCGTGTATCGGTATGAAGTCGCATCCAAAGCATCAAGAAGCTGGTCGGTGCTTCTTGTGAGTGCGAGGAAGCTGAAAGCATGCCCTTTGTGCCAGGGCCTATTGACATTCAACGGGATATGCTGCGAGATCATGGTGTCAATTTGAAGTATAAGCAAGCTTGGTTGGGGAAAGAGGTGGACAAGGGTATTCTTCATGGGAGTGAGGTGGCCAGCTATGACTTGTTAGTTTGGTATGCAAACAAGGTGATAGAGACGAACCCTGGCAGCATTGCTATTGTTGACGAGGACGGTGAGCGATTTAGACGTGCATTTTTCTCATTCCGTGCCTGTATTGATGGTTTCAAGAGAGGTTGTAGGCCATTGCTTTTCGTTGATGGAACTCATTTGCTTGGCAAATACGGGGGCACACTGTTGGGAGCGACGGGTAAAGATGGGAACGAGGGCTTCTTTCATGTTGCGTTTGCTGTTGTTGATAATGAAACCGACGCCAACTGGACGTGGTTCCTGTCAAAACTCGGCGATGCCATTTACGGGGATGACGACTATGCCAAGATTATTACATTCATATCGGACAGGTCGAAGGGCCTTATCAACGCCGTCGCAAATTTTTTCCCTTCTGCACCGCATGCGTACTGTTTACGGCACTTGGAAGCAAACTTCATGAAGTGAAATGTTAGACTTGGGAACTCTCTGAAGGAGGAATGTTGGTCCATATTTGTCAGGATCGCTTACGCATGTACGGTAAAGGAATACGACGACGCAGTTAACGACCTACTTACCGCATCGACTGAAGCACATCGTTGGCTTCTTCAGAAATCCGATGTGTCTCACTGGTCGAACTATATGTTCAAAGGCCAAAGATGGGGCGAGATGTATTCCAACGTAGCAGAGTCCTTCAATGCCTGGATTAAGGAGGCGCGCCACCTCCCCGTAACGAACATGGTCGATTCAATAAGGTAAGATATGTCTGTTTAATATATTTGATTTACCGTTTAATATATTGATTTATCGTTTACAATATCATGTTCCGTTTTAGAATAATGTGTTTTCATGTAGTATGTTGTGTTTTCGTGTAATATTATTTGTTCCTACTTATCTTCAAGCATTTCCGTTTAATATAACAAGTTTCTACTTAATATGTTTTCCTTTCTGCTTCGTCACTGCTTTCTTATCCATCAAAGGTTCAAGCTCATGGTCATGCTTTGTAACCGTCGTGAGAATTCTCGAAAATGGGAAACGTACCTATGCCCTGACATACACAAGAAACTGGAGGAAATTGTTGAAGAAAGCCGCAACCTACTTGTTGGTCGTTCAGACGGAGATCATTTCAAGGTCGTCGACGAGAACAACAACTCTGTCAGTTTACTCTCGAGGACATGCTCATGTCGAAGGTGGCAGGTGTACGGCCTCCCATGCAAACACGCATGTGCTGCAATAATGCTTACGGACACAAATGTGCATCGGTATGTTGACGACTATTTCACAGCTGAAGCTTATCGGCTGGCATATGCCGAAGCTATTTTTCCTGTTCCAAATGACGACAAGCCGACTGATCCAAACCGTGAATTAATTCTGTGACCTCCATGCACAAAAAGGCCACCGGGCCGTCCAAGACGTAAGAGGATAGAATCACAGGCACCTGAAGTGCGTGAGTTACGTTGTACTCGCTGCCATGAGGCTGGACACAACCTGAGATATGCACCGATTGCTGACTAATGGAGGATTAATCATCCGTGAAAGAAATGAAGAGTGCCAGTGTTAAACATTATTACTTTCTAACGTACATGACCAATATGTAATTATTCCAACACTTATTTTATTTATTGTATTTCATGTTTCCGCTTCAATTATATGTTTCCGTTTATATATACTAGTTTCTGCTTACTATCCATTCTTTCTATTTAACATTACGACTCTCCGTTTAATATTTCCATTGGTTTGGGAAATAGATGGACATCTCATTTTCCCAAAGCACTTCTACATATTTCAACGCTATTGTACTCCCGCTTCAAGCATCCATTTAATTCTCTTCAATGCGGATTCCTTTCACGAGGCTCTACCGCTTCAATCCATTTCTTGCATGCAAGTAGACGAAATTATAACCAAACTACCCCAGGTACATTACCCAAAGAGTCGCCCCGATCTTCGCTCAAGGCCGCCTCGGGACCGCTGAGCTGGGCCGCCTTCAGCCTTCAAATATCCCTCCGAGGGGCACAACTTCTTCACTCTTTCCTATTCAAGAACCTCCACCGGAATTGTCCAAGTCGGGAAGATGTCCATGTCTGAATTGAAGGAAGAGGAGTTCGCATCGCATCGCTCTAAGCATCGAAAGGATCCGGGAGAAGGCCGTTGGCCGATACAAAAGATCTGTACTTTTTCACATGGAGATACGTCGCAATGTGGAGATCTACAAGCTGCTTCGACGAGAACATGGCTCGAGAGAGCCGAGATCGCCGCCTGCAATCGCCAATTTCAAGGAATCTCGATGACTTTCGGCGTCTTGTCTTCGAGGAAGGATTCAAAATCTTCCAAGATATCTCTCGTCATTATCCGGATTTTGACTTGACGTGATTTACTCTCACCTAGTTCTTCAAAGATCTTCCTCCCAAGACACCGTGAGAAGATACTTGGTCAAGAAAATTTGGTTGTGTTGCTGCTGGTCCTGGACCCCCTTCGTTAACCTTATTTTTTTTGCCTATGTTAAACAATCTATTTTCATGTCTTTTCTTTTTTCTTATGTTATGTTTTGCACTTTTTTTAATGCTTTTTTTTTTGTTACGTTTTTTTAGTTTGAATGTTTATTAATGTCAATATATTACTGCTTTCTTAACCTCCATTTGTTGAATGTGTTGTTAAGAGACTACGATTGCCATGTTCACGTTTAATATAACTAGTTCTCGTGGAACATATAAGTTCTATGTTTAATATCCAAATATTATGTTTAACATTCCATGGTCCCGTTTAAAATAAACCATTTCCGTGTAACAGGTAACCTTTACGTTTAATATGTTGAGTTTCCGTTGAACTTTCCGAACAAAAGCTTCATTTTAAATGGCAGACTTAAATAATAAACGAAAGCAAAACATAGTAACGATGTTTTTAAGTCATCTGTTTAACTCTAGTTTACACATGTTAGACATAAGGATTGGAAGCGTAACTGTTTGTTAAACTGAAAAGTAAAATTAACTCTCCTTTCAATTTGCTGCTTTAGTGACCGCTTTAATCCCCATCGCCTCCGCGATGTCGCCCATCAATATCTCACGCTGACGTAAGCAACGCAAAACGTGAATAATGGAATGTCCGTGTAGGGGAGCTCTGAAGTTTCTCGCCATTGAGGATCCGCTCTATGAACCGCATGACATAGATCAGGCGATCAACGGACCCCGCTTACATTCGCTATGCGGGCAGTTCTCTTCAGTGATAAGTGGGTACTCTTGCGTTCCCAAGTCTCCCAATTCGATTTGAATGCAGTCGTCGAAGACTCGCAGCTGAGCTAAGAACAAGGACCATTTAGCAAAATCCAAAGGAAAAAACTAATTAAAGCTAATCGTATTACCATTTCCCGGGCATTTGCTTCATAGATAGCGCTTTTCAATGACGAGTAGTGAACATACTGCTTCTTTTTCTTATCCAAAACGACAAGATGGTAATGCTTATTTAGGATTATGGGTATAATAACCAAATCCACTTCGTTGAATGCATGGACGGCGTCCTTCATCATTGTTAGGGCAACATCCCTGGAATCCATCTGCTTGGACATTAGAAGCGCCCGGTACTTGTAATCAGGGCCCATTTCTTGTAAGGGTATGGAGATTTGGACATAGATTCAAGGATGATCATCACATACACGCCCATGACATCGCCAATCACATCGCTTTACCGTCATTCCAACAAATGTGATATCAATAGATGGTCCCGAGTGGTGTACACCCACTCGTTCTTCCAAACGATGGTCCTGAACGGTGAACACAGATTAATAATTGCAACGCTGGTATTTTAAAGGAATACACACTTTATTAAAAGAAAACGGAATATACTAAACGGAAACAAAAAATATTAAACGACTGATCACTATTCTAAACAAAAACGTCCTATAATAAATGGAAACCTTGCAAATTAACGGAGAACCTATTTCAATAAACGAAAAACTTACTTGTCGATTCTGCAGTTGAGATACATTCCAATTGCTGCTTTCTCCAAATCATTAAGCCGCATGAAACCGGGAGGATTTTTATTTTTTGGTATAAAGTTTGTCTTTACTGGCATTGTGTTCTCGTTTGCCACAAAATCCTCCGCCATGATGGCCTCTCCTCTCTCCGGCTCGGTGGTCGATGTTCGTGGTTCAGTGACAGGGTCGGCGATCGTTGGTTGTGGTTCAGTGACAGTGTGGGCGGTCGTTGGTGCCTCGAAGACAGTGCTCGGTACAGGATCTGAGGCAGCCAGAAGTTCTGCAGAGGTCTCCGATGGTAGGGCAAGGACAGTGGGTGGTTCAGTTGTGGCAAGGGCCGGTTCAGAAGTTGGAAGTCCGGCCCGGCCAGAAGGTGTGATCGATGCTCTCTCGATTCTGCGGTGGGTTCGGGGGTTGGGAAGCGGCGTCATGTTCTTTATCTGTGTCGGTGATTCAACTTCTGGCCAAGTGTGGCGTCGTCGTCAACTTCAAGATTAGCTGACACAGATGGACTTGGGTTAACATTTTTAGTTTTTTTGCCCTTGTCCGATTTTCTCTTCGGCAGCTTCTCTTCGGGAAGAGGGCACGAGAAGTTTTCGCGACACAGTTCTACGGCCTCTCGTGACCAAGCGGCCAGAGGTCCGTATGTGACTTTCTTTAACCGCTTCTCTTTCGATACCGGCTCTGCCGCCGTCTCAGACACCGGTGCCGCCGCCGTCTTCTCCGTTTCCTCTGGCTTCGG
The DNA here is from genome assembly GCA_026586065.1 of Dioscorea zingiberensis. Classification (NCBI taxonomy): domain Eukaryota; kingdom Viridiplantae; phylum Streptophyta; class Magnoliopsida; order Dioscoreales; family Dioscoreaceae; genus Dioscorea; species Dioscorea zingiberensis. The sequence continues at coordinate 51,555,412 of CM048820.1, forward strand.
AGCCGATGGTTCAATGACCAGACTCTGTTCCTCCATTCTGTCAAGTCGGGACTTGATGCTGGCAATATCTCTAGAAAGAATCTTAATTGTCTTCTCAAGGCGTGTTGCACTGTCATCATCCTTTGGCCTCCTTGTCGGAGTTTCCGTAGAAGGACGACGTCAGGTAGTACGTGGGGGACTGCTGGACTTGGAGTGTTCGCGGGACCTTTTTCTTTCACTGTCCGTCGCTCCCTTAGCAACCTTGCCACGGGATGGGTCTTGCTTGATGGCGGCTTTCCGTCTAGGCCCACGATGCGTCCTCCGCCAGACGTTTCCTACATTATCTTCTTCCTCCAATGTGACGGGGACTAGCTCGGAAAACCATAAAAAATCACAATGTGTCTTATGTTACACATGAACGCTAGATATTAACCCCAATCCAATAATGTTAAACTGGAATTCAGTAAATTAAATGAAAACACAATATGTTAAACATAAAAACTTGAAGTTAAGTGAAAACATATTATGTTAAACGGGAAGTGTTTATATTAAACGGAAATATATCATCGTATATGAGAGTTTTCAAATCTTAAAGGAAATGATGGCAAAGTAATAGAGAAGGCTGGAGTACCTCCTTTCTATCGAGCGATTTAAGCAGGGGACCAATGGAGGCTTGCTTTCTAAAGTTGTTCTCCCCATAGCTGAGGATCCTTGGTGTCCTCCCAAAGTGCGATTTCTTCTCGATCCCAGTGACCTTATAGAACCATATGTTGGTATGCGGCATAAGCACCCTCTTAGATATCCGGTTTATGCAGTCTCGTGGATTTCACGGTGAGCGGCGTGCAGCTATCTTCGGGACGTCATCCATAAGCCACTTGTGAGTAGCTTGCGCCCATGCATAGCGGTTCAATGAATCTAGCTTGTCCGCGTAGTCCGCAATCCAGTTAGGAACCGCACAAGAGGTGCTTGGGAAGAGCATCGTTCCAAGGAGGTACACCACCAGCATCTTGACAAAGTTTTCTTCTTCCCCTCTTTTCTTCTGGACAAGCTGGAGAAGTTTTTTTTTATAGCATCTTTGTGCCTGTCGTATATTTTACCCATGTATTTCTCTTCAAATGTTGATTCCTTTTTCTGCTTCTTGAAGAGCACCCCCTCCCCATGACAGCGAAGGCCAAAGATGATAGCAACATCCTGGGGTCTGAAGGCCAGCATGCTCCCTCCAATACTAAATCTGTTGAATTGGCTCATACCTGCCTCAGAATAGAGCATCCAACAGTCCTCTCTCCTGCATAACAGGTTCGATGTCCACTAATGGGGCAAAGGGTGTCCTCCTGATGAGTTCCCAGTGCCTCTCAGTCATGTGAGGTTTCAACTCGGAAAGTGTTTGGTTGACTGGCACCAAGTAGCACCGACCTTTTACCAGATTAGTCGACATATTTTCCGTAGATTGCATCAAGAGAGATTTATTACGAAGGTTGTAGAACGCTTAAATGGAAACTATGAAGAATAAACGGAAAAAAAGTATTTCACATGAAAACATTGGTAACACTTGTAGACATCATTCGTAAAGAATGTATATTAAACAGATCCCCTTTTGGATACACCCTAAATCAGAAAAAAGAATAAACCCTAATCCCTAAATTTCTTGCTGCGAAGTTCCAGCGATGCGAGCAACAACCCAAAATCAAACCTCAATATCTTCAATCTTCCATCGCAAGTGCATACAAAAGAGGAAAAACAATCGAAAAGAAGGTAAAAATAATGGAAAACCCTAAACCTGGATCTAGGGTTCCCAAGCATACTTTGTACCTTAGAGTAACCGCTTTAAGTCCGCCTAAACCCTAAACTTCGATCTCCAGGAAACAGCAAGAATCGGCGGGATGTCTCCGGCAGAGGAGGCTTCACGGTGGTGTAGCGTCGGAAAAGCTCTGGTTGCTTCTGTAGTTGTTTTTTATGAACAACGATTTTCGTTGGCGGTTGAAGGAGAAGATGGTCGTGCGTGACAACCGTCAGTTGGTTTTTGCATTAAGGGCATTTCAAACATTTTACATGTGTTGTTTTATGCATTGGGTGGTGGGAGTGGTAATGATTTGTCAGAAGGGTATTTTCGTCATGTAACCAAAAAATAGATGGTGTTAGTGGATGGAAGGACTTAAAATGCATTTGTGTAAAAATGAGAGATTTTTTGGGATATTGCAAACTTCCAGGGACTTTTTGGGGTTTTGTGAAACTTTGAGGGACGTATAGTTCATTACACGTTTTTTATTTTGAAAAAAACTTCTAAATTTCCAGTATTATATATAGAATAGCATGAGTTTGATTCAATCTAAAAACTCAAGTTGATAATAATAATAATAATAATAACCAAACATCTATTTTCATTATTCCAATGATATAAAACAAGCCACCTTATGATTTTTCAGATTATATATTTCAATGATGATTTTTCTTTTTTTGTTTTTATGAGTGTGGTTAATTTGTATATGCAGGACTACCTGTACCTGATCCTGATAAGGGCAGGGCAACAAGTTCACTCTTAAATAAAAGAGAAAGAATAAAGAGGGCTATGCTTTCTGGGAGTTTATTTTCTTATTTAATTTGTTTTTATTGGAGTTGAAGAGAAACTGCTATGAGATAGAAGATAGACATGTGGGGGCATTGTCCTTAAGAATTATTTGGCCTCCTCGAAGTGTGTTACTCAGTGCAGCAAGGATTTCGATGACATAGTTCTCTCAAGATACAACAACCTCAAAGCTCTCTGTCCCATGCACACGAACAAGAGAACCACTAGTGCTCAAAGATTGCTCTAAAAAACGAAGGAAGAGAAAAGATTAAAACAAAAAGAGGAAGAAAGTAAAGTAATTGTTTTCATCATATTTTTTTTTTTCAAAAGAAACTGGTTTAATTTATAGAGATGATAAAATTTGTGAGGATGGCAGGTTCCATTAAAGGAAAAAAATTCTGTGAAACCAAATAACTTCCAAAAGCACACAGAGTTCCAGACGTTTAAGTTAAACCGAATCCAACATTTGGATCCCCTGCACATACATGTGAGAAAGCCTTTTCACCCACAAGCCCAATAGATTTTTAGAATGAAAACATATATAAGCTGAGTAAAAGCTTTCTCTATAACTAATGTGGACAAAACACTTCAAAAGTCTTTTGAATATTTTAAAATCCAACAGTTTTCTCACAAATAATCTTGCAAAATGTAACAAAAAAAATGAATAAAAGAGATTACTGTTTCAATGCTCTTCATCTCTGCTTTCCCCTGAGAAATTGGAAATCTAACACTTAGCAATGAAAAAGATAAATAGAATGATGAGACATCATCAATGGAATTACATTATTACAAATGCGGAAGATCAGTTACAACAGATATCAAGCAACAAACTATGGAGACACATTGTTGAGGTCCTAAACTTTTGCTTTACTGAGAAGGCCTCAGCATTTGAATCATCTTTTCCTACCATTTTTGCACAACAAATGCAATTTGAGTCGAGTTAGATCAGAAAACATATCTGTCAAGCCCTTGCTCATGGTGTTTGCACATTAGAATCTTTTGACTTGTCTTCAGATGACGGTCTGGGCTCTGAATCAGACTGTCGGATTTCCTCGATCATCTTGACCACATCCTCGATCTTGGGCCGTTGATCTGGAGTTTTCGCAACACATGCCATTGCTATCTGAAGCATCTGAACCATCTCTTCCTCAATGTTTTGATACCTCATGAGATCCACATCAAATACTTCAGCAGTCCACTCCTCTCGGACAACTGATTGCACCCATCTTGGTAGGTCCACAACATCGTCACGTCCCGGAGATTGTATAGGAGCCTTCCCAGTGAGCAATTCAAGAAGTAGGACTCCGAAACTGTAGACATCAGATTTCTGAGTGTACTTTCGTGTTTCAATGGCTTCGGGTGCACGGTATCCCACAATGATTCGGGAGGGTGTTGCATGATTGTTCATAAGGGGAGCAAGGCCAAAATCTGAGACACAAGCATCCAAGTCTTGTGTGAGGAGGACATTGGAGGCTTTGATGTTGCCATGGACAAATCTTCCGCCGCCTTCTAAATGTAAGTGAGCTACGCCTCTAGCAGCTCCAAGTGCAACCTTCACTCTAGTATTCCAGTCCAGGGGAGTTCTTCCAGCAGTTTTATTCCCTGAATTTCATAATTCAACCATAACAAACTTTGAATGCATGGAACTACTGAGGTCCTATTCTTCAATCTACTGCTACATATGCAATAATGGTTTCTTATTCTAACAAGCAAATAGGTTTCATGAACCAAAAGCCATCTTATACAATCTAAGTTATCTGAATCAAAATGTCATGGAGAAGATAATCTCTTTCACTTCACCTGATGATCGACATATTTTCTTAAGCAAATATGTTACAATTATCTCCAGAAGTCAGTCATATTTGCTACAAATCTTAAGAATGTTAAGCATGCTATGACATAATGTAGTGTTATCGAGAAATTTAACTTTTGCCTATCTTACATTGATGTCACTTTTTTTGAAGTGTAAGGTACAAGATATGAACTCGCCATAATGGAGTCATTGCAGTTCTTGGGCAAATAAATTTTTATTGTGGAGTCAAAAGTTGCAAAAGGATCAATACTTGTGCACTAAAAAAAGCAAAATGTTCTTTAGGGTCTAGACTAAAAATAAGGCAGTATGTCTAGACACTATACTAGAAAACGACAAAAATTAACAACAATGAAGTGAGTTTCAAAGATGCATACCATGCAAGAGGGTCGAAAAGTTTCCTGCAGGAATATAGTCATAAACCAGAAGCTTCTCATCTTTGGAGTAGTAATAAGCACGGAGCGGGACAACATTTGGGTGCTGTCCAAGTCTTCCAATAATCTCCATCTGCTGTTCAAACTCCCTCTTTCCGACCATCACCTCCTTCAACCTCTTCACCACCACTGTTGTGCCATCCTCAAGCACTGCCTTGTATGCTGTGCCATAACTCCCCCTTGCCGAGGACTTCAGCAGAAGCTCTCAGTAGATCTTCCAGGTCAAAATTATAAGAACATCCTTCGAAGAATACCAACTTATTCTTCTCAGCTTCTTGAACTCCACTACTAAACTCCTCTTTGGGTTTCTCTGTCCGCCCACCGATGATGGCCTTCCCTTTTGATGCTCCACTGGCATCTCTACCTCTCCTCTTGAAAATGCATATCAGGATGATAATTGCAACAACAAACAACAGAAACCCACCTCCGACGGCAATTGCAATTATGGCTTTTGTGCTTAATCTCTTCCAAAAGCTTTTCTTGTGTTTCTTGGGCAGTGGTGGTGGGGGCAGAGGTATTGGAGATGGTGCTGGTGAGGGAGGTACTCCAGAGCATTGAGCTAGAGGCCGACCACATAAGAGTGAGTTCCCAAAGAAAGAAGAATTTGGAAACTTTTGAAGGGAAAATGGAATTGAACCACTGAGATTGTTGTAGCTCAAGTTCAAATGCTTCAACCTTGAGAATCGAAGATCAGGGATGGACCCAGTGAGAGAATTGTTTTGAAGATTCAATGTGCTAAGTTGAGTTAGATTTCGAACTGCAATCGGAATTTCTCCAATGAAAGTATTGTAAGAAAGATCAAGAAAAGTGAGACCTGAAGAAAGTGAAGTGGGTATCTTTCCAGACAAGTTGTTGTGTTGAAGGTAGAGATTATGCAATGAAGGAATTGATAAAACATCAGGAGGGAGACTTCCCATAAGACGGTTAGATCGAAGGCTCAGAAGTTGGAGAGCGTCCAGCTTTCCAAGTGTGTTTGGAGGGATTGGGCCAATGAGCCCAATCCCCGGCAACCTAAGAGCAACAACTCGAGACCGATCTGCTGCACAAGTGATGCCAACCCAAGAGGTACAGACTGGAGTGTCATTTCTCCAGTTCAGTTTCCTACTATGGGGGACTGCAGCAGAAAAAGCAAGGAGAGCTTGCTTATCAGAATTCAAGTCAGCAATGGCCCAAGGAGGAAGAAAACACAATAGGAGAGAAAGAACAGGAAGGGATGCAAAACAAAAACAACTAAGCCTTAAATGGCCCATGGTTAGCTTCATGAAAATTCAGAAAGAGAAAAACAGAAGAGTAGAATTTGCAGTGTTGGGGTGTCGAAAGTTCTTGATCCTCCTCTCCTGCTACAGTAATAAAGGAAAAGAATCAATGAATGGTTTGAGAATTCAATTGAAAATAAAGACAAACAGCACAAGAGAAAGTTTGAAGAAACAAAAAAGCAACAGGCCCCACCTTAATGCTTGCAATCAGGAGAAAAATTCTGTGATTATAACATCTTATATAGTCAATCTTAGCACCAGTGACCAACTTTCATTAGTTAAAAACAAGTCAACAAACTCAGAGACAGTATTTACTGAGTTGCTGCAGAGGTCTAGCTGGATGTTCAGTCTCTAAGCTACAATCCAAATGCAAAAATCCAATAGAAAGCTAACTACTACCTCAAAACCAAGGTTTGGAGCTGAGATGCATTTGCTTGGCCAAAGAACATTTTGAGGTAGAAGAGGTACTTCCTACTGTAATAATTACAAGGCAGGGGGACCAGACCATTTCATCTGTCACCTTGCCAAGTGCAGCTTTGCAACAAAGACATGATTCCCTTTGTAACAGTTTGCCTTCTTCTCCCATCCCTTAGTTGAAACAAAGCCATCTAGCAACCAAGAATAGCAAGGGCTCTCATCAAGCATATCATTGTACTTTTGGCACACCTAATTGGTAGTTCCCATGCTTTCAGGGTGCATCAATGATCTGGTGCCCCAAGCATTTCTCTAATAATTACTTGGAAACTAGAACTGAGGAACAGCAGGGCCATTTTGAAAGTTTAAATCACTACAACTTCACACAGAAAACAAAATCCAGGGTAGGAGAGAAACAGATGAACACCACAAAAATGTGAGGCCTAAAAGCACATTGGTTTAATTACTGACATGCTAAACACATTGCTGATCCAAAAGGAGAGATCTAAAAAGACCCATTTCAAACCAAAAGCAAAGGCAAAAGATCATACTATTCCATCAAAAAAGCTACAAAACCTTTTTTTCTTTTAAGCACTATCTCCATAATATGAGTAAAGTGACGGGTGTGGCAAGCCCTTGCAACTCTGGCGCATGTTGGTCTTCGCTATCAAAGTAATATTTTTCAATTATAATAAACAAATAATTATATATGTATATGTACATATAAAACAAAAAAGCTGGAATGAACTAAAGAATAAATTTAAGGGTGAAGAAAAGGATTTTTTTTTTATAACAAAGAAAAGCATAAATCCATCTGAATTCTTGTATTTCTTATGAATCTGAAGCTTTAGATATCTCTTTCTCAACAAAAAAGAAAAACAAAATGTTAGGAAGAGCTTCTCCTTTTCAGGAATCAAATATATGAAGAAAAACCTAGAATTCTAACTCTTACCTGAATCAAATAGGAAGGAAAGAATCCAAATGGATCCATATGCTCTCAAACCATAAAATCCGAGCTTTTCTTCTCCAAGGAGCACAATTTGCACCGGGATCCACCATTAAAGCCAAAAGCAAAGCTCCGAGCTCAGAGAAGCAGAACAAAAAGCTAAATTTTCCACAAAACAACCCTTCACACCACCTGCATTCCAGCGAAGGCCAGGCCTTTACTCCAAGACAAAGCAAGAAGACGAGATCCCAACCAAATTTGTAAACATTCTTCGAAAAACGAGATAAAAAGGCTCTAAACCAGCCGCTGAAGTTGAGGCCGAGAGGGATTCCACAAAAGATCGGATCTTTGGAACTGAGGAAGCCGCCATTGGGGATACTGTCAGTGGATCAGAGGACGAACCACATGATAGTCAGAGCCCTGCTTCTCGTGAGGCGATGACGCCGATATTGATGGCCCTAACTTGCTGGCCGGCCATTGAAGAAGGAATCAGAGCTCTGTTTCTCCAAATCGGAGGCACTGACTCAGAGAGAGAGAGAGAGAGAGAGAGAGAGAGAGAGAAAGAGAAGAGGGGAGATGGTGTATAAGCTGAATGGTTCAATAAATAAGCTTGGTTTTATTAGAATCACGAAATTACCCCTCAGCGGTAGGGAGAGTGAACTCGGTCACGTACATCGCACGTGTCAACGGGGAGAGGATCGTAGCCGTTGATTATGTATAGACGTTTTTGGTAAGAAAATGATTAAAATCGGCAGAAGACTGCAAACACGAAACAGATGAGAAATTTTATGAAAATAACCTTGATGTTATTTGTTTAAATTTGAAACTTAAGTTTTTTTTTTTTTTTTTTTGAAACCACATTCTTTGAAAGGTTAAAAGAGGTAGCTTGCAGACATCTTAGTATAATGTAGAGTTGCATTTACTCATCCAAGCCTTGATGGTCTCTATGGTGTCGAGTGCAGTGGAGCATCATTTCACCCTGAGTTGAGGTAGTCCCTCTGCTTGATGTCCTCAAAGACATCCCCTTTCGGTCTTGGATCCTTATGGTCATTGAAGTTGATCAAGGAAAGAGTTCACTTGACAATGGATTTCATCGGCACCAGCTTCGGTTTCTTAGACGCATAGACTACATCATACCAAGACAATATTAGAAAGTTAATTTCTCGGATAATTTCACTAAAAGCACAATGTTTTCCTCAGAAGCATATTTGGTTCTTTTCAATCCAAGTGCTCCAGGTAGTGACCATTATTGCAAGTTGCCACCCTCTTTTAGCTTCCTTGTGAAGCCTTTTCCCTAGATTGTTCTTCCCCGATAAATAGATCTTGCATCGAGAGAGGAGTGTACGTAGTAAAGCCGAAGAGCTCGTACTAGTGTTCCCAAATTTCATGTGTTTTTAGGCATGTAACGTGTTGTGTCAAAATCCGGTATCTCTTAGAAATTAACCTTAATCTATGCCAAACGGTTGTGATTTATAGTTGAGGGAATGCCAAATTTACATGGAAAACCCTATAAATCCAGGGGGGAAAAAGCCACGAGGCTCTAGTCAGGAGAGCAATCCACTAAATAGGGGATGATTACAAGACTCCACATCCTCTTTTAATAGGAGTACAACATCATGAGAGATGATGCAAGAGTGTAGAGAGCGATGGAGGCGTTCAACTAGAAAATCACATAAGAAAGCTTCATGCAAATCTTTATGAAGAGGCACTAAAGCTTGGAGAAGAGAAGAACCACCAAAGCTTGTATCTTGGAGCTCTTCATAAGCAAGAGGAGCCATGAAGGGAAGCTTGGAGTTTCCACGGAGGTAAAGGAGCCCTCATGGAGGTGGAGGAGCTCTCATCATGATCAAATCCTTTTCTTTCCTTTGTCAACCCTCCTCCCAAATAGCCACATAGAGCCTGCTTCATGTATCCCCCCTCCCCCCTCCCTTTGGTCTTGTGCCCCACTTGGAGAAGATAAGTCTCCGAAAGCTTCCGTTCTTCCTTAAAACCTGTGCCCATAACAATAGCTTGCCCTTCAAGCTTCATTCTTTGTGTCACGTATCAGCATCATCACAAGCCGCATGTCAACATCTTAGGGAAGCATTTTACTCATAACAAATAAGAAGATGTTCAATGGATTCCACATTTTCATTACAAAGATAATACAGGGTTCTTTGTTCCTTTCCACCTTCTCTTAATCAAATTATTCAGTGTTAACAGTTTGTTGTCTCATGCTAGTGATGCGAATAATTTGATATTTTTCGAGCAGTCAAGTTTCCATAGATTATTCTACACGGGGCAACTCATCCCACCATCCACTAGGAAATTGTATAGGGACTTGATAGAAAATCCAAGCCCTAGATTCCAATGGCGCTCATCCTCAGTGTCCTTCTGTGTTGTTTCCAAGGCATCAAGAAGCATGGTTCCCTTCGTAAGTGAAGGGGTTGTTCATAAGCAGAGGGGTGTTTTGTTGCCGGTGATACCAAGCCTATTTTATCGAGATGTGTGGATCCCAGATCAAGTGTAGCAAAGTATTATCGAGTGTGGTGGGACACCCGGGTTTTGTTACCACTTATCATTCCAGAAACTGACAGTATTCCCTTTTCAGGCTTGAACCCTAAGGTCCATTTTGAGGGATTTTCATTGCGATATAATTTCTTTCCAGCAATAGGACACCCGTGTTGGCACATTCTTATGGGGGTTGATATATGTGTTCTGAAAGTAGGAATGTTGGATCACCATAAGACAGATGTCAGCTTGTCCATTGATAATTCACCACAACCATTTGCCTATCATTGCCACATTGAAGTAACGCAGGTTAGTAATCCTCCATCCACCATGCTTCTTTGGTCTACAAAGTCATTGCTAGTTCACTAGTCTATAGGAACTTCTTTGAAGATCCAGTCCCTGCCAGAGGAAGTCCCTTTGCACAGTGTCGATTCGGTGAATAACCCAACACAGTAGCTTGTATATTGCTAACCAATAGTTAGGTATTGCAGAGATGGCCGAGTTTATCAATGTAATGCAGCCTCTAAGGGATAAGAGTCTGCTCTGCCACGTCCCGATTCTTCTTTTAACTTTATTAATGAGCTTAAAACAACCCTTCTTTTATAATTTTGATCCGGATATTGGGATACCTAGGTAGTTGATGGGAAGCTTCTTGATCTTGAAATTGATGGTATTTGTCATTACTTCAGAAGGGTGCTCCTTGGTTTTTATTGAGATTGGTGTAGTTTTATGATAATTTATGCACAATCTAGAAAAGTCCTCATAGAGATAGAAGATCAGTTTAAGGGTGCACAAATGTTTTATCCCCTCTAGTGCATAATACCATAAGGTCATCAGTGTATTGTAGTAAGGTAACTTCCTCCTTCTAATCTCCACACTGAACACCCTTGAAGATGTTTGCCCTTCTTACATTACTCAACATTAAGTTGAAGATATCGGCAACAATTAAAAAAAGGAGGGGGAGAGGGGGTCTCCTGTCTTAGTCTCCTTCGGTATCACACATAGTCAGCTGGCATCCAGTTTAAAAGTATCTTGGACTTGGATATTTGGAGCATCATTTTTATCCACAATATCCATCTAAGGTTGAATCCTCTTGCCTTGAGCACATCCAGTAGGAACTCTTAGTCTACTATATCAAAGGATTTTTCTAAGTCCACCTACAATACTATCCCCCCTGGTTGCTTGCTTTCATTTTTTGGATAAGTTCTTCGGCTACCACTGTGTTATGTTGTATTTACGAAGCTTGTTTGGGACTCTTCAATCAACTCATGTATTACTAGTTGTATAGTTTATTTGCTAGCACCTTGGTAATGATTTTCATGGAGCAATTGATGAAGTTAATTGGGTGGTAGTCTTTAATCTCTTGTGGAGCCTCCCATTTAGGGGTAAGGATGATGTGGGCCTAGTTAATTCTTTCTAGTTGCAGTTCCCTACTATGAAGCTCCATGAACAACTTTAGTATGTTTTCTTTGAGGAAGTCCCACCCTTGTAGGTAGATGGTCATTGGGAACCCATCCAACCCAGGGGCCTTATTTGGGTTAGGCTCATGTATGACTCGCTTAAATTCCTCCATGCTGAATGGCCTTTTTAGGTACCTGAGATCAATTCTTACCCTATCTGCAGAGTTCTCATCCCAATTGGTGGTATATTTAAGTTCCCATACGCAGCCAATTAGATTCTTAAACTGAGTAGAAAAGGCTTGTGCGATTTTGGTTTCTTTGGTGAAAGTGATGCCTTAGTGTTCGATCTTGTGAATCCAGTTTCTACATCTTCTCTGGTTTGCCATTTTATGAAAGAATTTTTTGTTGTTATTGCCCTTTTTGCAAAAGAATGTGATTCTAGATCCCTGTCTTCCTTGCTCTTCCATTGCTCTGATAATATTGTCATAGCTCTTTTGATGAATAAGGTAATCTCTTGCTTCTTCTTCAAGGAGGTCTCTTGTTTCCTGGGCAACATCCATTTCTTCTATCTTCCTCAGAAGGTCCTCCATTTGCATAGAGGAACTCTTATAAGTTTCCTTGTTCCACCTTCGTAGTCTTTTCCTTACTAGGGATAGCTTCTTATCAATTAGGAAGACTTTTCTTCTATTGTATATGGTACTTTCTCACTAATGTTTGAGCATCTCTCAGAAGCCTTCCATTTTTCCCCATGCCCTATTAATTTGAAGGGGATCCTCGGTTGGTCAAATGTTCCACATTTTTGACATATAGATGCATAATCTGATCAGATTCTGGGGAGTGATGATTGTCAGATCCTAGAAAAGATGATTAAGCAGTCCATTTACCGTAGGAATCGATCCAGTCTTGCTATTATTGGCCTAGATCGACCATTGGTCCAAGTGAATTACCTACCTTGTAGGGGGATCAAACAATTATAAAGTTTGAACTGCTTGATCCAACAATTCTGCTTACCGGTTGTTTGGTAAACTATGGTTGTGCTCTATTCTCCGCCGAGTGGCATTGAAATTTAATAGGGTTGTCCCATCTCTGTCGTATGTCCTTTATCTCCTCCTATAAGGCTACCTTCCGTTCTGTGTCCACTCACAGGGTTCGTAGATAGTGGTGAGCATCCATGTCGAAGTATCCGTGATATTTTCCAATATACTTTGATGGAGAAGTTATAATGAAAATGTTGAAGACCCTGAATTTGTTGCTATTCCACTTGATGTAGTATCTCCCTCTTGTGCTCTTAGCTTGTAAGGTGAGTCGTTCGTTGTATGTCTTCCCTCCAAGTGATCTCCATATTTTATCAACCACAATAGTCAACTTACTTTTTTGCAAACAGACAACATCCGTCTTGTGATTCTATAGAAAGTCTCACACAAGGAATCGTTTCTTCGTCTTCCTAAACCCCCATATATTCGATGAAATAAGCTTTATAAGGTCACTGTTGGTAACCCCTAATGTAATAGATCCTGGTAAACTTAGTTTCCCATATTGGTATCCCCTCTAGTACATCATGCCTCAAAATTTTGCATGTGTGCCAGGTATGCTAAAGTATCATCACCCATGTAAACTAGTTCAACAACCACCATCAGAATAGCTGAGATGAGATCCTTGTCGGGCCATTCAGATAGGTTAAGTGAAATAGTAGAGAGAATAGAACTAGTACCTTCCAGGTTGAATCGGTCCAACCTTTTTTTGTTATCCATCCCCTCTTGGTTTGGGTGGCTTATGGTCGACATCTCGATCTTAGTATTCCTTGGTCTTCCCCAGGGTCTTGGAGGGGTCTTTCAGACTGGTTTAGTCATTAATGGGGTCAGCTTGCCCATGGAGGCATTTTGGTTATTTCCCATGTTTGGCCTGCTCCTTCTTCTCCTTTAGTAATTCTCATGCCTCATCCCTAATGAGATTCCATGAGCCTCGAATATATCGAAGGGACATTATCCTTAGTTCGATATTAAGGCCCCCCTCCAATTTCTAGATTTTTAGGGGTTTGAGACTCATTTGACGTGTTAATACTTGAATTATTACCCTTAATTCCTTCATTTGTCCAGTTAATGAGAAGATTAGAGTCCATGTAGGTTAAATGGTGCAATGGGCCTTCATTTTATCTATATGTATCATTACAAAGGTTTATTGGGCTTCTTTGAAGGATCTAATCCTTCTCTGGGAGTAGCTGAATGTTATCCAACTCGGATGGGCCAATCCGGTAGCTTGATCGACTGATGCCTTTTTTTCATCCTAGGGTAGCTTCAGTTGTCTGTTTTCCATCTCTACTCTGAAGGCATGCTTCCTGCTCCCATGGCTTTGATCATTGCAAGGAGCTTCCGTCCTCACCGAACTTGGACAACTGGATAAACATCATCAACGAAAGTTGATCCCAGCTAGTAGGTGAAAACTAGCTTTCCAATCGGCTTGAGAAGGCATGTAATGGTATCCTTGTGCCAACAAAAGATGTGGAGACCCCTTATCAAGACCACTCCCCCTCTGTCTTCTTCGATTACAATAGGTCTGGTGTCCGTGGTTCAAATGTTAGAGAGAAAGCAGGTGGATGGTCCCAACACGCTCAATTTTCCTTGCCTCTTCTGATGAGGGACAGGTGACCCATCACTAAATTGCTTGGAGCTCCATCGCTAATTCTAACTAAGTACCTCCCTTAGTGTGATCCCAACTGAGTTTCCATCAATGATCCTTTCCTAGAGCTCCACTACCTTCACAATGAAGTAGCTTCTAAGGTGTTCTTTCCCTCTAATTATCTTGTTATCCAATGATATTGAGATATGGTGGATGCTCTATTTTTTAGGTTTCACCAATGAGTCTTTCTTCTTTTCCGACAAGCATTTGATTGTTAGGTCCTCAACTCGCTGCTTCGCCATGATGATTCAGCCTCATTCTCAGATCCCTGGGTCGCCTTCCTCCTTATTCTTTGGCCTCCACTCTCATCCTTTGTGGTTCACGGCGCGGTAATTGACTCCATCGCATTGATGACAAGTAATGTCCCTTATGTAGTCGTCCGCTCAGTGCCCTAGGTGGAGCCATTTCCCTCACACCTGCATTGATCCTGCTAGAGTGCTAATTTTGGTGGGTGGTGTTGGAGAAGGAGAGCGCCTTTGATGAGTTCCCACTTGACTCTAGTATTTAGTCAGAAAGTTTGGTCCAAATCTTAATCCAATAGAGAAACAAATCAATTAGTTCCTATAACAGTTATTTTTGTTTATCATAGTATATAAAATACTTTATTAGATAGTTTGATCTAGCTTAAAATTTTAAGATTATAGAAAAATAGGTAAAAATATATATATTCAAACCCATGTGTATTTAATTAATTAATGTATAACCACTAGTTTTAATATGCATATATATATATATATATATATATATATATATATATATATGATAGGGGTAAAAGTGGGAAGACAGGAAGTGGCCATCCAGCCATCCACTTAGAGTAGCATCCAAGAAACATCTGGGAAACTTCTACTTGGATTCACATATGATCCCATCCGAGTAAGTATGGTTTCTACTCGGACCCGAACCCAACTCAGCTTGGACAAAAGACGATTCCATTCATAAATCTCATTCGGAAATCCCGTTCGAATTCAATAGGGTATTTTTTATCATGTTTCACAGGACACCTCCTATTCGGATTGTTACTGGTCATCATCTATCCGGAATTCTATTCGGGTAATTCTACTCGGAATTCTATTCGGATACTTCTACTCAAAAATTCTAGTACTGAACTTATTCATACAGAACGAGAGGACCAGGGGGTCCATCCAGAAGCCTTTAGAAGGAAGGATATCTGGCAGACTTGGGCATCAAGCTTCTCCTAGGGCTGAGCTAGCAGACTTGGTTGCCAAGCTTTCCCTAGGGCTGAGTTGGCAAACTTGGGCGTCAAGTTTCCCTAGAACAAATGCCTTTAAAGAGAAGGAGCGGCTCCATGGAAAAGGAGAGGAGAAAAACGGCGAAGCTCTGCTTCTCCAGCAACCCATCTTCATTCTTCTTCTCCATCTTCTGCCTTCTCTCAAATGTTTTTAATTCTTCGTGTAACTTTGATAAGTTTTTAGTGTGATTTACTCTCATGAGAGAGACCCATGGTTTTTCTCCTGATTTTGAGGGTTTTCCACATTAAATTTTTTGCCTCCTTTTATTTTGGCATGATTTTGATTCGATTTCCAGCCTGTTTCGGTCCCCAATCCAAAACAAATTTAACCGTTGCTGCGAGGTTGGATTTGATCTTGAGGCAAAGCCGTGTCAAATATATATATATATATATATATATATATATATATATATATATATATATATATATATATATATAGAGAGAGAGAGAGAGAGAGTAGTGTTACTACGAGGCGGCTGCACTTGCAGCCGGCCCATACTAACACTACTAATATATATATTATGAATATATATATATATATATAACAAAGTATGGGCCCATACTTATCACAGTATGGGCCCATACTGTAACAAAATAAGTAAAGTGCAAAATTCTACCACCTTATCACCATTATATATATACATATATATATTTATTTATTTATATAAATATATATATATATATATATATATATATATCAAAGCCTGGTTGGATCATCACTGTCGACTGGCCGCCTTTCCATTTTGGCCCTCGGAGTTTTGAAGGATTTCCACCGTGACGGATGGGAAGATCATTGAAAATAGCCTAGCTTGTCAATTTTCATATGATTTGGTGACCGTTTGGTCCTCCCACTTAACGGTTCTTATTTTGTGAAAATTTTAACGCCTCGTAATTTCAACTATTAAGTGGGAGCACCAAACGGCCACCAAATCAGATAAAAAATCGATGTACCAAATTTTATTTTTCACATGATCTTCCCATCCTATGATTGAAAATCCTTCAAACACGCCCAGATACTAATATGGTAGGTACCTGACTAAAATAAAATTGCCAAATTTTGGCAGACAGTAGGCGCCTATATATATATATATATATTTTTTGTTTTATTTAATTAGATGAAAATGCACTTGTAAATTTGGACCAAATATATATTGCCAAGAAGAATACAATTTGCCCCCTGCGATACTCAATTCAATGCCTTAGATTAGTTTAGAAATTACATTTGTTTTCTTAAAGATCAAATTACAGTTTCATTTTTTATGTTCAAAAGGTCAAATGAGCATCAAAGTATAGCTTTGAAATTAAAAACACACTTTTCATTATTTATTTGTTTATTTGTTTATTTGTTTATTATTGTTATTATTATTTTGAATGTGAATGAGTGTAGAGTGGACCACATTCAACTGCTCTCACTCACACAATGAGGATATCATCCCTTTAAAGGCAAAGGACCAACCAACCTCTGGTCCAACTACGTCATTCATTTTGTTCCAAAGCAGTTGGGATAATTATGGGATCCATTCACATAAATATTAATACACTGCATGCCCATTTACATGCAACTTCATATCTCACCTTTTCCACTCTCACCTACGTGCATGCACTTGAGAAGGGAGGCCCATCCATCCACTTCCTTCAAGAGAAAAAAGAGAACAAATGGACAGATCATGGAACCCTTTCTTCTCATTTTTTCTCACCATATAAATCATGCATATTATTTGTGCCAACATTATTAAAGATTGTGGGAGCAATGTTACTAGCTAGCAAACTTGAATGCTTAGTTGTATCATGGATACAATATTGTTGGTGTCTATAAATCAGGCTTAATTAGTTCTAATTCGGCTCTCGGATTAAAGTTAAAAAATCAGTATAATTTATCTTTGTTTATATCCAAAATTATCACTTTTTAATATGTTTATATCCACAATATGGATGTAACACTTCCGATTTATTATGTTCTGTGATTAATATTCAAAGCAATTAATTGCAACATTAGTTTAATTTAATTTATATTCACTCTTTATTCTATAATAGATTATTTTGATGGGAAGAATATTGTAGTTGCTCTATTTTGTTGTTTAGGATAAACATGAAATAAATTCCTCTTTTTTGTTGTACTTGGAAAATATTTAGATTTTTATTTTATAATTTTGACCAACCTTTTCATTCAATGGCTCTTAATTAGCTCATTATACTATATGTGAAAGGGTGTGGAAGGCTTTTTAGTCTAAAGTGACAAATTTCCTTGTTCATTACACTGTCACCAACTCTAGTACAATGAAGTTTCAAAACTCATGAATGCTTGCGGTTAACATTGGACTGGTAGCATGACAGGGTGTGCTGTCATTTTCTTTGATGAAATGAACATGCACCATTCTAGGTGGGAATTTATTTTGAATTTTTCACTTAAATAATTTTAAAATTCTAGATTAATAACATGTGATATAGGCTTCATTTATTTTTCAAGCATCAATACCAAATAAAATAAATAAATAGTAGTCCAAGTATGTTAATGTGTCTCAAATTCCATTGTTATGATGTTTTTGAACTAGTATTATTATATATCACTATCATAATTAATGCACATATATCAATAAAATAGATTTTTAAATTAAAAAATGACTATGTTTTTGGTTTGAGATTATTTTATTCCTTGTTTCTTTCCTTAATTAGTATATATATTCACAACAATAATGAAATATTATGATCTTTGTTGATGCCGAAAGATCCGCACTTCTTAGGGATTGGTACGGATTTGGATCAACTAATGAAATCTAATGGTTAAGGCGACCTCTGAATAATTTGTAGGAAAGCTGAACTACGATTGCGGACAAGTCTGGATGGGCTCCGCCATGAGAGGTGACAGACTCAGTGTCGCGGTCCTGCAATGGGAGTCTAGGATTTATCTCAGGATCTTTTGATGATCAAGTCAGAGAGCGTTTTTGAGAGAGAGAGAGAGAGAGAGAGAGAGAGAGAGAGGTGGAGTAAAATGAAGGAGAAGATGTTAATCAAGATGGATATTAATCTTCCAGAGAGTGAATGAGTAGCCGGAGAAGAGAGAAAGAGTGTGTGTGTGTGTTAAAGAGCCTCTTTTATACCCCCTGGTAGGTCGTTAGAGGTTGTTTGGGTGCCAAGCACATGTCACCCCTCTGTCCATCCTCAGGGGAATTTCCTGGCGTCCTTTAAAAGCCATTAGTAGCTGCCTCTTAGCGGCTGGACTATACGATATATTGCATGTTTGGCTTCTAGAATCATGCCACGTGTTCGGTCCGATTTTCCCTATAACAATCTCCATAATCCTTTCTCTTTGGGACACTTTTATAATTAATGGTAGTTGTGTTGTCTCAAATCAATGTATTCTTAACCAAACTATGAAGCAATTAGTGGGCAAACTATTAATCAAATATTAAACTAACAAACAGTACATATTGCTTAGAAAGGCAACTTGTTAAGGTGGTGCCCTACAAAGACCCTCCCAAGTGAAAGCTTATGGTCTCAATGACGTCCATGATCTTCTAATGATCTATTAACCTAATCACATATCTAATAATGCACGGCTTTTTGTTGATAAACCATCTACTCTTTAGGTTAGGTGGGGTTTATTCTATTGAATGCTCACATGAGAAGGCAGTGCTTGTTATATATGGTGGATGGACCTAGGAAGCCCCCATTTATGGCCATGCAAAGGTGTAGGGCATACTCAAGTGGCCTCTAAATTGGTTATTAGGGTCATCAAGGCAACATGAATAATATAGCTTTTTATTTATTATTCATTTGGAAAGCTTCTTTTTACCCTTGACTACAAATTTGCATTCCCTTGACGGTTTGAAGTTGGTAAAGTGAGTTTGTGGAGAACAATTAATGGCTGTTATTTATTTGGATGTCTAATACTTAAAAACAACGATTAAAATTATATGTTAAAAATTTGAAAGTATTAATATTAATTTATATATATATATATTCTTGAAAAAGTGGATAAACAATATTTATTTATGATAGATAATAGTTCCCATAAAGAATTACAATCAGTCCGTTGCTAATAAAGGTTTACAAAGAATATAGTAGCACACTCGACTCATTGTTGTCTCCCATCTGCTCGCTCCTTTGTCCTTAACCTCCCTCCTCAGCCTCGTCGCCGCTGGATCCCTGAGGGTTGTTCATCGAGAAGTGCAGGGTTTTTTTTTACTATATTTTGTTCCTCCCTGCGCATCGACTTCTTTGCTTGCGGGGCTGCATCAAACTAGGACTATATATAAGAGAAAGTTAGTATCTCTAATGAGTTGTCAGAAAATGTGTTGTTTATCTTGAAAACATCGAAAATTTCTTTCTCCCCAAAGTGTCCAAATGACCGTCATCGTTAGCAACTCCCATCCCTTTTTAAGTTCGTTGGGGACCCAGGCTGAGGACACAAGATCACTGATTCGTTCAATAGTGCTGGTGGTTGTGTGGATATTGAAGAGTCTCCCATAATGTTCCCATATATTCCTTACTAGGGGGCATTGGAAGAAGAGGTGATCTACCGTCTCGTCTTTTGTGTCACATATATAGCAAGCAACTCGAGTACCCCTCCAGTTCCTTTTGTGTAGGTTATCAAGAGTGAGGATGCTGCCCTCTCGGGCCATCCATGCAAAACACTTTATCTTTAGGGGGCAGGGGAGCTTCCAGAAGCTCATCCTTAGGTTTGTTCGGAGTCCACCATCAATTCTAAAGAGGTGTAGAGATTTGACAGTGAAAGTGACCAATGCAATAAGTCTCTAAGTCCTTCTGTCTTTACCAGTTCTCGAGGTATAGCTCAGGTGTTGGAGGAGTGTCTTGACTTCTCTTTGAGATAGTGGCACTAGTTTTAACAAAGGAATGCCCCTTCTTATTCTTTCCCTGCTTTCCGATGGTGATATTATGTCGCCCAATTAGCAGTTGTAGTGTTGTGAAGCAAGCCCAAGATGAGTGTCCCTGAACCCACTTATCCATCCATATATTCGTGGAGCATTTATCCCCCGATAGGGTTATGATGTTGTGCATGGCCGCTGATCATTCTCGACATATGCCTTTCCAGAAGAAGGATGCATGTGTTGGGGCGTTCTTGTGGGTATCAATGCAACCCCTTCTAAAGTAGGCATGTTTAATAATTTTCTGGTAAATTCTCACATTCCCCGTGAGGACTCTCCAGCATCATTTCCCCAATAATACACCATTGAACTCTTTTATGTTCAGAATGCCCCATCCTCCCTATTTTTCTTTTGGCTCACATAGAAACATAATTTATTCATATTAAAAACATTGAAAATAGTATGATGAAACTTGAATGGTCTGTTTAGTTCATGAAATATGTCATTCTATCATGAATTCACATTTATATAAAACTAAAAGATGGGAATTACTTTAATATGTATATCGAATTCACATTCATATTCTTGAATTATTTTGTTTCAGAGGAGGATGCTTGGGAATCCAATAGAGTTAATTTAGGAATTACATGAATAACTTTACATACACTCTCTTATTAAACAACAACAACAACAACAACAACAACAACAACAACAACAATAATAATAATAATAATAGTAATAATAATAATAATGACGACTAGTTTCACAAGAGTAGTATATTCTTATGAATCTTACCAATGTATAATGCTCATGGATATTTAACATTTCCGGAAATTTAATCTAAAACTACAAAGAAAATGGAGGAAAGTTCCCAAACTTTCCAATTGTTCAAAAAGCCCATGATATTTTCCCACTTCTCAAAAAACCTATTTTTTGAAAAAATGTCATGTCATTTCTAAAAGTAATTGACAGTGTTAAAAAAGGTATGAAATTACCCTTATGTCCATCACAGAGACTCGTACACCACTCAGGTAGAGTTGTCAAGATGGGTCGGCGAGGCGGGCCGGCCCGCAACACGCTAAAACCCGCCAATTGGCGGGGCAGGGTGCGTCGGCCCGCCATTTGGCGGGCTAGCATAATGCAAACCCACCCCGACCCGCCATGGATTGTGGGCTGGGCGGACCAGCCTGCCATAAATTTTAAAAAAATTCTGGTTTAAAGTTTAATATGTTTGTTTTGACATGGCCTATGGGCCATACCATGAATTTTGGAGGCTAATTCATGCCCTACTAGTCTACTATGTAACTATGTTTGATTCAAATCTTACCATCTTTCGTTCAATAGTAATAATAATAATAATAATAATAATATTACATTAATAATAAGAAAAAGAAACTTAGAAAAACAATCTAATGAAGGATTTCAACTTACCACCAATTGAAATCTCATGGACAGAAACTACTAACCACTAGCCACCAGGTCCACCACAAATGTCAATGACTCAGAAACTACAACTAATAAGTAATAACAACTAACAAGTTAACGAGTCAAAAACCTATATTTAGATAAACTCCAATTGAAATCTCAGTAACCACTAACCACCACATATAATGAAAAATAAAATCACTCTATAGCTGCACAAAGACAAACGTTTTGAATTCCAAAACCCATTTACATTAAACAAAGTTAACAAACACACTAATTACAAATTTTCAATCCATGTAACACAAACATCCAACAACTGAACAACTTAGAAAAGCAAACATTAAAAGCAGGAATTTCAACACAACACTACAATAGTCAAGAGAATATGATTAAGATTCAAGAAGGAAGCAATAAACGACTCCATTCAAACACACAATCTGACAATCATCACAAACCAAACAAGTGAAGTTCATTAAAATTCATCACATCATTAAAATCTTCTTTTCCTCCATCTCCTCCTTCCATTCTATCTTCATCAATAACCTCAAGAATGTTTGATCCGTCACCAGATATAGTTGTTTTAATATTTGCTCCATCTTCATTATCTACATAAAAAAACACAAGTATAAAGGTTAGTTAAAAATCTGATTTATATAAACCAATATTTCAAGATTTCAACTAAGTGAAGAACATAAATTAATGATTTGTAAGTGAAATTACCAATGTTATAACCATGCAACCAATTACGGGTGCAAATGAGAGCTTGTACTTTTTCGGGAAGGGTACAGCTTCTGTACTTATTGAGCACGCAAGCACCAATAGAGAAAGCTGATTCTGATGCAACAGTTGTTATTGGGATAACCAAAACATCACTTGCCATTAATGCAAGCATTGGGAACCTATACTTATGATTCTTCCAATACTCCAAAACATCCAAATCTTCATAATGTGCAAATTCAAGCTTTGACTCCTCCAAATAAAGATCTAATTGAGATTTCCCCTCATTTGTAATTGATTGACTCTCAAATGCTTTAATTTCCTATAATTACTAATTAGGATATTTTATCATAAGAAAATATAAACATATTAGAGAAATAGAATTTATGAAAAAAGAAAGAAAGAAAGAAAGTGTTAGAACACTTACATCAAAGATTTTTTTGCCCTTACTTTTAATTCCTCCACCACTTGTGTAGATGTAGGTGTCATAATAGAAGAAGATTGTGGTTGTGAAGGACTTGACTTATTAGCATTAGAATAATGCTTAAAAAGCTTGTATAGATTTTTCCTCACAAGTGACACCTTCTCTTGGCATTTAGTAGGATCACTCTCAACCTTCCAATAAAAGTAGTCCAACATTGCCAACTTAATTTGTGCGTCAAGAATAACCCCAAATGCAAGCACCATATTATATTATCTCCAATACTTATCAAACTTTTCTTTCATCCTTCTACACATATCACTTATCACCACATCTTCACTTGACAAGTTTTCTTTTAGTAGAACCTCAATCTTCCAAACTTGCATAAAATATAAGTTTGATGTAGGATAAGAAGATCACTGGAAATCAAGTTGGTAGTATCATAAAATGGCTCCAAGAACTCATATAATTTCTCTCTTCTTTTCTATTCTTCATTTGAAGGACAATACTTGTAGTTTCTATCATTCAATTGAAGAGAAGCAAAAGCCCTTTTATATTTAATGACACTATCCAACATCAAATATGTCGAATTTGAATGGGTAGACACATCCAATCGCAAGCGAATACTAGTGTCAATGTTGCCAACTGCTCTCACGCATTCTTCAAATTTTTTCATTCTACTCTCTGAACCTTTCACATATTTGATGATTCTCTCGATTTTATGCGAAGCATTACTAGCTACATTTAAACCTTCTTGCACAATGAAATTTAATATGTGAGCGGAACAGCGATATGAAAAAATTCACCATCACATAACAAACCATGATGTAAAGAGAGTTGCTTTTTCTGAATATCTTGCATATTATCATTGTTGGATGCAATATCCAATGTCAAAGAAAACACCTTTTTTTTTTTTTTTTTTTTTAAAATTCCCCATTCCTTCAAAAATTGAAATAAATTTGCAGCCAATTCAACTCTTGAGTGTGGAGGAGGCATTTAAGCAAAGTTAAGAATTTTACTATTCAATTTCCAATTTTCATCAACAAAATGTGTAGTCAAGCAAATGTAGCCCTCACTAGTACATGCAGTCCACACATTTGAAGTTAAGCAAATTCTATTTTGAATATTAACCAAAACGTGCTTAAATTTCTCTTTCTCCCCCATATAAATTCTTGTAATGTCAGAAACAAGAGTATTCCTAGAAATGCAAGCACCATCAAGATTTACATATTTCATCCAAGCTCTAAAGCCATCATATTCAACAAATGAAAATGGCAAATCATGTTTTATAACTGCAGCAACTAATAAATCACGTAATCTTTGGTCTATTTTCTTAGACTTTAGCTTCCCTTCATGATCAAGAAACATCTGTCCTACATCATTAAACTTTAACATTTTATAGTGATCCCTGTGGCACCTCAATGTAGAAGTCCTATACTTTTTACCCCCACTTTTATACTCTTTCTTACACCCCTTGCATTCTCCTATTTGTATGCCATCTAGACCAACCCTTTCTTTATAAAGAAACTCCAAACATCAGAAAATTCATTCGAAGTTTTAGGCTCCTTACTAGATTTAGTGTTTTCCAATTCTTCTTCATTTAAGTTAATACTTTGATTCAAAGAAGCCGATTCCATGATTTTGCTTTATTCTGCAAATATGTATGAAAAACATAAGAAAGAGAACACATGATAAATTTTAATGCAACATAACAGTAGTAAAATGAAGGACAAATGCAAACTCAATTAAGGATGTGGGATCTCCACAAAAACCTAATATTCACTACAAGAAAATTGATTTGTTGCGGCGGATTTTAGCGGCGGATTTATAAATCCGCCGCTAATGTAAATATCTATTGCGGCGGATTACTATATCCACCGCTATATATGGAATAGCGATTATCTATAGCGGCGGATAATATTATCCGCCGCTATAAAACCGTTGTGCAGCTGTACTTTGTTTTCTACAGCGGCGGATACTATTTACCGCCACTAAAACCTATCTATAGAAGCGGATATGTATTTCCGCCGCAATATAACTATAGTCTATAGAGGCGGATGTTCTTATCCGCCGCTATAGGTCCCGATTAAATCAGCCCTCCTTCCCTGCTTTTCTTTCATTGTCTCAAAGCTTTTCTTTCACTGTCTCAAAGCTCCGAGCGCTGCCCAATCTTTTATTGTCTCAAAGCTCCAAGCGCTGCCCAACAACCCTACGTCTCCGAGCTCCTCTCCTTCACGATCGCCTCAACAAGGTATTCCATTCTCTCTCGTCCTTCGATTTCTATTCTGTAGGATTAGGCTGTGGATCTATTGATGGCATTGTAGGAGCCGGAGCTCCTCCGTGTGGACGTGGAGCGGATCCGGAGGCTCTATCCCCTTTGATAAGCACCTCTGGTACTCTCTGGTACTCCCTCCCCTCCCTCTCTCTCATCTCTCTGCCTCTTTGACCTATAACTCTATTGTCTTCCACGTTGAAATTTTTGCCCCAATTTTTGCTCAAATCATCGGAAGCTTCGTTCTTCTCCTTTTAATGTTTTCCTGTCATTTTGTTTTCTATTTTTTATTTTTTTTTCTATTTTTACGTATGTTTGAATGATGATTTGATGATGATGTTCTTAAATGCTTTCTCATAGTATGCTCTTCTCTGGCTATTGGAATGCCAATTGAAAATTGTCTATGGTTGCTAGTTTCTTTTTATTTTTTATTTTTTTTAAAAAAAAATTGTGTTTAATTGAATGGTGATTTGATGATGATGTGCTTATATGATTTTTTTATTAGTGCCCTATGAATTCCAAAATTCACAATGCCGAGCAGTTGAAAAGTTCTGGCAATTGTCATGCACTTAATTTATGCCTATTGAAATTGGTGACAAATGCCTTCTTCAAATGTATTACCGGATAATTTCTTGTCTAGTTTTAGTTTTTTTTATTATTTTTTTGTATAATTGAGTGGTGATTTTTATAGCCTTTATTGACATCATAGCCTTTATTGTCTCATGATTTTTATAGTTGTTCAATTCAGACCATTTTTATATCTGTCCTGTTGGCCATTTGAATATTGTATCATATCTGCAATTGTTTTCATTCTTCATCAAGTGGATACTTTAGGTATATTATTACTTTTGCATCTATGTGATGGTGGTTAAGTCTACAACATTGTTTTAATGTTGTAGACTTCTATCCCATGGAATGTTGTTTTAATGTTGTAGACTTCTATCCCATGGAGACTCTAATCTTTCTAGTGAATTATATGGCTTTGTGAATTATGGCTTTCACATAGGTCCACATAAGACCATTTCTTTCTTAGAAACTTTGGAATTCAACAATCAAGGTGTTGACATGGACAAAACTTGGATGTCAAAGTCAAGGTAATATTAGTGGATTCATCTCTAATATTAGTTTATTAGATTTATTTAGGTACGTATTATTTTTATAAATATTTTATTAAATATTACAGAGTGAGTTCTGAATATCATCAAGGTGTTAAGGGATTTTTGGATTTTGCATTTGCCAATACATCATCAGATCAAATTGTGTGTCCATGTAGAAGATGTGTCAACAATGTTATTAACTGTGGATGAGGTATATGAACATCTCATCATCAATGGTATTATGAGATCATACAAGATTTGGTATGATCATGGGGAATATGCATCTTCTTGAATCCAATGTTGAATATCAAGATGAATTTTCAAGCCATGTTCATGTGCAAGAAATGTTACAAGATGCATTTGGTGTAACGAGCAACAATATGGAAGATGAAACAACATCAACTGATCCACCTCGGAAGGTCCAAATGATGAAGCTAATCAGTTTTATAAATTGCTCGAGGATGCTAACAAAGAGTTGTACCCAGGATGTACTAAGTTCACAAAACTTGCATTTGTTGTCAGGCTATATCACATAAAATGTTTATCAGGCTGGAGTAATAAATCGTTAGATTTGTTACTCACACTTTTAAAGGAAGCATTTCCTGAGGGGGAGACATTACCAAATTCCTTTTATGAAATGAAGAAGATCATTAAGGATTTGGGTCTTGACTATAAGAAAATAGATGCTTGTCCTAATGACTGCATGTTGTATTGGAAAGAAACTGCACATGATGAAATTTGCAAGGTGTGTGGTGTTTCTAGATGGAAACAAATGCAAAAAAACTTAGGAGCCAATGCAAGTTCTTCTGTTGCAAAAGAAAAGAAAATCCCTGAGAAAGTATTACGCCATTTTCCCTTAATACCAAGATTGCAAAGATTGTTTATGTCATCGAAGACAGCTCCATTCATGATATGGCATGATCGTAATCGAGTGAAAGATGGATTCTTAAGGCATCCTGCCGATTCAACTTCATGGACAGATTTTGATACTAAGCACAAATCATTCTCTTCAGATCACCGCAATGTAAGACTTGGTTTAGCAGCAGATGGCTTCAATTCTTTCAGAAATATGAGTGTTTCTTATAGTACATGGCTGTCATATTGATCAGTATATAATTTACCGCCATGGATGTGCATGAAACAACCCTATCTTATATTGTCGTTGTTGATTCCTGGCCCACATGGACCAGGGAATGATATTGATGTGTATTTACAGCCGTTGATTGATGAGTTGAAGGAATTATGGGAATTTGGCATTAATACTTATGATGCACACACTAATCAAACCTTTCAGATGAAAGCAGCATTGCTATGGACCATCAGTGACTTCCCAGGTTATGCTATGTTATCAGGATGGAGCACCAAAGGGCGTCTTGCTTGTCCTTATTGTAACAAAGACACTTGGTCAAGATACTTGAAACATAGTAGGAAATTTTGTTACATGGGGCATCGTCAGTTTCTTGATCCGGAACATGAGTTTAGATCAGATAAAAAATCTTTTGATGGAACAGAGGAGTTCAATGTTATGCCAAATCAATTGTCGCCCACTCAAATTTTAGATCAATTGGAGGGTTTTCACAATGATTTTGGAAAGAGAAAGCTCAATGTAACAACAAAACGAAAGAGGTTGGCACAAACAGAATCAAAAGATTACTATAACTGGAAGAAGAAAAGCATATTTTTTGAGTTGCCTTATTGGATGTACAATTTAGTAAGGCACAACTTGGATGTGATGCATATTGAGAAAAATGTATGTGACAATATACTTGGGACATTATTAAATGCAGTGGGAAAAAGTAAAGATACTCTGAAGGCTCGTTTAGACTTATGTGAAATGCAAATACGAAGTAATCTTCATCCAATTGGGATTGGAAATAAAACATATGTGCCTCCGGCGTGCTACACAATGAACACAAAAGAAAGGGATAAGCTTTGTAGTGTGTTGAAAAATGTGAAAGTTCCAGATGGATATTCTTCAAACATTTCAAGATGTGTAAATTTGAAGGATCACAAGATTGTAGGACTTAAAAGTCATGACTGTCATGTGTTGATGCAACAATTACTACCTATTGCTATACGGGGGACATTAACTAAGTCCATTGTGGCAACCCTTGTGGGGTTGTGTTCATTCTTCAGAGAGTTATGTTTGAAGAAAGCATGCGCAGGGAATTTTGATAAGCTACAGTCTTCAATCATACGGATCCTTTGCAATTTAGAGAGGATTTTCCCCCCTACATTCTTTGATGTGATGATTCATTTGCTTGTTCATTTGGCTACTGAGGCAAAACTTGCTGGACCGGTACATTATCGTTGGATGTATCCTATTGAGAGGTTAGATAGTTGTTATTAATGTGTATATTCTCTATATAATTTTTATTGCGTTTACTGGGCTGATTTTTTCAACTATAAATCATCATTTTGTTTTAGGTATCTTCTCACACTAAAATCATATGTTCGTAACCGAAGTAGACCAGAAGGTTCAATTGCTGAAGGCTATATTGCGGAGGAATGCATTACTTTTTGTTCACGATACTTTGACGGTGTTGATACAAGATTTCATAAGCCACCGCGGAATGATGATTTTGGGGATCCTATTATGGGCCATTCTATAGGGAAATCAAAAACATTTACCCTTAATCCTATTGAGTGGAAACAAGCACACCGCTATATGTTATTCAATTCTGAAGCTCTTGATTACTATATCGAGTAAGTATCCAAATTCCGTTTATTAATTTATGATATATATTTTGAATAAAATAAAATTGTAGTAAACAAATGGTTTATTTATACAGGGAGCATAAAAGAGAACTCAAGAGAAAACATCGCAGAATTAGTGCTTATGACCTTGATAAGATGCACAATCAACAGTTTGATGAGTGGATATTTCACAAGTGTCAGAATACAAATGATTCTTCATTATCTGATGAAGTTGTAAATTTAGCCAAGGGCCCGGATATAGTAGTGAGGGGGTGGAATGCTTATACTATTAATGGGTTCAGGTTTCATATCAAGGCCCGAGAGCAGAGAAGAAAAACTCAGAATAGTGGAGTGGTTGTTGTTGCATCGACTATGAGTTTTGCAAGTGTCAGTGACAAAAACCCTATTCAGAGTGACATTACATATTTTGGGGTGTTGAATAATATTATTGAACTAAACTATCATGGATGGAAACGTGTAGTATTGTTCAAGTGTGAGTGGGTTGATGTTACAAAAGGAGTAAAGACAGATGATTTAGGGTTCACTCTTGTGAATCTAAATCGATTATCAAATACCGGGGCAAATGAGTATGATGAGCCATTCATTCTAGCATCTCAAGCATTGCAAGCTTTCTATGTTGAAGACCCTTTGGATCCAAATTGGCATGTCGTTGTCCAAACAAAACCAAGGGACTTTTATGACATGCAAAATGATTGCTCCATTGAAGATCATATGCAAAGTATAATTTCTAATGAAGCAAGTTTGGAGGACAACCTCTTTAATAATGAGGAGAATATTAATTGGGAAAAGGCAGGGATATGCAAGGGGCAACAATTGATGAACCCTTTATCCCTGTGGGAGGGGACATCTCAATGACTGACACACTAGAGGAATTTGATGAAGATAGCGACAAAGAAATTTGATTTATGTATGTTCAATAGTCTTTCCTTGTTTGCATCTGTCTTATTATATATGTAAAGACAATTTGTCCATTTTCCATTACTATCTTATTAACATTCCATTGCTCATTTATTGTGCTATATTAATGATAACACTTGTATTATTTTTGCATCTTATGATGTTATTTTTGCTTCTTTTATGGTGTAGCTAAATGTGGAACTCTATAAGGCGCGGTAGGGTACGTAGTGGAGGAGGAGTCCCTACTCACTCAAATCCAAGCTCGAGTCATACTCTTTCAGATGAAGGAAATTCATCTAATCCAGGCTAGTATATATTCATGAAGTTTTCATAAAAATTTTCATGAAGTTTTATAATTATACTCATTTGCATATTTATAAAATTTATGAAGTTTTTAAAATTCAATATTTGATATATCAAAGCATTTTGCAGAAATTCATAGGAATGTTAGGGGACACACAAGGCTTGAGAGACTCTGGAATAGAGAAGAAAATGCACCCAAAAAAATTGTCCGAAGTAATAATAAGGGGCAACCAGTTGGTGATGGTGCTAAAGATTTGGGACAATTTCTAGGTACCATGGTTCGTAAACCTAGATTTTGTTCCTTCAAATACTCTGATTGGAGGTTTGTGCCCCAGGAAGATAAGGAGAGGGTGTGGCAGAGAGTGCAGGTAACATTTTAAAGTTTAATTTTTTTTTCAAAGTTTGATAATTTGAACTCATGATTTTTTTTCTTCATTTTACCGTGTTTTAGGATGTTTTTGAAATCGACAATTCACTTAAGGATTGGGTGTTACAATCTTTTAATAAAAAGTGGAAAGATTATAAAGCCCAAGTGAAACGGGTTAATTACACCCCTTTTAGGGGTGATGTAGTAAGAGCCAAAAGGAACCGGCCCTTGGAGCTTACTCAGGAGGATTGGGATTGGCTTGTAGATTTCTGGGAAAGCGACACGGGGAAGGTATGCTTAATATACTCATTTATATCCTTATTCAAGTAAATTTTTATATGACATAGTTAAATATGAAACAAAATTTTTATATTTTTTTGAGTTTAGATGCGTGAGGAAAAAGGTAAATTAAATCGTGGAAAACAAGCCATGCCGCACACTTCTGGAACAAAAAGCTTTGCAAGGAGAATCGACGAAGAGGTAAAAATATCATTTGTGGTTGGTAATAAACTGTTATTTTTAATTCATTTAAATTATACTATACTCTTAATGATATTATCTATTTTGTACTAGACGATAAACAATGATGGAGTGGAACCGTCACGCGTAGACATGTTCTGTAAGCTGCATCAAAGAAAAGATGGCACATTCGTCGATGCAGTGGCCGAAGAAAAGTTTGTATGTATCTATCGAATTTTGCTTTCTCTACTTATACAATATTTACATTATCAAATTAAATTGTATTTTTTTTTAAACAGTCTCAAATGAATGCTTTAGTGTCCCAATTGCCACAAGAGTCCCAAGGTATCCCTGTAGTTAGGGATGAAATCTTCTCCCAAGTTATGGGAGAAGATAGTCATGGGCGCTGCAGATTACATGGACTAGGTGTTTCACCTAAAGATATACATGGACCACGACCTACGCGCCGAGAGCTGTTAGAAGAGATTAAAAGCTTGAAGGCTGATAATGAAGCCACGAGAAAGCAATTTAATATGGTAACTTCAATTCTTGGCCAACTCACCGGTGTAGAAGGTGATCTTCATGATATTATGGCTAACCTATCGAAAAAGGTATATATTTTTAATTGAAAATTGTTTTATTGTTAGTTTGATTTTTAAGATTCAAGTAACTACAAGTTTTTATTTCTAGGGTCTTGCACAACCTACTGATGTCGGATCTTCTCATTCATTTGAAAATGAAAGGCAACAAGATTAATAGCTTTGGTAAATGCTATCAACAACATTATTATTATTATTATTATTATTATTGGCAGATGAAGTGGTCATGATTTGATTACCTTTCTTGTGATATTGTTCAAAGTGTGAGGTTTGGAACAAGTAAAGTGGGGTTTGGAGTTGGCCTTGCTCTATATAAATTCTCTGTCTCGTGGGAAGAACTTCTATTTTTTTCTTGAACTTCTCTAGCTATTATGTAATGCAAGATGAATATTTGAACTAGACTAGCCTGATTTGTTTATCCAGTTATTTTTTCATGAATATATATATATATATATGTATATATATATATATATATATATATTTATTTATTTATTTTGGGTGAGATTGGTAATGCCCGAAATTAATTTTATTGATTACACAACTTGTTGATCTATGTGCAGGTCTTACCCATTTCGGACACAATGTGAGTTTAATCTTTGTATTTCAAGTTCACAGAAATTAGGATTGAGAGCACAATCTTTTTGTTTTATGTATTACAATGTAGGCCTGTGTTGAGAGGATCAAGAGGGATGAACCTGGGCACAAGCATTGCACAGGACAGTATTTTGATTATTGGACCTGTGTTGATACATGTGTGAGTGAATTTTGATTATTGGATCTGCAGTACTCAGATCAAGCTTTGGTGTAATGCTGGTAAGAGAGCACATGGCATCTTGTATAATGCTTAGTTCTTATATGATTCAATTACATGGTGAATTGAAATGCTTTGATATTAGATTAGAATGCAGATAGTGTGGTGTGGATTTTGCGATTCTGAATATTGACAGTGTTAGTGCAGCACAGTTTTAGAATTTTACCTCAAGTGGTGCACATTTGCATTGGTTTAATAGACTGTGCAACGTATTCAAAATTACAGGAGTCACATGGTTGGTCTCATCAACCAATGCTTGTAGACTTTTTTGTTTTTTTGGTATTTTGACCCATATTTTACATTCTTCTCATCAACTTACTATCACATAATGTTTTGCAAATTTTCTGCATGCCCATCAGATATTTGGGAAAAGAAACCCTTCACAAAGTTAATACTGTTCTTTTGGCATTTACAAATATATTCTAATAGTGTGCATCATCTCTCCTAATCTTGATAGTGTGCATTTTCAAAGTTGATTCTGTAGCCCTATCCATTTCTGTTGGTACTGAGTTATTTATGGGTTGTTCAGGTAAGAATGGTTATCGATAAGTTTGGCATACTAGCCATTCGCAATTCATGGTACGATGCAAGCCAAATCAGTGATCATGTTCTACAAGGTTACACGAAGGTGAATTTTTTTCGTCTATTGTTCGATATGACGTTGTCACTTGTGATCTATCTGGGATGTTTTTTCAGTTATCCTCATATGTTGCCTGAACTGTATCCAAGCAGCCGCTGAGGACTAAAGGTTGGGAGATGGCTCTTTTGGAGTACACACTAGCAATGCTCACAGATTCAGCAATTCTGAGTAGTAACCATTTGATGATAACACAACTGGCAATTGTGGGTGTTGAAGTCAGACCTCAAGAATGTATGTTAGCCAGCCCCCCATGTATAACTATATTGTGTAATTTTTTTAGTCTGTTATTTCAAAATATACAAATTAGCTTACACAGTACTTTCAGAGACCAAGAGGTTAGTTTTTATAGCATATAATTAAATTATGGTTTCTAGTTTTTTTCTGTTGCCTGCTCATGTGAGCCCTGCAGGACCACTGGCTAGCATGCCAACATAGCTTTCTGGTAAGCGGCTTACCCCAGGGAACAATGTCGGCAGGAAGCCAGTGTTGGAAGGTGGTGGTGGAGGTGGAGGAGTGGGGCGCCGGGGGTATCCTGCATCAGAGGATAGTTAATGCACTCACTGGTATGTTATTTGAAGACAATACTGAATTTTGGATTTTTTTATGGTTCAGTAAATTTGATCGGTAGTTGCAATTAGAAAAAAACTAAGATTGTAATAATTATTTAGTGCCTCTTATTCGTGCTATGTAATGTTGCAATAGATTTTGTTTGTCACAGTGAAATTCGGTGGCCAAGAGAATGAAAAATTGATAGCTATGATTCAATTGGATGTTTTTTAATATGTTATCTTTTGTGATTATGCTTCATTATAAAATTTTCATGCTCCCTAACTTTTATCCTTGCACTTTGTTCAGTTCATATTGTACTGGTAACTACAAAGGCTCTTATCTTACCAAGATAATTAGTACCGGGGCCTTGTGTTTGGAATAATCAACATAATAGGGAACTTTGGTACCGTCTTCGTAGACAATGTAAGTATATACATGAGTTTAAGTCTCCTTATATTTGTAGATACTCCACATTGTTTGTATTAAGTATATACAAATTTATATACTTGTAAGTATATACAAGTAAAATTGTATGTGTCTTGGCAGTGGCACGTTTTGATTTTTCATGGGGTGATATCGATTATCACCAGGAAACTCTGGAAAACCTGAAGCTGAAAGTCCTTGCCTTTTATCCTTTCCCAGGTCATACGAGATACTGTTGGCCCTGAGTTACAGGCCATTAACAAAAGTGAGTGTGCTATTTCCCTTGAGGCTGATGCATTTGTCACCTTGACTCCTGATCAAGAGAAGGAAGCCTCCTCTGAGTTGTTGCCGATTAATTTCAGTGGGCTTTCAAAGGTAATTGATTCCAGGCATTAAATTGTGTAAACTTAATACAAATTACTCTATGCGATAAAGTTTTTATATACAAATTTGTATATACAAATTGTGTAAACTTAATACAAATTAGTCTATGCTATAAAGTTTAATTCTCCTTATATTTGTAGATACTCCAGGCATTAAGTATGTACAAATTTCCCAGTTTCATCTCTACCTAAACAGCAGCCTTCAGCTGGGGAATATCAGGTAAAAGGCTGTTCCTTGGCTTCTGTTTTTATAATATCATGTGTTAGAAAGTTTTCTGAAATTTTGTTACTTGTGGGCATTGTAACCCTGAGTTTAGGCAAATGGCTTGTGGGCATGTGTGTGGATATTTGTTTGTTACAGTTCATCAATTTTTTCAACTGCAGTTCTCTTGTAGCATTTTAACAAGTTCTACTGAAGTTATCATCAGACAATTCATTCATCAACTAAATCTCAATTAGATTACTGATGTTGGAGGTAGTAATAATATGGCACACAAGGCAATGTTCCTTGAGATATTATTTTTTTCCTTGAACTTCTAGATCATTTGGTTTCTTGATTCTTGGCAGTCTATTTAAATTCTTCTTTTACATTAGTGGCATTTTTCAGGAAAATGAGGGAAATGAAAAGGTTCTCTGGCAACTTGAAGATGATGAGTTGGTTGGGGGTTATACAATAGTTTCTGCATTGAACTTCAGACATTGTGGGTTGTTGTATGTCAATATTTTTTTTTTAAATCTCTGAATATTGTATTATTGGATAGTGAATTTTTTTGTAATACCAAACATTTGTTTAGCAATAAAATAGATTTTTATTATTAATTAATTTGATCTTCGCAAGGGTATTTGTGTATATAAATTAGCAGTATTATG
The DNA here is from genome assembly GCA_026586065.1 of Dioscorea zingiberensis. Lineage (NCBI taxonomy): Eukaryota > Viridiplantae > Streptophyta > Magnoliopsida > Dioscoreales > Dioscoreaceae > Dioscorea > Dioscorea zingiberensis. The sequence continues at coordinate 51,590,406 of CM048820.1, forward strand.
AATAATATTAATATTAATATTAAATAATATTAATATTATTATCTACTCAATAGCGGCGGATATATCCGCCGCTATAGCTTTGCGTTACAGCCTGTAGATCCTATAGCGGCGGATATATCCGCCGCTATAAAGTTTCGATATCAGCTCCTAAGAGATCTATATATCCGCCGCTATAGATCGCCGTTAACGACGTTACAGCGCTGAGACCTATAGCGGCGGATGTTCCGCGGCTATAAGTCGCAATAGACTGCTACATTCACCTTTATTAGCGGCGGATATATCCGCCGCTATAGATGGATTATCCGCCGCTAAAAGCTATACCGACCGAGGCTTTGGCGGCGAGCGTTTTCCGTGCGATATCCGCCTCTATATATCTATAGCGGCGGAAATATAATCTATAGCGGCGGATATATCCGCCGTTATAGATTATATTTCCTGTAGTGATTGAAGCATGCATAACTGATAATCTAAAAGTCAGGAGTCATTTAACATGAATGAAGATCATATATTCATAAGGCATGCATAACTGATAATATAAAATTCAAAAGCATGCAAATTGGGACATTCAATTATTTCAGAAAGAAAAAAATTGAAAAAACATTCAATATTATTCTCTTAAGTTATGAATGAGTTTTAAAGCCAGAATTAAACTTTGATCATCTCTTTAACTCTCTTACATACAGTTTGATCATTTAGCTACCAAAGAATTAGAAGCATTCTTCACCCTTTGTCTTAAGACTTGATTTCTTGGACTCGTCCTGAAAACTAACAAACTAACCCAAACCCAAACAACGATCCATTTAATTTTTTTCATAATGAAGCTACTATTTCATAACAAAGGCACTGTAAAAGATATATACGCAAATGTAACAACTTTCAATTATATCTCGATAGAAGTTATCTGGTGAAACCTCAAACAAGGGGTCCCTTAACTATGGTCAGGACCCTGATACGAGAGGGTCTTACCCAATACCAATACCTATGGACCTCACTTGAAACAACTTTCACAAAGTGCTGACGGACCTTACTTGCCTTTATTGAATAAATTAGATTTGAATGTCAACAGATGTATATAGGTAGCTCTTTCAAGAAAGGCGAAATCGTGCGAGCAAGATATCACCCACACGCTTATTACAGCAGGGGTGAGCAAGTGATGTAGGAGGCTCAGGTCAGTTGTTACCGAGTTGGTAGATCAACGTAAAGGCTGGAAGTGATCGAGCTAATTTTGTGATTGGAACAGTTTTGGGGGTGGTTATGTATTTTGGCCATAATTCGGAATCACGAGTTTGAACCCAATTCGGAAAGCTCATTTCAGCATGCACCACGTGGTCACCCAAATTGACTTGGTGGGCATCATCTTCGAACTCAAATTCTACTGCAGATTTCCCGTCATATCACTGTTTAGATATTATTTGTTATTTTTAGCATTAAATTATTTATCAAATTAGGATAGGATTTGAATCCGATTTGATCTTGGATTTTTAGGAGTTATCTAATTTGTTTAGAGTTTTAAATTTAGATAAGTTTTAGTTTTGAATAAGAATTTGCCAATTTTTGCAATTTAGATAAGATGATAGGGTTTCTAGGTTATTCTTTTAAAGCTATTTAACCTGGCTTGTGGGTTGGTCTTAGATTATTGAGTTTTGAATAAAAGTATTTTTCTGAATTTCAGTATTTTCTTCGGTTCTTTTGGTTCTTCGTTTGTTCTTCCTTGCGGTCCTTGGATCCGGCTTGCCTACGGGAAAATCGCTACCTCGCCCGGCGTCAACAATTGATGAGCAATTCCAAATCAAATCCATTCTAATCATGTATTTAGATTGAAAAAAATAGTTTTTTTTCCATCCTTACCTTCCGTCTCTTCACTTGTTTGGGTTCCCTTTCTTAGTTTCTTCTTCCCTCTCTTGCAGTTCTACAGCCGACCGTTCTCCTTCTCTCGCTCCGGCCCCAGCCGTTGAAGAATGGTGGCAGTAGCGATGAGTCCGACGAGTCACAACGATCGTTCTCCTTTTCTCTACGTGAATCGTGACTGGCTGACTGTGTCTCGTTAAGAATAGGATTCTAGGGATTTTAGGATTTAATCTTTTCATTTTTAGAATTAGGGAATTTTTAATTTTTTTAGTTTTTTATTATTTTTTTAATAAATTAAGAGGCGGACTGACACACTTGCTAAAGCCCGCCATACTTCGCCTACTGGTCAATCTGCTTAGTTTAGGCCCGCTCCGAAACGTGTATTATTGAGTTGTATCAGTTTATACAACACACTAAAGCTTTTATTATGCATATTTCTGTTGTTTATTATCCATCAAAAATTATTTATTATGCATACACTTTATGTTCACTCAGTCCGTTATGACAACGTTGCATGTTTTTCTATTATGCCCAGCGTCATGACACCGACTACAATGAAGTGGTCTAATGTCCTCAACGATCATATCCACCACCGTCTTGTTGAATATACGATGCATGCTACACAATCCTGAGAAATCCTCATCTAACTCAATGGAATATATAGTCTTGTGAATGTCTGGGACGATATACTTCACTTTCACACATGAAAGTTCGAGACTCCAATGATTGCAAATATCTTCCATCACTGATTGCAAATATATAGTCTTGTAAATGTCTAGGGAGACATACAACACGGTAAAGTCAAGCGCATGACCTTCTCCTTTGTACCTTGCAACAATAAAGATGGTCTTCATTGGCGAAGGGTGGTGAAGATGTAGAGTACACGCTCGAAGTGTCATGCCTCGAACCCGGGCCAGGTCACATGGACATACCGGTCGCACCCAAACAGGGATGAGTCCCCATCCAGGCGCAAGGCCCCAGAAACTCCTGTACAATCAATATCTAGAGATAATAAGAACATCAGAATTTATATAATTAAAAGGAAGGGAGTTTACACAACTCCATACAAGTACGATACCGGGTTTACACAACCCAATACAAGGATCTAGCCAAGTCACCCCTAGTAGTCAATAACATAAGACGATACAAGTCTCTCACACACACATAATAAAAGGAAGTACGCAGACCTCAAGGGAAATGCAAACAGCCCGAGTTAGCTACTCGGTATGTCCCCGTTTAAGCCTGACCCTACTCCTCGTCGTCACCTGAGAAAACACAAGTCAAGTACATGAGCCAAAGATAAGGCCCAGTAGGATCGCTAACAAAGCAATAAATATGGCGAAAGCCATAATCAAGGAGTAGAATAAAACAAGTACAAATATGCAAGTGAAGCAAAATCACAAGCAAGTAACATGTCTCTGGGATGTGAATAAATTCAAAGATGTACTCAATCTCCTGGCATATATGATACAAAGATACCTACTGTATCGTACGATATCCTCCAGATATCGTTTTCGGTCTACGCTAGATATCAACCATATATACATGGCCAGAAAATATCACTCTTTGACTGAGCCTCTGTCCGATGTATCATGCTTGTACGTAAGAGATTGCCAGTACGAATACCTAACAACAGTTATACATATATATATATCCAAGGCAGCAACATCTTGAATATATAATAATCAGCGATCTCCTCGAGATCGGAAGCCAATACGTATTAAAGGAGTGACTCAACTCAAATACGTATAAGAAAACATGGAAACAAATATCTCCTCTAGGCGTAAAGCCAACACATATGAGGGTACTCAACTCGAATATTTATAGGAAACATCTCAAGGAAATAAGAGTACAAAAATCATAAGTACGGTAGAAGGAAGAAATACTCACAACCCCCGTGCGAGAGCCTACATGTCTAGCGAACAAATAACTGATCCTCGTCGCGTCTCACGCGTCCGAACCGGGATCTAGTAGTGGATTGAAACTCTTAGTTTCATTACACTTCATATCCATATATATATATGAATGCAAAAGTCGTATTCTTTTCTAAGTGACTTATACGCCTAGCAAGGGCCTATAAAGGACCACTTAATAGAATATGAAATATTTATCTTTTCTAGCACAAGGAATAGAAATGAACCGCTTTAAGAGTTTCCTAATGTGCTTAAGATCCCACTCTTAGGTATCACTTTAATAAGCATGAATTCCATGCCTTCAATATGGATAATTAATACAAAGATATGAACTTATACATAATACGAGATGTACTCATCTCCATCCTTAGAAAAAATTGGGGCTTCTAACATGCTTCCTTTCAATACTTAAATGCTATCAAGTTCATGTTGAGTTAAGCATGTATTTTCAAAGAAATTTGGGCAGCATCTCCTCTATTTATTGGGTCCCAAAAATGTATAATCATGCAACCAAATCTATCTTTTACAACCCTCTGATCTACAGCTGATCAGCCTCTATTCATGCATACATTCATTTATCATTAGTCTCTTAATTAAAGTCCCTTAACAACACCAACATCTCATAATTATTCAAGATAAGGGGTCCTCACTATGGCGATGGAAGGAGGTTGCCAGAGAAGGGAGGAAAGGCCTGCCTTGTTGCTCGCCGGATAGAAGGGACGGTCAGCGAACTGCACACAGGGCAGATCAGGGTGACGCCTGGCGGTGCTCACGGATCTGCGGGCTGGCGGAGGTCCAGCTCACCGGAGTGTGGTCCCGATCTGTGGTCAGCGCGTGGAGGGAGGAGGGGCTTGTCGGGGTGGCGCCAGCTCAGAAAAGAGGGGTAGAGGTTGCTGGGCTAACGTCCGGAGAGAGCGCTGGTGGCGGCGAGGAAGGAGCTTCGCATGAGGCGGCCGCGCAGCCGTGAGGCAGATTCATGGCGGGCGGCTCACTGGCGCGCGCAAAGATGGCGGCGGCGACACAGCGGTGTGGACTCACTACCGCAGGACAACGCGTTAGGTGATGGGCTTGCCAGTGAGGGAGAGAGAGAGAGAGTGAGATCGAGAGTGAATGAGGGGTGTGGGTGCGGCTGGAGAAGAGAAAGGGAAAGTGATTTTAATATTCTCTTTTCTTTTCTCTTTTTCCATCTAAGCCCTTTATATTCAATTATTTAAATTGAATATTTAATTAACATAATATTATTTCGTCACATGTGAACTATTGCATCATGGGTCTTTGCAATAATTCATCGTCCCGTTGCCCGACCCAGATTCGCGAATCACGGCCTTTAATCAATTCCTTTAGTCACGGGCTCACTGTGGCATCACGGGGTCTCTCAGTCCCCGACCAGATCCACTTTTCCCAGGACTCTAACTTTTGTCTATTACCCTTCAATAATTAATCTGGATTGATTAACACTTAATAATTTTTCAAAATTACATCACTTAAGATCTTAAATTTTCAGTTTAGGATTTCTGGGAATAAAATATTAATTTATTCCGGGGTAGGCTTTATACAGAGGGAAGGAAAGAAACGAGACAAATGATGAGCAAAAGACGCTCTCATTGGACAGACGAAGGAGGTATCTGGACGAGTAAACTTGCTGGCCAAGCAAGCAAGTATGCAGAGGGGGACGACAGACTGACTGGGTGGGACCTTTCCCGCCAAAAAAATCCTCAGACAGAGGGGCATTCTTGCTATTTTTCAAAATAACCAAACAGTTTACTGACATAAGGGATCTGATGGGAAGAATTTCAAAAAGGAGAGACAAACCAGGGAGCTGGAATGTCAGAGGGGCATGTCGGGAAAATGAAACTATGTCGGGGACTGTACGATAATTTTCACAATAAAATATGGGTATTTAAAATACCAATAAAACTTGTCACGAATCGGATGAAATATTTGAATTGAGTTTGTTTTTTTGTTTTTTTGTGTTTTTTTGTTTTTTTTTGTAAGAGTTTAACTTAAAAGTGACACGTCAACTATCTAAACTATGTAGGATGATACCAGACGGGAACTGTGACACAGCAGAGTGGGTCCCCGACAATGACCAAGACCAACAACCCCCCAAGGCTCTAGGGAAGATATGTGTAAGCCCATAGAGGGAAGGCATGAGCTATGTTGATGTAGTGACAAAAAATGATGATCCCTACTTGTAGCATTGCTCCAAGCTGAAGGCGAGCTCCGAACACCACTAGCGGATATGGCAACGACCATCTTAGCTTTGTCCCTAGCGATGGGACAAGGCCAATTGCAAGGATAAAGGACCAACGGTGACACCGCTACTCCCTGCCAACACTTATGGCCTCCAAAGGTGTTGAAGAGGTGTGTGGAAAATGTCTCATGCCAAGGCACCACGTAAAGGAGTATAGAAGTACAGACACATGCCATTGTTATGGCGGAGTAGGTCACTAGAAATCCAGTGATGTTTGCCGGTGAGCAATTAGGATGGCTCCGTTGCTTTCTTCAGCATTTTGTTAGCTACAGCCGTGAATACTGTGGAAGTCCTCGTTGATTGGAAGACTGTGTTAGTCGAGATGGCAGAGTGCTTCGACTCGACTAATATTTGGACTAATATTTGGAGCGACACTACTGAGAGATGGAGACTACTGATCAAATTCCCATCAACGGGGCTTTCCAGGGTGATGGAGAAGATGGAACCCATCAGATTGCAGGAGTTCATGCTCAATTTTCTGACTATGGTCGCCGGACTTCTGGTTACTAGAGTGTGCAGGCAATGAACAATGTTGGATTATAGCTCACTGACTTCTTTTGTTTTGTTGGCATAGAGACACAGCTGCAAGGATTCTCAAACCAGTCGGAGATCTCGTTTCTCTCGATGAGAAAAGGAGTTTGTTCGCCAATAACCTGTTAGCAGTGCTCCGGATCTGCCGTGGCTGGTGACTCTCATGTGTAATCAAATGCAGCATCGGGAGTTGTCTCCATACGATGTTGGTGCAGCTCGAAGATGGGCACAACCTCTCCCATGGATGTCAAATCAAGTGGGCACTGGAATGACAGGGAAGACATTGCCAAAGAGAGATACTACCCAGGAAACCTTCAGACGAGAAAAGAGAAAGGGAAGAAGGTCCCATCACTGCTATGACCACTAAAGGGTACTCGGCAACTTCGCATGAATTTTGGCAAAGGTCCTATCACTAGAGGGAGAAGAGGATGGAAATCCATGCATGCAAAAAGGGGATATGTGGTAGCCATACTTCGGTATACCAAGCGGTGTTAGGGGGTGGGATAGATAAAGCCACTTACGTGTCACATAGTGGCAGTGATAGATCCCCTCATGTGCCATGAAATGAGCTATTGGCGGTGACAACATGTTGATTGGGGAACACTTACGATTTGAAATGCGTCAACAGAGGAGGGGGGAACATCCTGATATGGAGCTCATAACGTAGGCGCCTACGTGTTGACGGTTGAGCAGTTGACTGGCTCTAATGTAGCTCCTGAGTTGGGTGTTGATGAGGCAACAAAACTGGATACTAACGTGGTCTCCAGCCAGGAAAACAATGAAGACATGGACATTGACTTGAGAGTTGACTTCTATGATGATGTGGATACTAACATCGACGCCATGTGCCATGATGATTTGGCATGGGATGGGATCCACAAGGACAACACATCAACCAATCACACTGACACAACAAACATAGATATGGCACTATTGATGAGTGCATCGGCTCCTGAGGTAGCACCATTTACTTTACACATGGAGCCCACTATGACACATCAAAAGCTACAACCCAATAAAGAGGCAAAACCACATGGCTAGCTAGGCAGTGAAGATGGGAGCCACCACACAAACTACGCTAGCCATAGACCATAGAATGAGGAAATAGTGATGGGTGGAACATAGACCAAGGCCCATTCAAGCCAACAATAAATAACTCCAAAGGCCTGCCCACTAAAACTAATGGGCGAAGCCCAATAAATGAACCCAATTTAACTACAAATGAATGGCCCAATTCCTTTAGAGCGATTGGATAGGGACTTTGTGGGCCTAAGCTCAACCCGCACCCATTTGGGCCTGAAATTAAGCCCATATCTTTTGGGCCTGGGAAATGGGATGGAGCTAGACCTATCCAATGAATCCCTAAGATACATTTAGGGATCCCAAAACTTTATTTTAGATGTGACACCAGACATCCTTAAAGCAAGATATGTACCATCGCCGATAAGAGAAGCTAGAATAGGGAGCAAGGCGTGTAACACCCATCTCCAAAGCAGAGACAAGTGCCACACCAGCCAGGCCAGGAGAGCATTCTGAACCTAAGGCTGTAAAACTGATAATCAAAAGCATAGAAAATATGTACGGAAGCTAATAAGATAGGAAACATAATTTCATAAACAGAAGGTCAAATCTCCATTTAATACTACACCAGATAAAGGCTATTGACATAAAGAATTGTCTCAAACATCAAAGGAGTTCTACTCTCTCCTATCATCAATACATAGTAGAAATACAACATTGGGTGTCAGAGCAGACAACTAATACTCCTCAAACTCTCTCGCAAGCAGACATAGCCTCTACCTGGACTCCTGCCTATTGCCTGTATAAAAATAATGTGAAAGGGGCCTGAGCTACTCAAGCTGAGTGATCTGGGAACAATGTTGTTAGGTATAGAACTATACCCGTATATCAATATAAAACAATAATCTCCACAATATAAAACTGTGCGTATAAAAGCAACTGAAGATAAATGTTGTACTACTAACATGCTAGTCAATACATTATATTCAATCTGATATAATCATGCCAATATGCATAAAAATCTCAAGTAAAGTCACATGCATATTTATCTCATTATTTAATCCTCGGTACTGTGAATGATTTCCGCAATTGTCCTTGGTGAGTATAAAGCATACCAATAACCTCCATGGTCGGTCACTACTTGCTATACGGGAGGTGGGAAATACGGTGTCATGTAATAATCACAATACTATCATCATTAACTACACATCTACTTCAATATTGCGGAACCAGAGTGAAGACAGGCGGACTCATCCCACACCTGAGCCTTTCAATCGGTCACTACTCGCTACCGTCGGGCTATAATTATATACGTACACTAGGCACTCTGAGAGTATGGAAAGGGGTTTTTGTTTCATTAAAACGGAAGGTTTTAAAATAGATAGTTTGGTATAAGAAAAATTAGAGTTATAAATCACCCCTTCCCTAATCTAATTATGCGTACTCCTAACTCTGTAAGAGCCACGACTAGTATCTTGACAAGTACATGATAAAAGTATAGTCCATCAAATACTCCTATCTTCTCATGCTTTATTTCATATTTTTTTAATAAATTCTTTGTATGAATTCTTCAAAAGGAAATCTATATCCAACTAGAGATCTATCTATCAATGAGCATAATATGATTTCCAAAACTTAGGAATTTTCATAAAAATCTCTGTCTCATGCTTTTCAAGTTAAAACCAACACTACAAGGAAAATAAGATCAAAATACAGAATGTACAGCTTGTTCCCTCACCTGAGTCTAGTAGATCTCTAGGACTGGCTCGGTCCTGTTGCATCTCTTGCTGCTCCTTTACCTTTCCCTAGTATCTGTAATATGAACCATTAATGAATACGGGGTCGTATTCTTAGCTTATACTCTACCTTAGACTCGATAAAGTATAGCATAAGCATTTAATCCAACCCAAGCATGATTTCCCCTAACAAGTATTTCATGTCTTCAAGGCTCATAACTAATACGAAACCAACAACTTAATTAACATAAATTCCTCACATGTTAGTGAATGTAAACTACTTCATCTTAAGCACAAATTGGGGCTTCTAACATGCTCTCCTTAAGCAATTAAATGCCATATATATCATGGAGAATTAATCATCTAATTTCAAAGAAAATTAGGTAACATCTCCTCTATTTCTAAGGCCCACAGATTATACAAACATACACTTTAGCATCATAATTAAACTCATGAAATACAAGGCGTCAAAACATAACCATTTCACAGCCCTAATATCCCATTCATCAATTAATCACCAACACTTTAGCCTCTAACTGATTCTCAGGACTCAAACCCCAAATCAAACCATTTCATTAATTCAACTTCCCAAGCCCTCTCAATTTATCTCTACCTGATCTCCTCGCAGTGCACCACCAGTTGCCGGAGAGAAGGAGTTAAGGCCTTTCCAGGAGAAGGAGAGAGGTTGGCCGCCTCAGGGTGGCCTTGTAGAGGTCGGCTACTAGCGCCAGCGGTCGAGGAAGAGGCTGAGGCTTTGAGGCCTTGTAGGGGAGGCAGCTTCATTAATGGCGAGGGGGAGAAGGCGGGTGGAGCTTCGGGGCGACACTAGGCAGTGGCCGGGGCAGGTGGGTGGGCCAGGCAGGGAATGAAGAAGGGGAAGAGGAAAAGGGGGACGTGGATATGAGAATTGAAATCAAGAGAGAGAGATGAAGTAATTTCATTTCTATCTCTCACTTGCTTTATAATGACAATTAATAATAATAATAATAATAATAATAATAATAATAATAATAATAATAATAATAATATTATTATTATTATTATTATTATTATTATTATTATTATTATTATTAAATTGAATAATTTAACTTATTTTTATAAATATCTTCCACTAAAACCAAATTAGCTTTATTTAATATTATCTTTCCACTATGTAAACATGTAGAGAATCAACTAATTGACTCGTTCCCATCTCCACCAGGATCCGAGAAAATTGAATTCGAGATGACCCAGCCCCTAGCAAGCACTATAACATCACAGAGCTTGTCTCCATACCAAACCAGATTCGATATTCCCAGCTTTGACCCGACCAAATCTACTTTACCGGGACTCTAACTTTTGTCTGATATCTCTCTCTTAATTAATCTAGATTAATTAACACTTACTAAATTTTCCATTTAATTAACCCGGCTTATACTACCTATCAACCTCCAACTATTTCAAGTAAAAGTGAATTACGGCCCACAAGGCCTTCTCTTAAACCCAATAGTTGCGAGGCTAGAATTTAAGCCCATTAATTCCCGATTTTCACTTAATTGAGATTTAGAATGATTAATTCATTTTCTGTACTAATTAACCTCAATAAGATATTCAAAAATTATGTGATTATTTATTTAGAAAAATCCGGGGTGTTACAAGTCAACCTAGGAAGAAGGGGAATATATAGAAGATCCTTAATTAAGGGGAAGGACAAAAGGAAGCAGCAAACCAAAGAACCATCAGTTGTACAACATACAACACTTAAGGAACTAACGAGACAAAGAAAAAGGGAAAAGAGCCATACAACTCAAGTCTTGAGCAAAAGGGATTCATCACCCCTATTGACCTCACTTAGGATTCACCCAACTACATAAGAGTCTCTTGTATAATCAAGTATACTCTCATCTTTATCTGTAGTACCTCTTACTCTTTCACATTGACCTGTCAAGGATTTACTAACAGTTTCTCTACTAGTGTGTGTTGACTTAGGACCCCTAAAGAAATCCAAGTCACCATATATAGCACACATGTGCTTAATTGAAGCTGAGCAAATGACCTTATGGCAAGATAGCAACAAACCCACCCAAGCCATGAAAATGGCTCACATACATGTTTTAATCATGAAAGTAATTTCTTGGAAATGTGAGAGTTTAGGAAAGAGGAAAAAACGGTTCCAGGTGAGAGACTTCCTAAAATTGCACGAGGCTAATATTTTTTTTGTTTTCAAGAAATAAAATTATTAGCCAAAGATAATTGTATCTAAAGATCTATAGGGGAGACCTATATGACTGAACGGACACAATAGGGGGTTGTTGCATCAATTGGAACATTCCATATTACAAAATAACTAAGAACTTCATTGACCAGTTTTTGACAACAGCCGTTCTAGAGGACCTAGAGAACAAAATATCTTGGATGTATACTACTGTTTATGGAACTTGTGACACAAACCAGAGGAACACATGCTAAGACAAGCTCAAATTAGTAAAAACAAGATGCCCTAGCCCATAATTAGTATGTGGAGACTTTAACACTACTCAACTAGTGAGGACAGGAATACTACCTCACACAAAAGTAAGAAAGATGCTGGGATTTAACCATTTGATATAAGATTTGCAACTAATAAACTCGCCACTCTTCAGTAAGTACACATGGACAAATGAGGGCACAACACCAACAAACGCAAGCCTCGATAGGTTCTCGCTATCAACAAATTGAGTAGAGAGGTTTCCCCAATTTGGGAAAGTTCCTCCCAAGAATTAGGTTTGACCATTCACTACTATACCTCGAATATGGTCCACATGTTCCCCAACCTTATGTATTTCGCTTCAACCGTGATATAGAGACAAAAGGAAGGTTTCTGGAAAATGGTACAAGTGCCACGAACAACTTCTATCAATAGAAGAAGCCTTCATACTTGTATAGAAATTAACAACACTCTGCTCCAAACTTAGAAAATGGGAAAAGAAAACCTTAAATGCTAAATCCAATAGGAAGAAGGACCTGCTAACAACCATCAAGCGACTCGATGTGGCAAAAGAATCATATGCCCTCATAGAAGATTAAGTAAGAGAGAAAAGGTATAACGTAGAGAATACAACCAACTAATCTCGGAAGAGAAATCCCAGTGGAGACAGAGATCAAGAATCACCTAGTTACAACAAAGAGATTAGAACATGAAATTCTTCCACGCCACACAAACCAACAAAAGAATAAGAAGTAGATTAAACAACTACACGAGCCAAACAACACTACATACCACAAAAGAGATAACATCTAAAATAACGGGCCACTTTAACAATTTGTTCGACACTAAGAAAGTTGTACGGTATAAAACAAATTGTTAGAGAATGTAAACCCATAAAAGGAAGAATGGATCTAAATTACCTCGACCCCCCACCCCTCCATTACGAAGGAAGAAATCAAGTGAACAGTTACAAAACTCGAGTCAGATAAAGTACCAAGGATATCATCCCCAAGGTATTGGCAAATCGGCTTAGGGAAGTGATTGGAGACCTAGTTAGACCTGTCCATGGGCCGGGCCGGGCCAAGATTTAATAATAATGGAATTCAAGCCTATATTATTGTCCAAGGCCCACCCATATTTTTAAACACATGACCAAGGCCCGCCCAAATCCGCCCATATTTAATTTTTAAAATAAAAATAAAAATAAAAATTAATTAAGAAAATAGAGTTTACATTTTAAAATAAAAATAATTTAATATAAATTAAATATAAGTGAGTTTTGATAGAAAAATTAAATTATACTAGAATTTTACACCTTTAAATTAATGCATACAAATAAATTGTTCAACTTTATTATAAATAATTATAAATAATAAATTTATTTATTTTATTTATATATAATTCGGGTCGGGTCCGGGCCTAAACCATCATACCCAAGGCCAGGCCCATTTTTAAAACAGGCCTAATATGTTTGTCGGAACCTGCCCATTTTTCGAGCAGACCTTCAGGCTTGGGCGGGTAGCCTGGCCCTTGGACAGGTTTAGACCTAGTAGACGAATCTCAAACCGCCTTCATCAAAGACCGGATGATCCAAGACAACATAGTCAGGCTAGAGAAACTAATCCACATAATAAAGTACTTCAACACTAATGGAATACTAATCAAGCAAGACTTTGAAAAACTTTCGAGATCATTGACTAGAATTTCATTATAGAGGTGTTACAAGCATGAGGCTTTGGATCAAAATGGATTATGTGGATCCAATCCCTCCTTCACGCTTCCAAGGCTAGGTTCCTCATCAAAGGGACACTAATTGGATACATCCGACATAAGAGGGATTACGTCAAGGAGATCTCTTATCCCCTCACGGCCTATTAGCCCACGCAACAAATATGTTATCCATAATGTTCACACACAAGCAACACGCGTGGCAACAATTACGAGGGGCATCCCACTTGGCATAAATGGCGAGGAGGACATAACCACCTTTAATACACAAACGATTTACTTGAATTTGAGTACGTGGGTACAAAAGTTTAGAATCCTCAAACTAATCTTCTACCTATTTGATGGACTTTCTGGATTATGAATCAATTCTTCAATAAGAGTGTCATTATCCTAGTCTCCGCATGTGGGCACACCCTAGAGGAGTTCGCATGGATCATCAACTACCCACTAACCTTACTTCCAATCAAATACCTTGGGGGTCAATCTCAAGAGAGAGACAGAGTAAGAAAGGCTGGATGGGACTCATAGAGAAAATCAAGAGCACAACCATAGAGTTAAGCTATCCTAATAACATTATGGAAAGGAAAACTATTATATCTCATCAAAAGAATCACCCTATTAAACTTAGTGCTATCTACAATTCTTAACCACTGGATGTCGATCTTTCTTTTACAACAACGGGTGATCCGTAGCATTGATGCCATCTATAGGGATTTCCTTTGGTGGGGCACTGCCTGAGATTCATGTTGATACCATCTAGCTAGTTGGGCACGGTTATGCCAGCCAAAGAAACATGGAGGAAGGGGAATAGAGAACCGAAGGCACTTCAATGAAGCCTTATTGGGGAAATGGTGGAGAATGCTCATAGGGGAAGCCATAACATGCCTTAAAATCATTAAATATGCTTATTTTATGAGAAGGAGCTTCATCGGCCCTTCAAGACCCATATTGGCCCGCACATCCTTCTTCTAGATCTGTCAAGAACGGGTGTCAATCCTAATAAATATTACCTAGACCTCAAAAAATGGTGAAACCATAAATATCTGGATGGAATATTGGGAGATGGACAATCATTGTGGAACCTATGACCATCGTTCCTACCCATGTTCATCAAAAGATTGACCTCAATCAACATGGCGAAGAGGATAATCCCCCATTCTAAAGTCAAGACCACTAACAAGAACAAAAACAATGGATTATCTAAACTTCTGCGACCTCCTTGAAAATATACGAGAAGGAAAAGCTGATATGAGGATTTGGAAACTAACGACTTCCAAAAGATTCAAGGTTAATTCTTTGTACCAATTCTGGATTGAGTATGAGATCAAAAGCGAATTGCCCAAAACATTCTGGAAACATGCATAACCCCTGGAGATCAAACTCTTTGCTTGCATGGCTGACAAGGAAGAACAAAATCCTCATACTTGATAACCTACTCAAGAGAAATTGGAGGGGCACACACATAACGTGCATGTTTCCTATGTGACAATGAAAACAAAACTGACAAGCACCTGTTCATATCTTGCCCACTCGCTATAAGTGTCTAGGATCACTATGGGAACATGTTCGGACTTGCAGTGAAATCACAAACAGTGCATGATATATACCCTAACTACTTATTGCCAAGGTGGACAAAACTTTAAGGCACGGATGGGACCTTGCCACAATGTGACTATTACTTGGTGTCTATGAATAGAGAGAAACTAACGATGTTTTCAAAATAAAAAATATGTTTTCTTAAAACTCATTTGTGAAATTGATTTTTTCATGCTATCTTGGTTTGGTGTAGCTCATATATCTAAACTTCCAAGGTTGGAGAGGTGGTCGAGACTTTGGTCAAGAGGAGCACTGCTTTAGCTCGAGAGCTACCTCCACATCGCAATTGTGATGAAGCCTCTAATGAGGGCAAAGCAATAGGCCCAGACCCGAGAAATTAAGCAGTAGAAACAACCGGGATTTACCTTGCTTTTAATGAATATATATCATGTAAACGGGTGATGTACAAGTTCTTTATAATTATCAATAAAACTTGGTTTATTCACCTTGATCAACAGAAAAAAATAATAATAAAAAAAAATAAAAAATCAGTGAGTTTGGTCGGTTTAATAAACTTAAATCTGTTTACTTATATTTGTTTTTAAAAGAAGTTTGTTCAGGTTTAATCAATCAAGATAGTAATGTAATTAAAATTACAAGACCAGAATTGTAGCATTATCTCACTCAGTCCAATCTAATTTTGGATTCTTGAAAGATAGCCACATCAAACAAGAAATCCTATTGTCATAAAAACAAGAAGAAATCATTGACAGGTCTGTTCTCACCAAAAGAAAACATTCATTTGACTCCAAGTGATGCAACAGAACTCCAGTTCTGAACTTAATATAAACTCTCCCATCCATTGCAACCATTTAAAAGGAAAACAGAATGAGCAGAAGAGCAGAAAGAATCAGCAAAGTTGCTGCAGTACATAGAAGAGATTAGAATTCTCACAAGGGAGCAAAAGGTTCTGGCAATGCAAAGCTCAAACCGTGATCAAACTCGGGGCTCTGATCAGACTTATCATCAATGCTGTGCAACCAACTCATGTTCTTTGAGTCCTCTTTCAATAGAATTGCATCGTATCGATAGCTACCGCAAGGATCTAAGCTCACCAGTGCTATCACCATTTTCTGAAATGGCTCCATTATAATCCTCAAACACTGTTCCATTGCAGTTTTCATACATATGAACTGCATTGTTAGCAGTGTGTACTGTACAGTCTGATTTGCTAGATGTTCAATCCTTTTCAGGCTTGATCGAACGCTATGAGGGAACAGAGATGTGCCACGAATGCCACCAATGTTTTGCCTGATGTCCTACAAGATCAATAATTCAATCATCTGCCAAATTTGTAGCTAAAATCAAGCAATGAGAAGTTGTTACTGAGAATTGGGTATATACCATATGTTTGAGAGCCATGTCAAGTGATTTCTTTGAAATGGTTCTCCCAAATCCAGTACTATCAGTGACTGAAACTTGTGTCCTGGTAGGCTTCCTGAGCTGCAGCCTCTGATGCCATAGACTTCTGGAAATCAGGTGGTGTGGCCTCATACCCATTGCTATGCAACCGAAGCTTTTGGTGAGTCTGGGAGTCTGCCCTTGTGACAATGGGCGAAGAGCTCCTGCGGTTTGAACTCAAAGAAGGTGTTACCTCAGTACTTGGAGTTGATCTGACTGATAATGCCATTCCTGGGCGTGTCCTACCAGCTGAAGCAGGTCTCTCAGGTAGTTTAGTCTTGAGGTTTGGAGGGACATCAAATGGGAAGTCTGGGATGGTGATTGGATGCACTGGAGTTCTGGCTCTGGGTGCTGGAGAACTTGGACGTGATGAAGGCTTACTTGTGGTTATAGGCCGGGAAACAGGTGCAGGGGTGCGACGAGTAGGAGTTGATGGCCTGGAACTAGGACGAGGTGCTAAAGAATTTGAACTTGAATTTGTAGGAACTAGAGGTCTGCCATTTGGAGTTGAAGGCCTGGAACTTTGTATTGGTTTTGGTTTATCACCTGGAGAAGTTGGAGTTGGACGGGTTCTTGTTGGAGTAGATGGACGTGAAGACACTGGACGAGAAGTTGGAACTGAAGATCTTGAAGAAGATGTGGTGGTGGAGCGGTTACCAGGAGTTGAAGGTCTGGAGGTGACTGAGACTATGCTAGTGTTGAGGATTGATGTTCTACTGTTGTTAGAGAAGTAATTGGAAGAGTGTGTGCTAGAGATGGAAGGCCGCATTGTTGAAATGCTTCGGGCTGGTTTTTACTGAATGGGCATTCTCTGATTGAGAAACAGAAAGCTGCACAAAAAAACAGGGATGGTTAATTATTTTTTTCATAGTCATGATTCTCGTGCAAGAGCTGAAAATGAATTCTTGAACATGATCTTATTACTAAATTATGGAAGAGGCCAACAAACACGAGATATCTTCATACCCTTGAAGTTTTTGTAGTTGAGGATGATCTAATATTAGAGATACTTTTTGGAGCCGTTGTGAGCAGCTGGTGCTCACCAGCTTCCAAAGAAGACATGAGAGGAGTTCCAGGAGGAGTTAGAAGCCTGTACAAAGAAACTATATAACAGCTATGCAATTACTGAGATGAGAAATAGGAATTTTATTTGGATTTAAGACACAAAACACAGTTTTCTCTCTTTCCTTTTTTTTTTAAAGAAAAAAATGGGGTGGATAAACCACAATTTCACTAAGCAAAGTTGAGACTACATAGAAAATTGTAGGTCATAACGTTCGACACAAAGTTAAATGTTTGGTTTATGCTTTAGCAATAAACTGAAAAAACCACAACTCCATTAAGAAAAGTTTGGAGTACATAGAAGATGCAGGCCACAACATTTGGCACAAAGTTAAAACTGTGGTTTACGACACAGTTCAGAGTACGTAGAAAATAGAGGCCACAACATTCAACGCAAAGTTAAAATTACAGTTTATGATGTAGCAAGATCAGATCCTTCAACATCTATAGCCAAAATGAGTGTCTAAGCATGACATTGACACACTCATCATCTGGGTTGGTAAGCAATTGCCTAAATGTGTACTCTAATTTAGATCAACAACAATTCTATTTATAATTGTGGCATAATCACAAATTAAGAGTTCAAATGACTAAATCACCTACCGGTGACAATGATATTTCTCCCCTTACAAAGATCTAATCAATAAGTTTTGAATATATTTAGTTAAACCCTATATTTAGGTGTGAGGATGACACCAAATACTATTTCACTAGTTTGTTTACTTTATATTTAGTCAAAATTTCATCACCTGTTTTGCTTAACTTGCTAAAATTAACATTAAATTAGGAACAATCAATGATCTAATTTTAATCGTTTGCAAAACAGAGCTGCAAACAATCTTGCATTAAAAATCGAAAACCAAAATAAAGTTCATTACAAAAAGAGCAAAACTAATAGAGATCAAGATCAATGATATGAACCAGAATAATAGTTGATCTTTTACATCAATGAAGATTATCATAGATCCATAACTCTTCTATTCCGTTTTCTCTACTAAAACCAAAATCCTCCATAAGATCCATCTACAAAACCCACTGATTTTCAAAATCTCTCGATTTCAATAAAATGTGATGAAAATCCAAAATAAGAACAGATCTAGATGAATTCTCTATTCTATTACCAATCATAATCATGCTTCCCAAGCTCAGAAGACAAGAGATCGTCCACTCCGCTCCTCCCCAACTTCATCGCCTCTGCAAACAATCACCCAAAGAAAAGTTCAATTAATCTTAGAAAACCAACACATTATCACAGAGAAAGAGACAGAGAGGAATCGGATCCGTACCGTAATGGCCATTGGGTTCAGCGGCGGAGGAGATCACGACGCTACGGCGCCGCCAGGAGAAGAGATCAAGGGTCTCGTCTCCCTCCATGGTGATGGAGGAGCTCCTCATCTGCGAGCCAATGGGGAGTGAATCCCTAGGGTTCCAGTTCATCTCCTCGCATGGGAAAGAGCGAGAGAAGGGCCTGTATTTCTCAGTGGTTTAGATCTGAGAGGAGTAGTAGAGAAGAATAAGAATCAAGGGAATATAAAGGAAGGAGACGAAGTACTTGGGACCGTTAACCGCCAAACTCCTCGTTTCCCTCTTTTACTGCTTTGGACTCCAGGGAAACGTGTCGAAAGTGCGGGGAAACGTTACGGATCCTAACTTGCAAGTATTAATTAAAGACTCTTTTTTTTTGCATTTGTAAATATATTAGTAAATATATTATTTTCATCATAATATATTTATCGGAGAAGTTTTGGTATTAGAATTGTATACACATAATTATAAATTTTATATTGATATATATAAAATAAAAGAAACTAGATTTTAAAAAGAAGCTTCTGTTTGAGAAGTTAAAACAAAGAGTTGCATTGTTTTTAATATGTATAATTCCATCTTATTATCACCGTTGGTAGAATCGAAGTTCTAAAAATTAGTAGAAGTATTTTTTTTCCATGAATTTTTAGAATTTATTATTTATTATTTTGATTTTTTTCAAAAACTTTATTTAATTGCAAAGTGAAACGCGATTCCATATCGGAATTCTGATTGTGAGTAAGACCACTGGAGAGGAGTGCTGCAGTGCATACACCATTTAATTGTGATATTGACTTTATTCCCAAGTCTCATCTTGTGTTCTGGTGGTCCTGCGGATCATGAGTCATGACACACGATTTTCTCATGCAACAACGTGGGGCCCCGCATCTGCGAAAGGGAAGAGTAGATTGAACGGCTAGGATTCAGATACCTTCATCATAGCTCGTGCAAACCTGGCAGCTTACAATCTCTCAAGGAACAACTTACTCGTGAGTCGTGAGTAGCGGGAGTGCCGCTCAATCAAAGTTTTCTTTTTTGAAAAAATGGGAAATATTTCTTTAATAAATAAAAGTACTGAAAGAGAATTTATGTTTTTTTTTTAATTTCCAGAACTTAAATGATAAAAAAATTATTTTGAAACTTCTTTTTCTATATTTTTTATATTTTATATTGGTGTTATATGTGTCACCAACCATGTTGTCTATCTAATTTATTTTTTTTAAAAAAAATTAAATTATAAAAAATAAATAGACTCAAGACCGACTATATATTGAAATCCTCACGGCCATCTATTTTGGTAAGTGAAAAAAGACATTTTCTTAAAAAATAATTGATGAAAGAAAATCAATAAATGAGAAATTCCTGTGTTTATAAAATTATTTTGAATATTAATGCTTCTAGATTCAAAAATGCATTACTACACATGCCAAGATGAAGCAGATGAAGTAGATGAAGGTAGTTGGACCACCTTACCTTAAAGATTAGCAAGTCATTGTCTTTAACACAAGAAGTAACCATACATTATAGAATTTGTTTGATTTGATTTGATTTTGTGTCTCAAGGACATTGCCCACTATTCTACCAATTGAATCCGATCTACATTTTATTAATCACATGGATTCAAGTTCACTCATCTATGTTGAATGAAATTTCTTTTGTTGTTTTTTTTTAATGTTATTTTATGTAGATAAGATTCTTCACTTCACTTATTAATTAGTCTTTGTATGGTTGGTAATTAACATTAGTTGTTTTAATCTAAATAAATATGAGAAAGTTCAAACTAAGCCATCGGTGAATAGTTCAATAAAAAGCTTTATATGAAAAGAGCTCTAAAAAAGTATTTAAAGAACTAGTTAAGGTATTATCGGGAGAAATTTAATATTTTTTGTAAAATGTAATTTTATCTTTACATAGAGAAATGGCAAATAGAACAACACACTAAACTAAAATATACACTTCCACTACTTTCAGATCAACATTTGAGATGCATTCCTCTAAAGTTCATCAACTCTTAATTTTATCTGCATTAACATATTTATGAACCAAAACAGAAAAATAAATGTATCTACTTTAGGTTTGTTTTTGCACTATTAAATTTGATTCTTCATTATGCAAATTATCTCTTTATACATTACATTTAAAGAATTGGTGAAACACATACTCTAATGTTACAAAAGTTGCAAATTAAAAAAGAAAAGCCTACATTTCTATACAAATAAAAGCACTAAATTTAACAAAAAAGTTTCAAAGAAGAGTGCATTGGTAGGAAGTTTGGTATTTGTTTCTTTGAAGTCAAGCCACACTTGATATTAAGAAAAAGGCTACGCATGAGGAAGTGGGGAGAGAGATTTTAATAAGCAGTAGGCCAAGCTTCATGAAAAGTTCTATTTCATGAAGAGTATCATTAAGAGCTTTGAAAGTTCTAGTCTGAGCAGACATGGAGTTAGGGCCATTAATCACATATAGGGCAATGGAGTATAAATGCTTGAGATTAGGGTCCCGGGAAATGAACTAAATCCGAATCCGAACGTCTTGTGATTGTTAAAGAACTTTTCTAGGGATAAATAAAACTATTTATCTCAGGATAATTTATCAAATGACCAACTAAAGGCTATGTTTAGATAGAACTTTTCTATGTAAATGAAGAAAAACTCATCTATATCCCATTCAAACAATTTATCAGTCCAAACACTGGATCATCCATTTTGACTCCAACCAATCTCAAAGAAAGACAGCAACCCAGCTATCAGTTATTGCACTTCCACACAAACAGGGGTTAAAAAAGAGTTGGACTGCCAACCCTTTACCTTCTGCCACTTTTTGAATTACTGATTCCAAACTACAGGGCATCAGCATCATTAAAGTTACAGAAACTGACAGAAATTGAACACACTAATTGCTTTGAAGTCACATGTCTAAGAACAGTTTAAGCTCATTGAATACTTTTGGGTGGGCCACAAGAAAACCTCTTCCCCAAGTGATTAATGTTCACTGTATAAACTAGACAAGAGTGAAATGTTAATGAACTGCATGGTATTGGTATGATGGATGCACAAACCTTGGAATTGCATGGAAACAAGCGGACCAGATGTCAGAATGAACTTGGCTGTGTCACTTGTAAAAGTCAAAATCAGTGTCTGGTTTCTTTACATTAGTCCGGTAACCTTTTTCAAAGTCCCTCGGAAGAATCACATATCGGTTCTTGCGGACAGCATGCATCCCTGCCTCCTGGCATATTGCTGCAATCTGTACAGCCAGACAATGTTGTTAATTATCATAGTGATCAGCTCTTCCTTGTCAAAACAAGAGATAAAACACCATTGGCAAAAAGATGGGGACAAACGATTGACTAGTAGAGATAATAAAATGGCCCCACCCAGTGTTTGAGATGCAGTTTTCATAGGCAATGCTTCATATTTTATGCACACAATAATAGCTTGAAATAGTTTCCTATTGCCAGAACTATTCAAATTGGATAAAAAAAATAAAGCTATAAAAAGCTTATTCGCATTATTAGATACAGCATTTTGCCACCTACAGAAGCTGGAAAGTTCCAAAAATTCTAGAAAACCTAAAGTTGTCTTTAAGATCCCCATAAATTGTGCATTGGGTGCCTGAGAGACATTGTATATACTTTTAGTTTTTACAAAAATTTAAAAAAAAAAACCTCTAAGAATGATTATTTCTTTTTACCAATTTTTTTTTTTCGATAAAAAAATTTGTAACAATTTGCATTAGAGTCTCTACAAGTCTAAATTAATTTTCATCTGTTTACATAAACAACAGCAAGGACCAAGGAAAAAGCAGACTAGACAAGCGTGTTAAGAGCAACTAACCTCAGCAGCACTAATCTTATCAGGACGAGAAACATAATCTTCCAAGTCGACCTCATCACTCAGATTCATTTTAGCAGTGCAGACCTGGTACAAAATCAAACAGGATGCAATCAATTCAAAATGAGGGTGATTTGCTGGTACAGTGTGGATTCATAATCATGCTAATATACTTTAAATGCAGGCAAAATGACAGAAAATCTATCAAATCCCAACCACCTCACATTACAATCAATAACCCTCACCTATGGGAAATGCTTGTGGGATAGTTCACTGATAGCACAAGACGTGTTTCTAAGAAATGTCATAGCCATTTAATAAAAATCATAGGACTAATAAACCATGATATTCTAGCACAATGAGAAACAACTTGCTTTTTGGAGAAATTGCTTTCCCAGGACATACTTCATTTTATAGTACTAGAACTTAGACTTCTGAATTCTTCATAGAATAGTATAGTTGCATACTAATGATATTGCTTATTTATTTGAACTCTTGCCTCAAACAAAAGCTCTCTTCAAATCATAAATGAGCTGCATGAAATACTGTTAATCCCTAACCCCAATAGAAAACAACAAAGAAGAGGAGTCAGGCCATTTCAAGTTGACCAGACTTTGCAAATTGGACAAAACAAAAACACTGAATTTCTGTTTATTCCATGTTAAATATGTTCATAAACAAAGAAATCTATAACACATAAACAAACACACAAAAACACACATTATATATATACATACATACATATATAAATACATACCTGAAAAACAAGCCTCTTTTGTCTTCTGTCTGGCAAGGGAATTCAATTTTCCTATCAAGTCTACCAGGGCCTTAATAGAGCAGGGTCTAGAGTGTCAGCTCGGTTTGTTGCCATAATAACCTTTACATTCACAGTTTGGTCAAACCCATCCATCTGCAGAAGCAATAAGAAAAGAATACTTGAACACAAGGAGAGAACAATAAAGAAGGCACATTTTCCTAGAAAAGAATTAGTGCTGCATGAGACTTAAACCTAATCAGATCATAACAAGAAAATGGAACAACAAGGTGAGTACATCACTCAAGCTACCCAGTCAAGGGGTCATAGCCAATGAAGGGAATAGGCAGGTTGTGATAATTTTGTGCAAGAACATGCCCATCAGAAGTATAGAAAGATAACATTTTCTTACCCATGCCATCTTAGATAAAAAAAATGCTATTATATTTGGTTAATCAAAAGTTTAAGCACTCAGAACAAAACTACATGTTAATTCATATAAAGGTGCCTCCTTCAATTAGAAAAGAACAAGCAAGCTAGAAAATATTTCTCGACAGCCTATGTTGTGGTATGCTGTGGTTTGAGTATTTTCAGCTTGCTCAATAACTAATAGTCCTCCATGAAATACTTGAGCTACCATACTTACCTTTTCTTCGAAACAATTGCTATTTTAGCAAAAATTGGACAGAATTTTATCTGAGTCCTACCTGATTTAAGAGTTCCATAAGAATACGCTGAACTTCTCTATCAGCTCCAGTTTGAGCATCAAAACGTGCAGTAGCAATGGCATCAACCTCATCAATAAAGATGATGGCAGGAGCATTCTCTTTTGCAAGACGGAAAACATCCCGAACCATTCTGGGGCCCTAAATAGAACATGCTCATAAAAGCAAAAGTAAGACAATAACACAAGTAAATAAGATCAAGGAAGTACTTAAGGGAGTCAATCCTGTGGCAATAGAACAAAGAGCATGAAACCGTTGCTTTAGAGCCTATCCAATTCTTGATTATACAATTATTAAGCCCACACAAACACATGAAATTACAGATGGAAGTTCAGAAAACATTCTCTGGTAGGTAAGTGATGATACAAAGACTGTCAATTACCCAATAACTGCTACCAACACATGAGAAATGCCTACAGTTATTATGTATGAAGATAAAGTCAAGGAATGTTTGCCTTCAAATATAAATAATAAAGTATTGGCAAATCAATGTCTTAAACAAGAAGAATAACGTGAGAAGAAGTGAAAATTATGGTATGCGAAGTCCTATATGTTTGGAACATGGTTTCACATACCTCACCCAAATACTTCTGAACAAATTCCGAACCAACCACTCGGATAAAAGCAGCTGTTGTATGATTAGCCACTGCCTTAGCAAGCATGGTTTTGCCGGTACCAGGTGGGCCATAGAGTAAAACACCCCTGGGAGGGTCAATACCAATCTGCTTGTACAACTCATGGTGAGTCAAGGGTAATTCAACAGCCTCACGGATTTCCTGCTTCTGAATATCACACCCTCCAATATCCTGAGACCAAATACAAGTTTGAAGGCATGCACCCATGTGATGATAAATGGTTATCTGAAAGAGGAATCAGTAAATGGTGCATATTAAATGGTCAATCTAAAATGTGTACCATGACCGAAGACAGTGGCAAATGCAATAAAAAGTGAAAACATCCACTTCTCTACCAAAAAACAATTCCCAGGACATATCTCATCCATGAGGAAAATAAATGAAACCAGTTTAAGCTCCCACAAAGATTTGACCTGTCTACTCTCTACCACCATTCACCACATTATCCCACTATACTGAACCTAAGGCACCCTTCCTCTTCTATGCACAGTACCTAACTAGTACTGGCAATATTATATTTCTAATATACAATAGGACGGCGTTCAAAGTGGGATTTCTTACATCAGGATGAGATAGGCTTTTATCAAAAACCAATAGGCATGCAGCAAATAAGATAAAAGACCAATCACATAGTATGAAACAGGCATCAAATTAAGAAATCCAATATTAGAGGGTAATCGGTAAAAAATACTCAGTTTCACTATAGAATTCATGATGCTGATGCCATGTCAAGAGCTTTCAACATTTCAGGTGTAAATTATTATGACTAGAGGTTCATAAAAACACTACCTAGTGATCTGGTCATAATTGGTCTTTAGACAAGACAGATTCATCACATCCTATTGAAGTTTAAACGATACCATCATAAACTCTTTTTTACTCCATTCTTCACAACTGAGGACATGGAGGAAACATAATCAACAACATATAAAAAATAGTCTTGCATACACTCATGCACCTATCAGATTTTTCATGAAACAGTTTCACTTAATTGCCAGATGAATTCAGTTTAAGGGAAGAAAATGAGAAACATAGCTAGTTTTTATAGTTCCTAAAAGAATTAAATCAAAAGTTCAAAACATATAAGATCTTGAAGATCAACAACCCTAACTCATAAACATGCATGTCTCAATTTAACATTTAATTCATCATCAACATCAACT
The DNA here is from genome assembly GCA_026586065.1 of Dioscorea zingiberensis. Lineage (NCBI taxonomy): Eukaryota > Viridiplantae > Streptophyta > Magnoliopsida > Dioscoreales > Dioscoreaceae > Dioscorea > Dioscorea zingiberensis. Next base: position 51,616,356 of record CM048820.1, read on the forward strand.
GTCATGTTACAAGTGATTACAAAACCCTAATTCCTCAAAAACAGAAACAATGCCTATAAATCAAAACTTTGTACAATACTCAACAAATTAACAATGTTATACCTCCAGAATACCAGATCAAAAGGATTTAAGCTCCCTGGCTGAAAGTGGCATCAGCTTTCTCATAAATAAACTCACAAACCCAAATCTCATACAATCCATCCAAAACAAAAGCCTATATCAAAAATAATCACAACCCTAGTCCATATTCTCAAAATGAAACAGTGATGAAATCACAAATTAAAGCAAATCCAGATAGCATCAAAAGCTTTTCAAGGTTTCCAAAATCCAACTAAAATGGAGCTTCTCAAAAAAGTGAAAAGAAAACTCCATTCTCTCTCTACAAATACTAAAAGTTAATAAAACACAATCCGTAACAAAAAGCACACAAAGAATTCAATTCTCGAAATATTAAGTTTGCAAGCCTCCCATAGTGCAAGACACATCCTGATCTTCAAAATTCTACCCAAAATAAACTTCTGGCACACATCCATCGAAATAATAAATAAGTGACCGATTTTCACCAAACCCTAATACATTCTCAAGAATATCAAAGTTTTTTAACCTGCCAAAAACAACAAAAAAGCTCCAGATCACACTTACATTATAAGTAACATCAGGCTTCTCCGATTGACTGAGCAACGAAATGCTTGAGTCGGCCTCCGGAGGCAACACATCAACCAAAGAATTGGAGTGCCGATGCAACGCCACCGATGCAGAGGGCTTCAAAAGCTCCCTATTGACAGTGCTCAAGATCCTCACGTAATAATTAGAACCAGTGGTGGATCCGACGATGCCGTTGTTCTGGTCGACCATCTCCAAGAACTGGCCGATGACTAGGGGGACGGACTGGATGCGCTTCACCTCTTCTTGTGCCCGGAGGAGTTCGCGCTTGAGGTTCTTTTGCTCGTCCTTGACGTATTCCTCCTGGATGTCAATGAACTCAAGCTGGCGCTGCAGGGACTTGAGGCGGCCGTAGAGGTCATCGTCTTCATCGGCGTGGATGAGTTTAGCGGAAGGAATGGCGGCGATGCTTGCCGGCGGCTCCGAGAGGGAGGGTTTGGGGTCCAGAACCATTGCCGAAGCTGCCATTAGAGAGAGAGAGAAGAGAGAGAGAGAGAGAGAGAGAGAGAGAGTGATTTCTTGGAGCGAAGGAAACCAATGAAGCATTCGACTTTATGATACCAACGGGGAAGCGGTCGCAAACGGGTCGGATTCCCATCTTTCCTTAGCTTGATCTAATCACTTAAGCCTATATTTGGAATTACACATCACTTATTATTTTAATTTTTATTTAAATACAAAGTTGACACTAAAATTCTTTTATTCTCATTTCCCTAAATTATAAAAATTATTTTAGCCCATCAACTAATGTTTGGCAACCGGGATATTGTGTCCTCTGGATGGAGATATCCATGGATATGAAAATTTTAAATTGGTGTTTGATTGGTGTGATGAATAAAGATTGTTCGGGGTTTGGTTGGTGGGATGAGGATATGGATGAGGATTAAAATAATATTAATTATCTATCTATATTACTAAAGAGAAAGGGGCGGTTACAATGTTTTCTTAATTTTCAAAAAATCCAAAAAAACGAGAAAATTAGATTGGAGTATTCGAATTTTCTCATATTTTTTAATTTATTAAAATTCAAAAATCCAACACACACGATCGCATACGATCGGCGTTTTTCTAATGAAAGGTTATTCACGGTTCGTGGTGGTTGTTACTACGGGATATAAGCTCTTGATGCTACATCATTGAGAACTTCTACTCTCCGTTTGGTGTGAGCAGTATAAGCAAAATATTCCTTGGAGGAAAAAAAAAGTGGGTATTCTCATATGTTTGTCTTTTGATTTGGTTTTCTTAGTGATAAAGTAGTGATTTTTTATTAATTTATTTTTTTGTTTTTATAAGATTTTATTATTCAGGCTCCTATGCTTGAATTTTTGGATGAGAAGCAGCCTGTGCACATATTAGTCGTCGGCGGAAAAAGGTGTTAACTTTCATTCTTTTTGGCAGAATTTTTTTAAAATTGTTGGTATTCTTGAAATTTGTTAGATTTTTGGGTTTTTTAAAATTAACAAATCTAATGCATCGCTCTGTTTCTTCAGGTTGTTGTACCACGTGATATTAGTCAAACTTCCTTCTCCATCCGATAAATAAAGTCCATTGGTAAGAATTCATTTATTTTCATATTTTTTTTTTTTGATTTGGATTTGGTTTCTTAATGATAAAGTAGTGAATTTTTTATTAATTGATTTTTATGTTTTTGTAAAATTTTATGATTCAGCCTCCTCTTCCTGAATTGTTGGATGCAAAAACAACCAGTGCACAAATTAGACGCCGGTGAAAAACATAGGTTTGGTTTTCTTTTGGCAGAATTTTTTTTTAAAATTCCTGGTGTTATTGAAATTTGTCAGATTATTTTTAAAACAAAAATATGAATCTAATGCATCGCACTCTTTCTTCAGGTTGTTATACCACGGGATATTGAGCGCAAACTTCTCTCTCCATATAAAGTATGCGCATTGGTAAGGAAAAAGTTTTAAGCATCTGTTTTGATTTAGATTTGATTTGTTAAGGATAAAGTAGTGATTTAAAAAAAAAAAAATTTGTTTTTTTGAATCTTATGATTCAAACTCTATTAGCTTGAATTTTTGGGGCAAAAGCGGTAGGTGCACAAATTAGTGTAAGACAAAAGAAGTAGTTTTGATTTTCTTTCTTCTTGCAGTAATGTTTTAAGAATTTTAATTATTTTTATATATTCTAGGACGGCTGGTGTTGTTTATTAGGAAATAACTTAATTTCCTTTTACTTTTATTTATTTTTAAATTTTTGTTTTTTCCATTTTAGATTATACATAAATTTATTGCCCACATTATGTGTTGTTTGAATTTTTTTACCCTTAATAAATTTTTTTTCTGATGGTATTATTAGGAGATAACATTTAATATTTTCTATAAAATATACTTATATGAACTTATTTAATTTGAACTTTAAATAATAAAATGTAATATTAATTATAACAAATCGGTTCCAATATGACATGGAATAAAATTTATATGCATCACAATATACGATTTACTGTTACTAATCTTCTTAATAAGATTTGCGAAACTACTTTATATCCTCAGTTATTTCAAATACCTTTTACAAGCAATTCAAGTATTCTTTAATTAATATATTTAAACAAATGGAAAAAAAATAACAGCTAAATAATAGAACCCTTCATGAGTTCATTCCAAATTATTCGTAACTATCTGAAATCTATTAATTAATTACATCTTTATATCTTTTACTTCAATAATTGGATAAACAGATCATCACTTTAAGAATTAAGAATATTGCACAACTATTTAGCAAATTTAAACCCTTTACAAAATCTATTAAAAATTGCAAATAAGCGGTCACGATTTCACGTAAAAATATGAACCATGAAAAAATATTAATAAGAACCGCTCAAACCTTATCAAAATCCTCTTACAAACAATGCAAAGATTAATTAATATAGTTCATAACTTTATTAAAATATCATCCAAGCAGGCAAACCATTCTTATCTTAATATTAAAATATTTATACATTTAGTTCATCTAAAATCATTAATGAGCTTTATAAATTTGTTGAAAATAAAATCTTATATTATTTCCCTTATTCATTTGAATATATATTATTTAATACTTTACCAATAATCGGTTTAAAAATTTTAATCAAATACTTTTATTACTTAATGATCTATTAGTTATTTTCATAATAAAATTTAATTATCCGAATTTATTATAATATTCATATTATTAGATATGTGAAAAAATTTAAAAAATTAAAACAACATACAAAAATGAAAAAAATATATTGACTAAAAATTTATATATAGACCACGAAAATATAAAAATTAGTAATCTAAACTTTTCAAATGAATTACAAAATATGAACTCTAAAAATATATTTAAATTATTACATATAGAAATATATTTAAAATAAAAAAAAATGAATAAAATAACCCGAACATTGTGAGGGCCATTTGCTTGTTTATAATTAAATAACTAATGATATTTATATTAATTAATAGATAATAATAATAATTTCTAATTCTAAAATAATAATATCTTATATCTATTATTAATATATAATTATTATGTATTTAAAAATATTTTTAAAAAGTATAAATTAATTTATATTATCATTATTTCAAATTATAAAATTATTATAAATATTCAGATTTAATAAAATTAAATATTTAAATTAATATAATAATTAATAATATATAGTATATAATTATTTTAATAGTTAATTCACTATTCATCCCTTGAATAGTGAAGTATTTGCCCATGGGTCCTTAGGTAGAGAGTTGTGGGGGCTTAATGTAAATAGTGGGTTGGGTGTGTAGTGTGTAAAGTTGAAATAGTGATAAATAGTGTGAGGGACTAATAGATAATTACCTCTTATTTTAATTTAAAAATCATTAATCAAATTTTAAATAATATTTAAATATTAATTATACATGAGCCCATGTGGGAGTCCATGGGCTGCCACATTTTACTCATCCCGGATAAGCGACGTCCCTCCAATTAGAAGGGCCGCCTTGGAGGGACGCCGTTGGTCCACTTTTGAGGGATGGGGGCCATCCCCATCCCTTTTCATCCTGGTGTCCAAACACTCGGATGTGCTTGTAGCTCGGGATATCCCGTCCTCATCCCAGGATATCCCGGGTACCAAACAACACCTAAATTGTAAGGTTTTTTCAAATTCATTGTTGGTATGTCACCCAAATAGTTAAGATGTAATCTTTTAATATTTTTTTCACAATATCCAGTCTCAAGTGGCCACGTGGATATAGGCCACTTTAAGAAATTTTTTAGGGGAGTTCTCTCTATTTAAATGGAATTTAATTTCCATGCCAATAACTTCATTAAACTACGACTCTTCACACAGGACAAGGAGCTTAACTGTCTTTGAGAAGGTGAGAACATTCTGTGATTACATTCTAAAAAAATGGAAGCTGTGAAATCAATCAAGGAAATGGATGAAACCTCTGTCAGGCTGTGGAATCTAGAGAACATTGAACATCACATTTTTGTGGATACATCTTGGAAAGAAGGTGAGAACATAGCAAGCATTGGTTGTGTAATTTTAACTAATACAGGCTCATTTTGGTTTGCAAGGGCGAGATGTTGTAAAGCCAACTCTACATATGAAGGGGAATTGAAGGCAATCAAGTTTGGATTGAAGAAAACCAGGATGATGGGTTTTGAGGATGCACAGATTCACATTGACAATCTGTTTGCATCCAGATGGCTGACAAAATCAACAGAAGATCCCTATGGAACAAGCAGGAATACACTATGGAAATACAAGCGACTAATAGGTGAAATGAAGAGATGCAATGTACAAGCGATACCCGGACAAGTTAACAAAATCTTGTCCGGTGGCCAAAAATGCAAGAGAAGAGAAGCAGGCAGTGGTAATTTTCGAGGAAAGCTTCATGCCAAGAAAGTTGAGGATGGAATTTCTGAAACTTAGATGTTTTGTACTAGATTATGAACATGATAATTTAAGTTTTGAATAGCTAGGTTGCTAGCTCTTACATGATAATTTAAGTTTTGAAACCAGGATGATGGGTTTTGAGGATGCACAGATTCACATTGACAATTTGTTTGCATCCAGATGGCTAACAAAATCAACAGAAGATCCCTATGGAACAAGCAGAAATACACTATGGAAATGCAAACAGCTAATAGGTGAAATGAAGAGATGCAATGTACAACTGATACCCAGACAAGTTAACAACTGTGCTGATCAGCTGGCCAAAAATGCAAGAGAAGAGAAGCAGGCAGTGGTAATTTTCGAGGAAAGCTTCATGCCAAGAAAGTTGAGGATGGAATTTCTGAAACTTAGATGTTTTGTACTAGATTATGATCTTGATAATTTAAGTTTTGAATAGCTAGATTTTGCTAGCTCTTACCCCCCCCAACACACACACACACACACACACACACACAAAAAAGAGGAACTCTTGAGAGAGAATGTGTTGAATAAATTATGTATTCACAATTCATTGTTGATTTGAGGAAGCGAGCAAATGCACCCTATTTATACACAGGTACAAAATACAAATAGTATATAATCAAAGATTTAAATTCAATCAAGAATATGTTATATAGTACATGAAATAATACTAGAAACATCATGTAAGATCTGATTGTGATCTTGTAATCTAACATAATCTTCGTTTAGGTTATACACTAGTATGTTGTAATATCATGCTTATTAAGCCCCCCCCCCCCTTTCTACTAAAGTGCAAAATATCTAGGTAGATGCAACTTTATAAACAAGTCAACCTGTTGATAGGGAGAGTTGATGGAAACTCGGTGAATGTTGCGATAAGTGTTGATTCTTGTCGGATCAACACAATATAATAGAACCAAACAAAGGATGGGTTTTTCTTAGAGGGAACTGTTAAAGTATGGCTCATATTTATTTGCGAGAATACGGTGGCAAAGGGCGGCAGATCTGGGAAGTGAGCGAGCGGCATCTACCGCAGAAACGCCGAATAGGGTTGAAGTGCGGGGCAACACCCCCATGATGCAATCTGTCTGATGCAGGAAAAGGGCAATTTTGTAATTTCTGTACATTAGGGTTTTATTATAAATACTTATGATGTAACCCTAATTTTATATAGTGAAATTCCGCCGTTTGCTCCTGTGGACGTAGGCACATTGCCGAACCACGTTAATTCCTTGTTTTCTTGTTTTTCTTCTTGTTTTCTTTGCTTGGTTTGCTGCACAATTCACAACAAAGTGGTATGAGCTCGAGTTACGATGTGCGGGGGTTAGATGCACTTAAGATTTGATATTACCAAGTTTGACGGAAGTGGTAATTTCGGGTTATGGCGGGGAGAAGGGTGAAAGAGATTTATTGGTGCAGCGAGGGGTATGGCGAAGGTTTTGAGCGAGAAGAAACCGAGGAGACTATGGAGAAATCGAGTGGAAGGAAGCTGGAAGCAAAACATGGCAACAATCGGACTTTACTGGCGGATGAGGTGATGTACCATGTTATGAACGAGGAGTCACCGGCAGCTAGCTTGGCTAAAAGCGAGAGCGATACATGTCAAAGTCATTGGCGAACAAGTTGTATCCCGAAGCGAAGGCTCGGTCTCAAGATGTGAGAGGGCTCAGATCAGGACAACACATCAACATATTCAACCAGATTCTCAGCGATCTGAGGCGGGTTGATGTAAAGTTCGAAGATGAAGACTTGGCATTGATGCTACTGAATTCCCTACCATCGTCCCCGACGTACGAGAATCTGGTTACGACCTTGATGTGGGGGAAGGAAACCCTAGAATTGGACGATGTCACAGGTGCCTGTTAGGCTTTCATCAAAGGAAGAAAGCCCGATGAGAGTTCCACGGGAGAAGGGCTTGTGGTGAGAGGTAACCAGAACGTGGAAGAAGCAAGTCTCGGTTTAGATCGGGTAACAACAAAGCGGTCTAAATCGAGAGCAGAAGGACATCATGTGTTATAAGTGCGGGAAAAAGGGGCACATTAAGCGTGAATGTCCAGAGTGGAATAAAGGGAAGGCGGAGAACAAAGAAGGTCCCTCAAAGTGCACCAAACATAGTGGAAGAAGAAGGCCTGAAGGCGGTGATGGTGACATGCTTTACATTTCATGCAGTTCAGATCACCTAGCGATTCATGGATTTTGGATTGACGTGCTCTTATCACATGGCGATAGCGAGAGATTGGTTTGACACCTACAAGTCTGTAAGTTACAGGTTACATTACGATGGGCAATGATGCATCTTGCAAGGTTATTGGAATAGGAAATATCAGAATTAAGATGTTTGATGGTGTGGTTAGAACGTTGTGTGAAGTCAGGCATGTACCAGATCTTCGAAAAAATCTTATTTCATTGGGCACTTTAGATGGTAATGGTTACAACTACAAATCTGAAGATGGAGTGATGAAAGTGAGTAAGGGTGCACTGACAGTGATGAAAGGACAGAAATTAGCAGGAAATATTTATAGACTGCTAGGTACCACTATTATAGGTGGAGTGGCTATTGTGGAATCTGAAGCAGACAACACAGTCTTGTGGCATATGCGGCTGGGTCATATGGGTGAGCGTGGGATGACAGAGCTTCATAAGAGGAATTTATTGAAGGGTGTCAAGACATGCAAACTGGAATTCTGCAAATATTGTGTTCTTGGAAAACAGAACAGGGTGCAGTTCAAGACAGCCACGCACAAGACAGGAGGACTTCTGGATTATGTTCATACAGATGTCTGGGGACCAGTCAGTGTAGCATCACGAGGAGGTCACAGATATTTCGTGAGTTTTATTGATGACTTCTCCAGAAAAGTCTGGGTGTACTTCATGCAACACAAGTCAGAAACGTTTGCCAAGTTCAAGTTGTGGAAAGCTGAAGTTGAGAAGGAACAATGAAAATTGTTATGGAAAACTCAACCAAAATAGAAGCAACAGTTAAAAGTTCGATAATGCTAACGAATGAAGTGTCAGTCAATTTTAATATGTTTCGTTCACTCATGAAAGAGATCATTGTGAGTAATCTGGATGGAATTGCGATTATCACAATAAAGATTAGTGGAGGACAACGAAGAAGAATTTAAATCCTCAAGCAACCATCAAAGCCAAAAAACCTTAAATGTAGTATTGACAAGAGCACAATATTCTTTTTTTTTTATGGTAAAGCGGGTTCAGTTGACTAACGACCCATTAATGAGTTCCTTAAGGTTACCAAATGGTTTCTAAGCCCAAGTAGTATATGTTGAAAGTCTTTATAAGTCTTCCAGGTTCCTTTTCTTCTTGCATCTTTTGCTGACTCATCTACTCCAATATTTTCCTCTCTTGGAATGAGGTTTATCTCTCGGTCTTTGATCTTTGCTAATGATGCCTGGCAAGCCCTGGTGGTTTTCCTTATTCTCCAGTTGTAATCTTTCCCTTCCTTCCTGTTATGTGCATTGGTTGTACGTATGGATAAGGGCCCTGTGACCCTATTTGGTTCAAGCCGCCACCTCTTCTTAGAAGGTTGATTACATTACATATGTCTTTACTCACAAGAAAGCAAAAATTTCACGTATTAGTTGCTATTATATAGGAAATACCGGTTGTGTTGCACCCATGTACCCATGAGGTATGCTCGGTGTGTGTTTGCAAATCTCCTTGCCCCTGATCACCTCCTACCATGTCTCCCATTTCTTCTATAGAGTTGTTGTTGATTATATTCAAGAGCTAATCTTATGTTGTTCCTTCTTGCCATCCTGGGTTGAGCTCTAGGCCTTTAAGGATTAAGTTACATCTTGATTTCCAAATCTGCTACAATGTATACGCAATAGTCTTAGTTTCCACTATTGATACTCTATACCTTCCCATCTTCCTAAAGATGATCCATTAATTGCCCCTCTAGAATATTCCCTTATCAAGTGTCACATTGATTTAGGTAGCCTACCACCTTAATCTCATCCTATACCTTTGTTTTCCAAATTCACTCAAGAATAGGTGATTAATATTTTCAATAGTTAGTTGACACATTGAGTATGACTCATCTGGTCCAATTTTCATCATGTATAGGTATTTTTTGTTGGCAATTTCCCGTGGAGAACTTTCCATATGTAGAACTCTATTTTGGAGAGCCACTTTCAGTCTACATAGCTTTTTCCTCCCCTCCCACAACCTCACTCTGAGTCTTTGTCTACTCCCTTAAGCTCCTCATATATTATTGTTGTCAGGGATTTTCCTATTGTACCTAGTATCCATCGCCATCTGATATTTTCCATAAATTTTTCATCCTATCTACTAATCATAATTTGTACTATAGCAATGAAAATCTCATTTATCACTATTGGAAGTTGTCTTGAATTCAAGTCAAATTCACCAGTTTGAGTCTAACTCTAATTATGATTAGAAATAGGATTGATATAGAGATAGAAAAAAAAGGAATAGAAGAGTGAACAACAAAGAAGAGAGAAAGAGAGGGAGCGCGGCGGTGGTGGCTCCGCCACCGCGCCAAGTGTTCTTTTCCTGTGAGAAGAGTCAAGAGAGCAAAAACCTAGAAGAGGTGTTTTGAAGCAACAATAGAAGGGAGATTGGAGATCGACTTGAAAGCTCTAGGAACTCGGTTTGATCCTTCAAACGAGTAGAGTGTGTAATGAGTTTATTCTTGTTTTCTCCTTCTTGGTGTTGTGCTCTTTGTGAGAGGTTGTTTTCTTGGAGACGAGTTTGAGGTTTGTTCAAGCCGTTGGAGTTACTTATTATAGTGCATTCTCTGTTCCCGCCCCCGTGGAGATGTAGGCACACTGTCGAACTCCACGTATATCTTTGTGTTTGTGGTTTGTGAGTTGCTTCTCTATTTTTTCCCTAGTTTCTTGCATGTGCTTGGAGATTGATCTTTGACAGGTTGTTAGAACATTGTTAGTGTGTGATTGTAGTTCCGTAGAAGGGTGAATTGTATTGTTCTACCCCAACAATCAGAGCCCCAACCCAAAGTCCCAGGTGGAGTTCCAGAATACATTTTTTCTCCTAAGTGGTAGTGAATCTTCGCCAAGATGGAGAGTTGTTCAATATATTTGGTACTTGTTTGTTCCAATTGGGTGGTGTTCTAATCTAATCTAGAACTAAGAAAACTAAAAAGCTATTGACAACGGGATTGGATCCTGAGGGCAATCAATCAGAAGAGGAGATGCTCGGGCAATGAATATCCCTCAGGTTCTTATGAAAATATATAGACAAAGATTCCTATATCTATGATTGGTGGGTTTTGGACCAAGAGTTCCTATAATACATTAAATCCCTCTCTCGAGGTGATTAATACCTAATACCCTCATTACATTCATGTTCTGGGGAACCTATAGCTTGGAAGAGTTATGGGAATAAGACATCTTAAGGGCTCGCTCTCCTTAGTACTCGAGTTCTTGGCGTACTCAAAACTCTCTCTATTGAGGTAGGTCTACACATGGGGATGTGTTCGCTTCTTCTCCCATATGGACTAGAATAGATTTCAGGGCTATCGCTACGTAGAAATTATTGCAATAAAAATGCTCAATAGATACTCAAAACAAAAGCCAATCATTCAATAATAGAAATCAAAGTTAATAGTTATACCCTAACCCGAAGGTTCATCATGCCCAAGTATCTAGAAAGTTAGTTCCCCATGAAAGAGGAACACAGATCCAATACAAAGTAATAGAAGAAGGAAATAAACATAATGAAATAAGTTATTCCCTCCATTGTTGGTGGCTTTAATTCTAGTGATTGAATCTCCAATGGAGCTTTCTCCTTCCCCTTCAAGCCTCGTCGCCTCACGCCTTCCAAGATTGATTCCGAGAATAATAGATTTAAAGGATAAAAAGATTAAAACATACCTCCCCAAATCCTAAAAGTCGGTATTTATAGGGTTCAATACAACAGGAAAGCATGTGACATGTGCCGCGTCCGCCTGGACCCACTACGTAACAGAAATCAGGGTCAACAGAGAGCTATACGGGCTGTGTGGGAGCTTGTATGGGTGTCTGAAAAATCAGAATTTGTGCGGCACCGACTTATACGGGCCCGTATAAGCGCGTATACAACCCCGCACGGGCTGTATAGGCCTGTACATGACCCAGTTGGTCCTATGTAAAATTAGAGGGGGACTTGTTCTGCTGTATTGCTTCATACATCCTCATTATGCCATATGGGAGCTCATATGTGCCTGTATAAGCTTCAAAAATCCTCGTTTCGACTTCAAATCACCTTCAAAAGTCCTCCTCTTGGCACATCCTCATTATGCTCTATTTATAAAAAATAACACTTATTAAGTCCGGTGGGCTATATTTTCACCAGAATAGCATGCAAAGTGTATATGAATGTGATATAAAATTATGGCTAATTAAATATTTATCAGTAGACCATCTATCTATAGGATCACAAGCTAGATCAACATTGAAGTAAACCCTTAACTCAAGAGAAGAATCAGCTAAAAAATGAAGTCTATGAAATAGAGTACCCTTGGCAAAACATGAAATGAGTAGAATAGCAACATAATGGTTAGAGCAAAGAGCCACCATAAATTGCTTGACCAAATGAACTACATAAGTAATGTTAGGGCGGGTGATAGTAAGATAAATGAGGATGCTAATAAGTTAATGATAAAGAGTAGGAATAAGCAGGAGGATACCAGCCATATGAGTTAATCAGATATTTAACTCTAGAGGTGTACTTTCAATCTTATTGTCTATAATACCAGCTTTTGAGAGCAAGTATGAAACATATTTGGCCTATAAAAGAGAAATACCATCTTTTGAGAAGAGAACTTCAAGACCTAAGAAATAACTGAGAGACGCCAAATCCTTTATCTCAAAATTACCACTCAAAAACATTTTACTTCCTCAATGCTTGTGGCATCATTGCTAGTAATAATCATATAATCCACATAAAGCAGTAATAAAATATCTCCCTAAGTTGTTTTACGAATGAACATAGAAATATCATGAGGGCTAGATTAAAAATCAAGCTTGCTAAATGTAGAAGTGAACTTGGCAAAGAAGGCTCGTAACACTTTCTTGAGGCCATATAACACACGTTGAAGGCAACATACTTTGTTGACAGGATGAGCATAGCATGGGGAAGGTCACATGTAAACTTCTTCTTCTAGATCACCATTAAGGAAAGCATTCTTTAAGTCCATTTGATGTAACCCCCATTTTTGAGTAGCAACAATGGCAAGAATGGTACAAACAGAAGTAAGTCGAGCCATAGGAGAAAATGTCTCTTCATAATCAATGCCATATTCTTGTGTAAACCCCTTGGCAACAAGTTGAGCTTTGTACCATTTAATAGAGCCATCAAAGCATGTTTTTAACTTTGGAGACCTATTTGTTGACCAAAAGAGTCTTATTAGAAGGAAGATCAACCAAGTACCAAGGGTGAATCTTCTTCATAGAATTTAATTCATCTTGGACAGCTTGCTGCCAACGAAGATCAGTAGATACCTTTTTATAGGTCTAAAGCTCATGTAAGAGTCAAATTCTCATCTATATGAAGTGGTAGTAAACAAGTAGTATTCTCATCTGTCTTGATTTGGATCCAATCACTTAATCCCATGTTTGGAATTACACATCACTTACTAATTTTTATTTAATAAAAAGTTTGTCTTTTCAAAGATGTGAACAAACCACTTTTTATTGGTAGAGGCATGTTTTTGGCATATTGCTTCGATTCCTCAATCGCTCATTTTGAGAGGGAGTGCTTTAGCCAACTTTCCTTGTGATAATTGCCATGTAAGAATAATGCTAAAAGTGAGATTTTAGTCCCTAAGCTATATATGTGAAGTCATTTTAGTCCCATCATCAAATAAGAGAAGCTTCAGCATTCTCGTACTCCCGAGCTCCGAGGTGACTTTGAGCTTCTGATATATTGAGATCCAGTTCATTGACTCTCCCCTACTTGCAATGGTAGGTGGGGGAAGAATTAAGGCTTCCAGGGAACCCGTGGTATTGCCGCCCTCTCAAAACAACGAGAAGCAAATCAACTCAAAACTGGTCTCGGTGCCAGTTGAATAACGTGCCCCATCTTTGTAGAAACCAAAGGAAGAAGCATATGTCATCAGAGAAGCAAGGCCAAGAACTTGGGTGAATCTCATACAAGACAAGACGAAGACCTTTCCATCGAGAGCAACGCATCTTGCTTGAGGCCCGGTCTTGGAGGCGTCTAAAGGCTTCTATCGAGGATTCCATCACATTGGAGGACAAGCGTAGTCGCTAAGGCTCAAGAATCCATTAGATACTATCTCTATGGTAAGGTTCTCAAAAACCTCAACCTCTACAAATAGCAAAGAGAACCTTGTCCGAGTGTGGGATTGCTTGGCGAGGTCTATGCTGTGCATATGCCCAATAGTTTCTTTCTAATAAAGTACTTGTATGATTATATGATGGAGACTCTTCTGGTCGATGGTGTGTGGTAATTTAATGGCCTAATTCTTCACCTAATATGATGGAAGGAGCACTTCTAACTGTGCTTTGAGTGACTGTCCATGGTGATCCTCTGTGTTCGGCTTCACCATCTTCCTGTTGAATATTGGTCGTTAGAGGCCATGGAACCATATCTTCATTCTTTGGCTGACTTGTGAAAATAAATGATACACCCTTGTTGATGAACCTATCTCATCTCACTTCACTAGCGGATGCATAGAACTGGATTTGAACAATCCACTTAAGCATTGTGTATGGGTAAGAACATCTTCTTCTCGAGTATTCATTGATATATTATTCGAGAAACTATCTTTATTCTGTTACAGATGTGGTGTTATTGGGTACGACGTGGAGAAGTTTCAATCCAAGCTCTCTGAGAGTTATCTAGCAGGATCTAGAACCAGACGATAACCATTATACCTGAAAGGGAAGATGGTCATGGTTGAGTAGGCCGATCCAACCCCTCGGAATATAAGAGCTCCCACTTTGTATCACGACCTTGAGGAAGAACCGGCCTTGAGCGAGAGAAGAAGAGTAGAACTATGGAACTTTGTTGGTGGTTTTGCGGTTGTGAGGGGATAGGGTCGAGGCCTAAACAATCATGGAGGTTGAAACTTCGAGCGGTGTTGAGTAAATGGTCACCGGCAGAATAACGGTGGGAAGATGAGCACGTGCCAAGTTGTAAAGTCACGCGTGACCTGCAATCACTATCTGGATCACCAGGTAGTGGGGCACATAGCACCACAAGGATGAGGCAGAGCTCTCAGTAATGCCCAAGGAGGACCTTTGTCAAGGCATGTCGAGAGGATTGTTGATGAGGGTGGCCAGTGCAGCTTGTCTCGAGGAGAGGAATAACAAGGCCACTCATCGCCACACAGACCATCACTACTGCCCCGAGAAAGTTTGAGGCACAGCAGGAAAGATCACGTGGATTACAATCAGCCACAAGATGAGGTGCTTAGCTATTTCTAAGATCATAGTAGCATTAGAACTGACAACAGGGAAGAGCTAGTACCTGGATCCACTACTATGATAACATCTCTTGTAAGAGGGAGTGGCTCGTACTTCCCAAAAAATTTTGACTTAATCTCACAATTAAACAAAAAAAAAATGTGAAATATTTAACTGACAACTTTAAAGATCACTTTTCTCTAGTGCTCTCTGTGACAGGGATCTTTAATAGTGGAGGACCTATAAATTGTTCTGAAGAAGAAATGTTAGTTGACGCGCACGAAGGCTAGAGCTCGAGGGATGACATGGAGATCGAAGCAAATACTGCCTTAGAGAATAAGGGAATTGGGAAAAGAGTATCCCTAAAGCTAAGGAAGAACCTAAAGAACAACCGAATGGGGCCAAAAGAGAAATAGGCTTTAGTATCTTTTTTGATGAGTCAAATGAATACCATAGTGTGGAATTATAGAGGGGTGTTGGGAAGAGACACGATAAGTAAGGTTAAAACTATAATATGGTTTGTAATCTTTCTTTATGTTGTTTGGTAGAAACCAGAGCAAATGGCCCTATGATACTTAGATTTTGTAAACATTTTACAAGACAATGATACCATGCAAGGATACAAAGCGAGGGTACTTTCGAATAGTAACATTATATTTTTGGCAAAAAGGCATTGGAATGGATTTACCCCAATTGTGTATTCCAGGTATATACTACATTTGGTAATTTTTGTTGTAAATAAATCTTGGTTAGTTTCAATTGTATACAATAGTCAGAGAATAGAGGAATAGAAGAAAGTATGGCTTGAACTTGGTAGCCTCTCAGGTTGTACAGGGTCATGGCTCATTATGGGCAACTTCAATGCTATTCAGGATGCCAAGGAAATGAAAGGAGGATCTAATCAGAGAGGTCCGGGTATGAAATCAACGCTCTTCAATTCATTTCTAGTATATAATAGCCTAACTAAGCTAAGACATATTGGATCATCTGTTACCTAGAGTAACAACCAAGGAGGCCAAGCCAAGATCTGGGTGAGGTTAAATTGATTGATAGTTAATAACCTCTAGAATGAATCAGTATTTTCTTATTCTGTTAAAAATTTGCCAAGATGTCAATATGATCATAACCCAATACTTTTGCAATGTAGTTTTAATATATTTAAGGGAAGTAGACGTTTTAGATTTGTTAATACATGGATACAGTCACCAGCATGTCATGATAGTGTTAAAAAAAATTGGCGTTTGAAAACCAATGGTAACCCTATGCATGACTCAAGTCACAGGTTTTGCAACCTTAAAAAGGATTTGATAAGTGTAGCCAAATGGCACAGGGATTAGATAACAAAATCAAACATTTAGAAGAAGATATCCTCCACGCTGAATCTGAACACAGTGATTCCAAAGGAGACATGGAAATGGAAATGAAACTTAGGCCCTTATATAATAAACACCAAGCATTATTGAGTCAAAAAACAATAATATAGGACCAAAAATCTAGGATATAATGGTTACAAGATGGTGATCATAACTCAATTTTTTTCACCAAGTAACTAGGAATCACAGAGCAAATAATAGAATTAATCAACTTAAAACTGCTTCAAATTTGATAGTAACAGATCATAAGAACGGGAATTCATACAGTTTTACTTGGCTATGGAACCCTGAGGGACACAAAAACTTTAATGACCTGTTACTACCAGATGATCTCCCAACCTTTACATTAGAGCAAAGAAACACACTCATTAGACCTATAATCAAGCATGAAATTTCAAAGCTTTAACCTCAATGCATAGAGATCCCTTAGCCCTAATGGTCTAGAATCTTTTAGAGCCTTTTGGAAAATAATTAAAGATTCAGTAACCACAGCTATCATGCATTTCTTTATCTTGCTCAACTCCCACTCAAAGCTGTAACAAAACACATATTTATCTGTTCCAAAAGGGATAACCCTCAATATGTTAAGGATTTTAGACTCATTTCATTTGTATAATGTTAAATATAAGATCATAACTAAGATCATATCTAATAGCATTAATAATGTTCTAACAAATATCATAGGTAGTGAACAAACAACTTTCATAAAATGGTAGAAGTATTTTGATAATATTCTAATGGCATAAGAATTAGGTCACTCCTTATAAAAAACACCTTAGGTAACCCAATGATGGCATACATCCAAGAAAACTATGAGACAAAAATACAAACATAACACAAGACTCTCTTCAATAATGCAAATTCAGCCATGGAAGGAGCAAATAGGCGTTGACTTACTAAATTGACAACAAAGAGAGAGATCCAAATGAGTGAGAGTGAGATATTGTAAACCACCAACCAAACTCTAGTAAAAAGATGGATTGGGATAAGGTCGATATGCCCATCTATCAGAAAACTTGGCTAGCAATGGTGTGGCAAGGAGCTTCCTTTGATGCATCGGCCTTTAGTTAGAAGGTCGGTAGCATACTTACATTGAGAAAGAAATAATCCTTGAGTTACATTATACTTCAACCTTAAGAAAATAATGAAGGGGACCTAAATCCTTCATTGCAAAATTAGTCCCCAAGTCACGCGAACAAGAGCAAAGAGAAGAGTAGAACTCTCCCCTATAAGAACAATATCATCCACATATAATCGAAGAAGAATTGTATGCCCATGTTGATGGTAGACAAAAAGTGAAGGGTCTACAGTGCTGTAAAGAAAGCCATAATGAAGTAGATAGGTACTAAATTTATCAAACCATGCTCACGGGGTATATTTGAGGCCATATAAGGACCATTTCAAAAGACACACATGATCAAGATAGGTGGGGTTATGAAACCCCAGTGGTTGTTCCATATAAACTAGAACCTACAGATTCCCATGGAGGAAGACGTTCTTGATGTCAAGTTGAGTAATATGTCATGCTTTGATGGTTGCCACAGAGAGAACGATTCGAAGGGTATTGGCTTTGCTAACCAGACTAAAGGTCTCAACATAATCAATGTCTTCCTCTTGCTAAAACCCCTTTGCGACTAACCGAGCTTTAAGACGATTAAGAGTGTCATTGGCCTTCAACTTTGAATGGAATACCCACTTACAGCCGACTACATTCATCTTTAGTTCTCGAGGTACAAACTCCCATGTCTGGTTGGTGTGTAGCACCTGGAGCTCTTCATTCTTAGCCAAGGTCCAACCTAGGTGCTTGAGAGCGGAGACAATAGACTTGGGTTCAACAGGGATATCCACTGTCATAGTAAGAGTATATTTTGGATTTGCATCACAATACCATAATGAGAGCGAGTCTGCATTGGGTGAGCAGAGGCAATGGGCATTAAGCTTTGCGATGGAACAACACAGGTGGACATGGTCCAATTGAAGCATATTCTTGGCATCCCATCTCAGAAGAAGAAGGCGAGTCTCCTCACTTGTCTAGCCCCACATAAGAAAATGTTTTGCATTAATAAATTGTTGGCTTAATAAAAAACCTATGCTAATGGTAAAGATCCATTTGATATGGGGATACTACCTGACCCAATATAAGTAAGAAAACTTACACCCCAACCCACTTTGCCCGGGAAAAGTGTTGGGGTGACTCCAAATCAATTTTATTTTTTTTTTACAACCCACCTTTAAAGCTTTCGAGTAGGCATATTGCCCACCAAACCGGAGGCGGTCTTGAGAGCACTCTTCTTAGGGCAATTAAACGGGCAACATGAAAAGAGTTGGCCCACCAAGCTCAGCTCTTTCACACACATACAACACGTGGCACATATTTAAGTTGTTGATTCTTTGATCAACGACCTAGATTTTTCCTGATTTATTTAAATTATTTTATTTAATTAAAAATTCATGAAAATAAGAAAAAATATAAAAAAGTATAAAAATTCAAAAAAAATTCTTTAAATACCCAACACCAATTTTTAGTTTTCCACACATTATCAACAAAAACTCACTCTGCACTCTCATTTCTTTATTTTAATTAATGCACTTTTTATTTTAATACAAATGAAACATAAGTCTATTACAAATAATTAAATATCCATAAATCAATTTCTGACCACAGATTTTAGATATTGACAATTCAGGTTGATAATTAAGTGGATAATTAAAATGTAAATTTCGGTTTCTAACTACATAATTTAGTGGAGCATGGCAAATTGGTAAAATATTAGAAAAATATTAAAATTATTTTTTAAAATCAAAAAAATTATTTGAAAGTTATTTTAATGACAGGTGACAAATCTAACCAACCAAAAATAAAAAAAAATATTTTTTTTATAAATAGTGATTGGGGTGGAAGTTTTCTTTTTATTACAATAGAGGCAATCCACTTTTTGATGAATATTGATTGCCTTGACCCTTTTTGCTCGAGTAAGAAGGGGTTTGGGGTGTAAGTGCCCTAATAGGAAGCAAGGTAGCATTTCCCCCATGATTCGAGTCTTACCGTTAGAAGGGTCAACAAAAGAAAGTTTACCTACTTCAGTTGTGATATGAGCGTTCGCACCTGTTTCAGGATGGCACTCTCCATCATTTAACAAATCTGACACATGCAATGCTGCTAGACCTTGAGGCCCATCATTGGCTTGATAACCGTGATCAAAGCGGTTCCAACATTTGATAGAAGAATAACCCCTTCTTAGGAAAATTTGACATGTGACAATAGGTGATAGGAAGAATTTAGTAGCAAGAACATTTTCTCTGTTACGCTGGTCAGATTCGGTGTTGGAGACCTTTTTGTTTTGCTATGGAAAGCTATGGCCATGGAAGGAGTATCCAATAAAGCCATGGTGGAAGTTTTCCCCTTATCCCTTACTAGATGAATCAGAAAGCATATGGCTAATGTTGAATGCTGTGACAAAATAATCAATGATGGATGCCTCACGCCTGGTATACGAAGTTCATAGCTTTGCAACTGAGGAATTATTTCTACAAAAAAGGGCAAAGGAGGTCACATCATCGTAGTTTTGAAGGCATCATATATAGCTCTCATCATGGCCTTCAAGAATCCTAAAAATGTTAGTAGCCACATAAATGAGTTATCAATAGCATTCAACTAATCACACATAGACTTAAAATCTCTGAGATAAAGAGATAGAGGTTTTCTTCTCTTTGTAGCATGCTGAGGTTAAGACAGTAAATCAAAGTGTTGGGTGACAGAAAATTTGGTAAAATGATTATTCAGTGCAATCCAAACTTCACTAGCAGTTTGAAGACCCACGGCATAACCCAAGATGTACACTGAAAACATGCCAATAATCCAAGACTTGACCAAGAGATCAGTTCTCACTCATGAAGTATAATCTTCTTTAAGAGCTTATGTCCCATTCGGCCCTAAACGAAGTTGTGGAGGAGATGAAGTCTCGCCGGTGAAGAATCCCATCAAGTCTTGACTTTCAAAGAAAGAAATCACCTGTGTCTCCCATAACAAGAAATTATTTTATGTGAGTTTTAAAGAAACAAAATTCGCAACATTTAGGTTAGAAGTAAAAGGAAATTTGGGTAGAGTTGGGATAGCAATGATTATGGTGTTGGCCATGATTGGGCAGTAGCTTAGGCTTTTAAAGAAAACTTGGTAGTGGAATAGCTTAGGCTATACCGTTTGGAGGAACGATGAATCTTTGGTTTGAAACAAATCTCACAAGTTATTGAGTTAGAAGTGCGAGAAGATTATCATCTCCTTGATAGCTCTGATACCATGAAGAAGTTTAAATCCATACCTGCCCCAAAATCTCGGTCCGCATGACGTGCCAGAGCCATACCTGAATAGGGATGGGCCCCGCTCGGATACGAAACCTCAATGATCAGTTAACACATAAGTCACAGACATAGCGGAATACATAATAAAACATAACATGTCTAATACATGAATACACAGTGGAAACAAATACAATCCGTGGGTTCACAGACCCTACCTTCATAACATAACTGGCTCCTACACGGGAAACCTAGAATATCATGTCCTCACACACAAGAAGGCAAGAGGCAACCGACCTCAGCAATCCCAGCAATTCCCGCAAGTCTCAAGTGGCGCTCCTACGACCAGCGTCCTTCTCCTCGGGATCTGAAAAAAGGGAAATCAACAAGTGCATGCGCTTTCCTAAGGAAAGCCCAGTAAGCATCCCACATAGAACACAATAAAGTCATATCAAACTCAATATAAGATAAGCAAATGAATAAACAAATCAAAGAAACATGACACTCAAACCCGGCGTGGGAGACACAAACCCTACCAGCCAAACCATCTTGAGTCTCAAACCTACCCCAATAAAACATTTCCAATGGTAGGGACTCTATAACCACAATCATGTCATCTCAAGACAAGCAACTCTAGCAAAGCTTGCAAACCATCCCCCAAGCAGTCATCAGCCTAAGCCAATATCGATCCTCGATCACAAATTAAACAACGCTACCTCTCATACATATGCATTACCACGACCCGGTATCGTCCCACTAACGGGCATACAGGATAGCCAGAGTATTGTCCCTCCGGCGGGAAAACCAGCATTATAGGGTGTCGCTGGCCTGAGAGCGTTAACAGGAGCCACACGCTCCATTGCACGGGGGGGAAGAATCCACAAGAAAAACAAACATCGAGTGGAAACAACCATACATTCGAACAAACATATATACATAGATATAGATTCAGATATCAAAGAATAATCATCCGAAGAAGTAGATATGTATGTATATACCAAAAATTCAAGCATCAATGATGTAAACACATCTAATGACAAGAGATCTAGGCCAAGGTACTTACATGATCTAGAATCTATCTCTGATCAGTCTGTATCCCTCCTGTCACAGCTCCGCTCCCTACGTCGGTATCTGATAGGTAGAACATAACCCCGTGTAAATACATGTGTAATGTAAAGTTCAATCACTAACGCAGCTAAACCTCCACCTGGGCCATTAGCCACCAAACCTTAACATAGGTCGTGAGATCATTACTAAGCTTAACCTTATATAGTTATGTGATTGATGCCACCAGACTCTATTCAATCAAGCAACGAACTCGGCTTTTCAAAAATGTCAAGCTTTCTACTTAACCTACTCCTTTAGGCCCATGAGCACATATAATTACCTTGATATCTCAGGCCCACAATGGTACCCTTTAACATCATCATGTCATATTTTCCTAAATCATGAATCATGCCCACCCAAGTCATTCACAAATTCATTCTAGCCTACACTCTTGCAAACAGAACCCATGGCATTTCTCAGCAAACCACAACGACATGGTATTGTCTTTTGATTAGCAATTGATTACATCCATATGTTTCAAATGACATTTACAAGCATTTTAACAACAACATCTCTTCAATCTACATTAAAAGCAAACTCATACACAAGGAGACCTTTGTTGTGACTGGACTGAGAACTAACAAGATCAGATCAAACTCCATCCTCGAATGGATCTAAAAGCCTCTCATACACTCTCTAGTTCCTTTGAATTCAGCGAGAGGGTAGTACTAAAGAATGTTAGCATCAAGCGAACCGAGGGAATGGACTGGAGTTAGGTTCCTTACCAGCTCCACAACCTATAGGTTCTTTGGAAGCAACTTGGCAAGCTCACTTATGTCTTTATACCACTGAACCTGTGTTCTTTTCAGCAGCTTTGGTGGGGACGAGACTTCCACAATTAGGCGGGTCTTTTTGATCTTTCCCTCGGCATGCACCTCCACTCTAAGTAGTTCGGCCGCAGCATTGTGTTCAAAGCCATGGGTCACCGATTGAGGGAAGAGGAGGAGGTAATGAATGTGTACCCCTCTCTTAAAAGCGAGAACAACGGACTCATCCATCTAGCAGGTTGTCACAGCTACACGAAGAAAGGGTGCTAAGCCAAGGTCCTCCAACTCTCAAGGGTGTGTAGGTGCGAGGTTCATGGGAGGGCATGTGGAGTTTTGGGTTCTTTGGGGACAGCTAAAAGAAACCAGTAGTAAGTCTCAAGCTCTCCTCTTCTCACTGATTTTCAAAAGCCCCTTAATATCACGTGATGGCTGAGCAGACAGGAGGGTGTAACTACCTGGGGAACTGGGTAGGTAATGGCTTCCGTTCAATACCATGTCCCTTAGCATACACTTTTTTTTAATAAGAGCTAATTTAGCTAAGTCTCAAATACAAAATTTCCTTAGTGGATCTAATATATTTCTTCAAGCCATGTGGGAGGTTGATCAGTATCTATGCATTGGAAGAATTCTCCTTCATTTGCTCTTCTGGTGAGGCAATACACTGTCGTATTTTCCTCTCTCTGAATGTGTTGAATCTCCCATCTATCTAGTTGCTTTAACTTCACTTTGCATTTGTTTGTCAGTGCTTGAGTTCTCCAATTGATATCTTCCTTGTTACATTTGCGGTAGTAGTGCAGTAATATGCAAGGTTGTCAGATAGTATTCTTGTATTTTTGCTTGCCCTGAACCTAGTCTGGTAATATGCCAGGATTTGTGTCCCGATTGATAAGATATCCTTTGGATTATATCTCCTGCCAGACAAGTCTAGCCCACCTGCATTGAGAGAAAAGGTGAGCAAAGTTCTTTGTACTAAGATTACAGAGATCATAGGGGGTGTCAGGTCCCATGTTAATGGAATGCAAGTAATGCTTTGTTGGCAATCTTTTGTGGAAAAATTTTCACAGGAATATCTTGATTCTTGGAATGACTTCCAATCTCTAGAGAGATTGCCATCCTTCCTAATGAGGTTCATATGATGAATTGCTCAATGTGTCATATACAGTAGCAGTTAGTGTTTTTGTCCATGTGCCTTGTACCCAATCCCAAGCTGTTGTTTGGTACATTCAGTTTGTATGACTTCCATGTAAGACAAGATTTCGGATACACAAGCGAGGAAACATCCTGACTATAATCTCCTAGTCCCATTCTGCTCTAATCATTAAATTTTTACCTAAGAGACTATCAAGATCAAAATCCATGTTATAAAATGTGGGTTTATATCTTATGGGAATTTCAAACAACCATGGATACAAATATAAGGAGTCAGACACTTGAATGAATCTGGTTTCTATATTCCCTCTTACTAATCTGGCAGTTTTTTGGAGGGTTTGGTATAAGTAGGATGTTCTCTCTACTCTGTTATTATCCCATAGGGATAATTTGCCATACTTGTATTTTGATAGTTGGATTCATGGTTTTTTTCTATTGTTCAATAGCTCTAGAAGATGTTTGGTCATCAATGAATGTTTCATTGTCTTTAGGCATTTGATCCGCAAGCCACCCTCAATTTTGTCCTTGGAGATGGTACTCCAATTAATGAGAAGGATGCCCTTTCCATTGCTAGTTTTCCAGAGGAATTCCCTAACTAATTTGGAAATTTGATCAAGAACCCCATGAGAATTTGGATAGCATAGGTATTTAGAAACGTAAACATGAAGGGGTATGATTGTTGAATTGATCAAGGTTAGTTTGCACGCCATGGATAAGTGTAATGTTTGCCAATGGGAAAGTCTTTTCTCCACTTGTGCCACTAAGTAGTTGAAGTGTGATTTCTAAATTACGTGTTGGGATATCCGACTCCTAGGTATTTTAGTGGAAATTCTCCAATTTTAAGCCCTAAAATGTGCATTATGGAGCTCTTAACTTTCTTATTTAGCAAGGAGGGAAAAAGTACCTCTGATTTCATAAGGTTGGCTTTCTGCCCAGTGATGTTTGAATAGATATTGAGGCATAGATTGATGGCTCTTGCTTCTTTTCTGGTTGCTCTACAATAGATAATTAAGTCATCAACATATAGTGTATGGTTAATGTAATGGTTTGGGCCTAATGGGATTCCTCTCAGTATTTTCATGTTCTCAGCCTTGTTCAAAATGTTGGTGAGCACTTGAGCAACAAGAATAAAAAGATAGGGGGAAATAGGATCTCAGGCCTAATTCAGTTGAGGTTTGATATATTCACCAATTCTTCCATTGATAATGAAGGCTATAGAGGTAGTCTCAATGCATGCCTTGATCCAATTAATCCATTTTAGGAGGAAGTTCATCTTGGTCAACACAGCAAGAATTACATTCCATCTCATTTTATCATATGCTTTTTCCATGTCTATCTTGGCCATCATCATTGGGTTGGACTTGGAGTCTTTCTCTAGGGAATGGGCAACTTCTTGAGCTAGCAAGATATTATCTAAGATACTCCTATCCCTAATGAAAGCACTCTGCTCTTTTCCGAGAAGATATGGTAATACATCCCTAATTCTGTTGGAAAGTATCTTGGTTAAGATCTTGTAATTAATATTACATAATGCAATAGGTGCATGTAATCTTGTATGACTTGAGGGTTTTCCTTTTTGGTATCAATGTGATCGATTATCCTGGTTTCCGGCATAAGGGTAGATGTCCTTGATCAAAAGAATTCTATGGACTCTACAATTGAGTTACCAATGATATGCCAATAAGCAAGAAAAATTCAATAGTAAAACCATTGGGCCCAAGGGCCTTAGCTTGTGTCTCATTGATTTGAGTGTGCTATATATTTCAAACACATTAAGCTGGTCTCATGAGGGTGTTATTTTTTCATCTGTTGAGTGCAGTGGAGGTCATCGAGCAATGCCATGATGATTACTTCAGTTTCTGTCACTATATATTATCACTTAAAGCTTGGAATAAAAGTCGAGGCAGCATTGCATAGATATCAATTGGGTTTGTAGCTATGTTACCATGTTCATCCCTAACTTGTAGTATCTTATTCCTCCTCCTATGATTTTTTGCTAGTTGATGAAAGTATTTAGAGTTGTAATCGCCATTATTTAGCCAATTAGCTCTTGATTTCTGTACCCAAAAGTTGGTGTTTTGTCTCAACAGGGCTTGATGTTTGTTATATAGGCCTCTGAGTTTAATGTAAGTTTCTTCTTCTAATGTTGCATTTGTTTGGGTTTCAAGTTCTTCTAGTCTTTCTATTTCTCTTTCAATTCCTTTGATTTGTTGTTCTAATCCTTGAGTTGTGAATGAACATGATTTGATTAATTGATGTCTAAGTTTGTGGAAATTATGGCTAATCGCCTGTAGAGGGTTTCTAAAGTTGTTTCTTCTCCAAGAACCCTGTACTACTCTAAGGCATCCTCTGTGTTTATCCAGTTAATGTCAAACTTGAATAGTCTGGAACCACTATTTTGCTTGGTTGTGGTAGTTAGAATTAGGGGTTTATGATCAGATTGACATCTAGCTAGATGTTCATTGTAGTATGCGCCTATGTTGTCATGCCAAAGTTCATTGGCAATGATCCTATCTAGACGAGAGCCTAGCTCCTAATACATTTCCTTTACGGTTATTGCACGGGGTATATATGGTGACCAGTAGTTGAGTTCATGGAGATTATTATGATTGAGAAAACCATTAAAATACCTGGCCTTTGTTTGCCTCAGATGTATAATTGCGATTGCCTCTGAAATTCATTCTTTCTTCCTTGTTTCGTACTGCATTAAAGTCTCCAAGCAGTAGCCAAGGGAATGGGATATTCGTCATGTTAGTTAAATCCCTCCGGACACATTTACGGGTCCCGGTTACTTTGTTATACACAAGCGATATGCGGCCGCATTACCTATTTTGCTTGAAAAGTGACCATGTCTATATTTTTCCTCCACATTGTGATTATGCCACCCGAGAATCCAACAAAGTGAATTACAACCCAGTGCCAAATTCTCTTGAAATTTTTCTGAGAAGGCTTCCGGTCTTGATTTATACGCTCTTGTTTCCACCAAACATATTAGAGAGTTTTAAAGTTCTAATAAAGGTTAGAATTAGATTCCACGGTGCCTTTTTACGATACCCCTACAATTCCATAGGAGTTCTTTCATTGAGTAACTTGATGGTTTTAGAGTGTGGTCCTTAAACTTACGCTGTTCGAGCCTTTCTTACGATTTGATTTTCGGTAGGTAGAGCTTCTTTTCTTTGCTATTGCCTTCATTAGGAGATGTTCATCTCTTTGCCAGCTCCATCGCTTCTCCAGTGCGGAGGTTCCTCTGCATCCATCATCTATGATTCCTTGCTCTTTTCTTCACTAGGGTCAGGGGGCTCCATCTCAAACATGAGCTCCAGGTTTCTACGTTCCCTTTCCTCTGGTGTTCCAAGGTTGTTTGAGACGTAGAGAACCATGGCCTCATGGTTGTGATTCATGTTGTGTCCTCTGGGTGCTCATGAGTTGAGGGTTTTGTGGGTAGGGGTTATGAGCACCTATCTTCTGTTTCTCAGGGAGGACTGAGGAGTATAGTTCAAGCTCCATTTCCTGTTGGTCCTCGGGATCCGCAGCCCCTCCTAAGAGCAACTAGGAGTTATGCGATTGGGCTTGTCAGTCGCGCCTGGGCACGCGTCCGTTTCCTCCCCCTCTCGCTGTCGTAAGGTTAATGAAGGTTAGGTGAGGTGTTATTTCTTTCTCAAGTTTCCATTGATTGTTTTTCCTTGCGCCCCTCACCGGGCCTGCTCCTCATCCTCGACCCGTTAGACCACCCCCTTTGACTCCCAACAGTCCTGATTGAGTCGGGGAGCATGTCGTACATCTGTAGTTGTAGTTCCTCTTGCCCACTTGGTTCCTCGTGTTCCTTAACAAATATTGCATCCCAACGGCCGGCTATGGTCAGCTCCTCTCATGCGTAGCGCGTGTTCTTCGTCCCCGTCTGCTCCCTGGCCTAAAACCCTTATCCGACCACCGCCGGCTTACCTTTGTATTTCGTTCCTCAACCTGTCATCCATTTCCCAAAATCCAGAACTTTCGATTTTGTATTTTCCATTGTTTGATCTTTCATCTCTCCCTCTTGGGGGGCTGTATTTCGCTCCGAGGTGCCGGCTTCCTCGATGGCAATACCTTTCCCTTTCAGGTTGGGCTTTTGTTGTTCGGTTCTAGTTTCCTCGGGGCGATACCCAGGGACCCCCGTCCTACAGTGTTCCGCCCCATGACCAACAATTCCACATTTATAACAGAAGACGAGCAATTTCTCATATAATATTGGAACAAAGCACTTGGATCTGCCAGAGTTTACCCCACATTCCAGAGGTATAGTCAAGTCAATTTCGATACATACCCTGGCATATTTAGCTTTGTCTTAAATACAAGGTGTATCATCTACCTTGATGACTCTTCCAATAGACGTAGCCACTGATTCCAATGGTTCCAAACCCTAGTATTCTGATGGAAGATTAAGGAACCTTACCCACATGATTACAGTCGAGAGCTTTTCAAGGCTTGGTTGGAAATGTTCTCGACAGGGAATCAAGTGTAATATCATTCCATTTACCAACCATGGTCCCTTTGAAAGGATGGCTTCTTTCGATTCTACTGAAGGGCAACGGATGAGGAAGAAGCCGTTTTGCATATCGACAACCATAAAATAGCCCAGGTGTTCCCAGTACAGGGACATGGCCTCCCTGACCACCCCCAAAGGTGGAGCGCGACCTAGAAATTTTCCATAGACCACTGTTTTCATACCTTCGTGTGTACGTCTCACGACATCCTCATCTAGGTTCACCGTGTTTGTCATAGCTTCTTTGAGTCGGTCCAGGAGCGGTCCAGGGACAAGGACGGAGGCCTCTTCCCGACTGCGGTCAGGTTCTCCCACCACATTAGCCCATGACCTTCCAACTTGTGGTCTCCCCTGTAAAATATAAGAATAGTGAGATGTTCCTTTATCCCCTCCCGTCTAGTGGGGGGGTTCCTTAGCCCTAGATCTTGGCTGTGATGAGGCATCGTTGGAGTTGGGGCCAAAATTCCCCTCTCCCACAGGGGGTGTGGGGGCCGGATAGCCTTTGGGGCCCTCAGAAGGTGACATTACTTCCCTCCCCCACCTACCGTCGTAAGTGGGGGACAGGACTCTCTGAGTTTGATGCTGAGATTCAGAGTCGCATTATCACCTGGTGGAAGCAAGAGCACGTATACATTTTTTATCATACACCTTTGGTGGACTAGTAGCTAGAATCCCGGTCAATAGCTAGTTATTTAGCTTGTGCTTTCTTGAAATATTCATGGAGGTCCACTAGTACATATGAAATAACTTGAATTGTTAAAGATTTGAAGTCCAAGTGATGATATGATTTTGGTAAAATTAATATATCCAACTCAAAACCATTCAAAGAAAATGCATGATTTTCTCCGGATGTTGCACTTCAGCCCTTGGCTTACATATATATTATTGCCCAAAATCCTTTTTTAATATTTCTCAACCCTTTAATTCATTTGCATTTCAAGCAAATCAAAAGAACCATTAATGGAGGTTCAGTGGGGTACGATGTCATTGTTCAAAACTCAGTAAATTCTAACATACCTTGGACTATAGCCCAAGACAAATTGTCTTGTTCTACACAATGGGTCTCCACTATGATGGTTGTAGAGGTTTGGGTTCTATTTTTTAAAGTTTTTTTGGGACCAAGGTAACCCAAGGCCCCAAGGTATAATAAAGGGTACCTTCAAAACTCTCACCTTTTCTCATTTACAAATTTACAATTCAGCCCCTAAAAATATTCATAACACGTAAGCCCTTTCTCCACATTTAAAACCTCCATGAGTGGCAAGTTTAGCAATTGCACCCAGAAATTTCTAATAATTTGCCATCATGCCCCTTCACACATGGTTATCCATTGATAACCATTTTGCGTCTTAGTCCTCCCATTCTTTGATGAGTAATGATACATCCACCGACTAGCCTTCCCGAATTGGTTTCCCGACTGACGTGGATGTCCACGTGGCATCCACGTCAGCACACTTTCTCTCTCCCTTCTCAGCCAAACTGAAGATTAAAAACAAAAAAATTCAAAATCCCTAATTTCTTCTCGTCCCGCCTCCTCCTTCACGTGTCCTCCTCGCCCGCCACCGCCCCCCTTCGTTCGTCCTCCTCGGCCCCCGCCGCCGCCGCCGCCGTCCCTTGTGCGTTGTGAGCTTCTTCTTCTCGTCGGATCCTTTGGAAATCCCCAAAGTTGGAGTCTTTTTCTTGTGTGATCCGAGGAAAGAGGAGAAAGATGAATTTTTTGAGCAGGAAGATCTACCTCTACAATGTGACCATGGGAGTCTACATGCTCGACTGGTGGGAGCGCTGCCTCTTCAGTATCCTTTTTCTTCAGCTCTTCTGATCCTCTCCTTTTTCTTGTTATTCTTAGTGTAAAGATGAGATTTTTCCGATTGGGATTCTTTTAATGCTGATGAACTAGTCTGGGGATTCATCCTTGGTATTTTCAGGAGGAAAGATGGGATTTTGGGGGATTTTTCTTTTTTTTTTTAAAAAAAAATGATCTTTTAAGTTTATAGATTTAATGGGAGATGGTTAATTCCTTTAGTGTAGAAGATATATTGATATTGGTGTTGCTTTGGTTCATCTACTACAATGGGTCCAGATTTGTTACCCAGATACACAACAGGTATGCCTGATGTCTCAAAGATGATCTTTTCTTTGCATTGTTCATTGTGTTGGATTTGTAATGATGAATCGCTAGCTCTTCAGTATTCTGCACAATTGTGGCAATTGGAATTTGAGGACTTTGTGAATTTTACTGATCTCATCTTGTGTTTGTCATGTTTAAGGACTGGCTTCATGATTTTCTATGTTTCCCTTTTTGATGTTGGATTCAATTTTCAAACACTTTACCCCTTTTATGGTTTTGTATGTTGTGTTCTCCACTGTCTCTTGAATGTTTCTGTAAATCCTTTCAGTGAAAGTAATTTTCTTCTTTCTGGCTGACATTTTCTTTCGATATTCATTTTGGATTTCAGTCATCATGGGTAAGGAAGCAGCTGAAATGAACAAGAGGTCTTTCAAGTATGCCTGGGTTCTTGACAAGCGTGGTATCACCATTGATATTGCTCTCTGGAAATTTGAGACCACCAAATACTACTGCACAGTCATTGATGCTCCTGGGCATCGTGACTTCATCAAGAACATGATTACAGGTACCTCTCAGGCAGATTGTGCTGTTCTGATTATTGATTCCACAACTGGTGGTTTTGAAGCTGGTATCTCAAAGGATGGGCAGACTCGTGAGCATGCTTTGCTTGCCTTCACCCTTGGTGTGAAGCAGATGATCTGCTGTTGCAACAAGGTATCATATCAACAAGTCTTTACAGTTAATAAGAGCTTTATATATTTCATTTTCCATCTTCTGTTGCAACAACTCTCTGATCACACCTTTTTTTTCATTATCAAATTCCTTCTGATGGTCTACTGTTTGTTGGGAACTTACTGTTGATTTGGTGAATAATAAGACTTTATGTTGCCTGAGAAGCAAAATATTTTCAATTTCAAAAGTAATATATTTGATTTGATTTTTGAAGATCAAGAATTTACTAATTTTGTTTGTAGGTTTTTTGAGATTAAACACCATTTCTGGATTCATTGATAATTGTATAGTTCTACTCTTTTCCTTTTTTGATATACTTTATTGTGTTTGTATAGTTCTACTCTTTTCCTTGTATTTTTCATTTCAGTGTTTCATTCCCTCTAATTTTACATGTTGAGATTAATCTAAAGACTATACTAGTAACAAGCTTTTGGAAATTTGCAGGAACAGTATGCATCAGAGGATTTGACAGAGAAACAAGAAGAGCAGAACTTCTCTATAAGAGGTTACATGTTCCTGCAAGTCAACCAGCAAAGAAAAGGTGACACCAGAGGGAGGGGGCTGAAAAGTTTCAAAAGCTATATACAATGTACATTTGATGCAAAGAGATAACAGTTATTCTGTATATGTGGGAGGACAACTTAATTTTTGAATGGTTTCCTGTCGAGCAATGTTAATTTCTATGTGGAAGGATAACAGTTATTCTGTATATGTGAAAAACATCCTGGAGTAGCAATATGCTTTTCACTTTTCTCATTGTAAAATGCTCATTTGCAAATCAACACTGTTTTCGATTACATGACAGTTCAGTTCACTCTCACTGTAACATATCATGCAGGCATCTCTAAGAAAGAAAGAAAGAAATACACCCCCACAACATGATTATTCACATAGTTGAGAATACAAACTCAGGCATTTATTCTTCTCCTAAAACAAAGAAAAAGAAAAGCAAGAACAAGAGGACATTTCAGGCATTCAACATCCAAACAAACAAAGAATACAAACTCAGATTAAATAACAAATCTGCTGCTGCATATAAAATCTGCAGAGACTCTTTATCAAAAAAAAAAAAAAAAACCCTGCAGACTCAACAGATGAATTGAGTACAAAATGCTTTTCTTCAAATTTCTCACAAGATCACAAGAATTGAACTGCTCACAAGATCCAAAATCTGCAGAAAGTTCCAAAAATCTGCAGACTCAACAGATGAATTGAGTACAAAATGCTTGACAATAAATTTCTCACAAGATCACAAGAATTGAATTGCTCACAAGATCCAAAATCTGCAGACAGTTCCAAAAATCTGCAGACTCAACAGATGAATTGAGTACAAAATGCTTGACAATAAATGCAGATCAATGACATATGCATTTGCTGACACAAAATCACAAGAATTGAACTAAAACATTTGCATTTGCTGACACAAAATGCGGATCAATGACATATCAAGAAACAGACAGTGTGCAATGAAAGTAGAAATCAGAAGTTCAAAACACCAACACAAGAAGAAAACTAGGACAAGATTAGAGTTTACTCAAGAACTTGAAGTATTGACAATTTTTTAACAATGGTTGAAATTTTCCAATCGTTACAACTTCAAAAATAAAACAGAGTTCTGGCCAACTAAACACAACAAGTGACACTTAAATACACCCTACTTCAACTGCTGCTGCATAGAACCCCTAAATCTGCAGTGAAAAAACAAGGCAAGCAATCAAAATCGCCACAAGCAAAAATTATTGAATGAGAAAACTATGAAGAAGTATTAGTTACCTATGAAGAAGTATCAGTAACAATATTTTGTAAAGTGGAGCTATCAACATGCATATATTGCACATGTGGAAGCGAATTCGAATTCACCTAAAAGGAAAAAACTATATTATAATCTTATAAAAATATGTTATGTAATACCGTAACAAATATAAATACTAATAATGCAACGTTACCACACTGTCTTGAGTACAAAATTCTACTTGAGAGTCATTTTGAGTTTGCACATTCCCTTTTGCTTGAGTTTTCTGAAATAAATCACATTAGTTTTAGACCAATAAAAAATAATTTTACAATTGAAAAGGATTACTATAAAATACAAATACCTTTTTTTTACTTCTAATTATTATTTGTTCAACTGTTGACTTCTTTCTTTTGGATGGTGGCCGGCCCTTACTCCGCACCTTTAAAGGTGTTAGGAACTTCGTGGTTAGAGAAGTTGTTTGGTGTTGCTCATGATCTTCTTCCAATAACACCATTGGTGATATAGCTTGACTAGAATGACTCTCCCAAAAATTTGAATTATCCATGAGCTTCTCTTTTATCCCATCCACACATTTCATCACAAAATTATATTTTTTGATAGATTCTACTCCAATTTCAGCAACTTCAAAAAAATGAGAACATAATTTGTTGTATTGCACGTTTTGCTCACTAGTTTGTGTGTCTTCATAATAATTCATCATGTAAGTATGTCTGCGCTTAACATCCTTTCTCCATCGAGGTAAAATATATTGAGATGGAATCTCTTTCACATTTCTCTCAATGAGAACTTTGCATATGTGTCTGCAAATAATTCCTCTGAACTCAAACAAACAGCAGGAGCATTTGATATCAAATTCAGCTTCATTATAACAAACATTAAACACCACTTGCCTTCTGAATTTCCCTTCTTTTCCTCTGAAAATGTCTGACACCTCAAATGTATATATTGGCCCATCTGACTTGATAAGTAAAAGATTGCAATATAACATTCCCCTCAACTCATCTTGAAACAACTTAAAAATTTCATTCGTGAAGGCTTCTTGTAGTTGCTTCTCAAAATAACAATCTGTTAGCAATGGAAAGTTTGAGTTAAAAGATGCAAAATCAGCTTTGTTCTCCTTTTCAATTTTGCTTTTCAATGCATTATCATACTGCTCCACAAATTGTTTTAGGGATGTTGTTGGGCCAACATAACCATCAAAAAAAGCATTCATACTTTCACTTCTTTGAGTGGTAGACATTCCAGCCCAAAAAACGCCTTTAACATATATAGGTGCCCAACGTTGACGATGTGTATACAAAAAATTAAGCCATTCATTTTTTTCAATGTTATACTCATTTATCATCTTCAACCAACAATCTTCAAATTCTTGTATATCCATTGCCTCATAAACAATACTCTTCAAAATCTTCTTTATTGCTTTATACTGAGTGAATCCTCCAAGCTTCTCAGGAACCTTCTTCATAATATGCCAAAGACAAAGGCGATGATGGGAATTTGGAAAAACTGTCTTAATTGCACCTTGAATAGCCATACATTTGAGTACGTAATTATAAGCCTTTGGAGCCTTACCCGACATGCACTCCAACCAAGTTTTAAACAACCAAATAGGTTTTGGTGTCTTCCTTTGACAATAAACCACATCCAAATAATATAGATTGCCCATGATGATTTACACCAACAAAGGGAGCAAAGGGCATATCATACTTATTAGATTAAATATGTTGTATCAAAGGATATAACATCACCAAAAGCTTCATAAGGCTATACACCTTGCATACGCCCAAAACATTTCTTAAACGGCCTTCCTCATCCATATCAATCAAATGAAAAAATTGTGAATTTCTCCGTTGCATGCAAGAGAAATAATTCCCAAGTGCTTCAGCATCTCCAACTCCAAGCCTGATCTGCCTTGCTTGCGTAATATAGTTCCGACAATCTCTTTCAGTATATGTTAAATTTTCATATCCACCACTTTCCACAGCCAAAGAGTGAAAATTCTTACTTAAACTTATACCTGCTTGATCATTTAGTTCAAGCCTTTTCTTCACATGTGCATCCATTCTTTTATTGCACTTTTGAAAACGAGATTTTTGTGGACTTAGTACATGATTGTGCTCCAAATTGACACGAGATATAGTAAACTTCCCATCACTACCAACAACAATATTAATTTTTGCTTGACAATTTGTTTTGGTGGAAGGCCTTGGGTTGAAAGAATTTTTTGATGTAGATATCCTTTTGCCGCCTCTTACACATGCAAGTGTATAATATTTTACTTTTCCATCATCTCTTGATTTTGTAGTTTTTCTCGTAATGCCAAAACCTTTTTGCCGAGCATACTCAACATAAAGATTGTAAACTTCTTCTTCTGTATTAAGAATCATTCCTGCCTTTGGAATAACTGTTTCACATGTTGAATCTTCCAAGTGTACTAAATTGTCCTTCTCTTTAATCAATATTTCTAAGCTAGAAGACTCTTCTGCCTAAAAAGTAAGGAAAGAAGGGTTGTCAATTCAAAAGGCTGGCCTTCAAACTCAATTGCCACATTAACTGCATTTAGGATGAAAATCCTCAATTTCAATAAAACATCGATCCAACACTCACAAGACAACAAATTTAATCTGTTGACACATAAACACAGCATAGATCTTAAGCCAAAACCATATCAACTCTAAGCAATTCAGCTTAAATAGCTATAGAATTCAAAGACAAGGACCAATTCGAGCTTCAAAAACTTAAAAATCCAAACTTATCAACAGAAAACTAAGCAAAAGCCATGATTAACATCAGAATGTCGCAGATCCAAACCTTGAAAGTGTCCATCAGACGGTCCTCCACTGCAGAATCAAGATCCAGACAACTCTCAGAAACTTCAAAACAACCATGAAAACTCACGAAGCAAGGAGAAGATCAGCAAAAAAAACGAAGAACGAAGAAAGTTCATACCTTGCTATATCTGAGAAGCCATGCTCATCCTTCGCAGTAGGAGATGGGTAGGAGATGGGCTTGGGGACGGTGGCGGCGGGCGAGGAGGACGAGAGAAGCGGCCGAGGAGGACGAACGAAGGGGGGCGGTGGCGGGCGAGGAGGACACGCGAAGGAGGAGGCGGGACGAGAAGAAATTAGGGATTTTGAATTTTTTTTTTTTTTTTTATCTTCAGTTTGGCTGAGAAGGGAGAGAGAAAGTGTGCTGACGTGGATGCCACGTGGACATCCACGTCAGTCGGGAAACCAATTCGGGAAGGCTAGTCGGTGGATGTATCATTACTCTTCTTTGATATCTCCACTTCTTGATGAATGGTAAATATTAATATTAATATATTATTCCAAAAACTCAAATTTTCACTGTTCCCGATAGGGTGTTCTTTACAAGTTTATCAAACTATAAATAATAGAGAAAGACAGAATATTATTTTGGCTACATATTTTTCACACTTCAAAATAATGTACAGAGAGAGTCTATTAATAGACAATTACAATACAACGTTTACAACAGAGAATTGGCAACATGTTAGAAGTTTGTTGCAAATTGTATGATTCTTGATGACATGGCTTATCATTTGTGATTATCCATTCCATGATTCCACATGCTTGAGTGCTCATTGGTCTTACTTTCTCACGAGGAAAACAATATCATCATTATCTTTAGAAGTCATTGGACTAAGAGGAGAAAAAGATTGTCAAGTTTGGAAATTAGTATGTATATAAAACAAAAGTGCTAGACTTCTCAACATCAAGACTTGAGTTGATCAATTTTCTAGGTTGATATATCTCCCAACTCCTACCAAGCAATCTCTCTTTCTCTCTGTTTATCTAACAAAGTTAAAAACATTTTTGTAAGCCATGAGTACATTCATGAGACCTCTTTGGAGGTTGTTCTTGCATCTGCTTGCAAGCATCTTCACTAAGGCTGCAAGAAGGTCAAACATCCTAAGATCAACCATGTCAATGGAGAATGGAGCAAGCTGGAGATTGGCAGTAGAAACCAACAACATCCAGTCATGGTCGACGGTCCCTGAACTGTGTTTGCCGTACGTGAAGAACTACATGCTCGAAGGCCAATATCATCGAGACCTCGATGTCATAATCGCGGAAATGTATGACTACATGAAGTCCATCACTATAAAAAATGACGGCAAAGACATCTGGATTCTAGACGTGGATGACACATGCATCTCAAATCTCAAATACTATGAGGGAAAACGCTTCGGGTGATCTCTTTTGTTCTCTGAGGCATTTCGTCGAACACTCGTGTTTTTTCTTCAATGAAATTAAATAGTGGTTGTTTTTTTGTTTCAGGGGTGATCCATTTGATCCAGTGATGTTTAAGAGTTGGATTTTGAAAGAAGAATGCCCTGCAATTCCTTCAATGTTGAAGTTTTATAAGAAGCTTATAGAGAGTGGTTTCAAGGTTTTCCTTATCACTGGCAGAGATGAGATGCAGCTGGGCTCATCAACAGCTATGAATTTGTTTTTGCAAGGGTTCGAAGGACATGAAAGGTTGATCATGAGGTAATTAATGTGAATTTTTACTAATTTTTTTTTATAATTTTAACACTGCTTTTTTATTATCTTCCATTTAAAATTCTCATTATGAGCTTATTTTAATTTGTATTTTTATTATTATCAATGCCACATTAATTTCATAAAATTTAAATTTTAAATTAAAAAAATTATAATTATTTTTTTATTATTTGCATCAAAGTAGTTTCACAGATATTTGTTTTAATAAATATAGATAATTAATTAAAAACACACCATAAATATGATTGAAATGTGCTAGTCAAATAATTTGATGAATAGTTATAAATAATAATTTAAAATTTTATTTATTCAACATGTCCACGCAATATCATGGTTGAGACATCACAATCACATATAGAATACTACAAAACAAAAATATGGCATTTATCAAATGATGTTGTTTTGAACTTACTTTTGTTGATTTGTGATTTAATAATATTTTAAGAACAAATCAATCAGTATCATTGTTGCCGTTTCAGATCATCATAGACTATATAAATTTAATAACTCATTAAATATAATTTAATAAAATTATTTTTTTAAGATTTTCTAAAGCATTTTAATAGTATAGAGAAGAAAATTTGATGATTCCTTATAATTTTGGTCATCCCACATAAAAATGTCACTATTATCATGAAAATGATATGAAAAGAAATCAAGGGTTTAAAATTAAACTAGTCATGTCGAATTATTAATAAATATATTATTTATTATTCACTAACATTTTCTGGACACGTGTATATGTAATTGTAGAAGCTCAAAATACAGGGGACAAAGTGCTGTGAAATTCAAATCAGCAATAAGGAAAGAATTGGTAGGAGAAGGATATAGAATACATGGGAATGTTGGAGATCAATGGAGTGATCTCACTGGAGATTACATTGGTGCTCGTACCTTTAAGATACCAAATCCCATGTATTTTGTCACATAGAACTTTGGGACAATGGCTTTCATTTTTATTATAATAATAATGTATTGAAGTAATAATAGCCTCATTTGAATTCTTGGTTATCAGTCATTTGGTCATTTGATGTAACTTGTAAGCTAGGTGGTTTCGAAAGATAATTGGGGGTGCAACAATTCAGACAGGGTTCTACTACATGCCACATCCTCGGCACAATATTAAGGGATTGTTTGGATTGACGTATGAAAAAAAGTGTTTTTTTTTTTAATTTGATAAAAGAATTTTTGAAAAAAATGATTTCTCCGAATAAGTTAAGTTGTTCTGTAATTTTTGTATTTAGATAGATTAATCCAAAAATAGTTTTATAATAATAATAATAATAATAATAATAATAATAATAATAATTAAAAATAAATAATTATAATAATAATAAATGATGTTTTGGTAATTGATATTTTTCAAAATAGCTTTAAAAATGGTTGAGATAGGTGTTTTGGTGATTAACACTTTCTAAAAGCACTTATCAATCAAACTTACGAAAAAAAAAAGCAGTTTTCTTTTTTACGAACTATTTTATGAAAAAACCATCCAAACATGTTTCTTTTCTCCATAAATGCTCAACTTACTCCAAGGAAAAAAAAAACCATCGAAACAAGGCCTAAAGGGGCTGGGATTAGTAATCAATGTAATTTTACATTACATCCAAACATTTATCATCTATCTTTTTAATGAATTTGATTTATTCATTTGTTCAAATAATAAAATTATAAAATAATAAAATAATTGAGGATTTGAATATTATATCTAAATTGGTTTTATTTATTAATGAAAGGTTAAAGAGACATAAATTAAATTGTTGGATGATAAAAACTAAAGGACAATTTGTCAATTTCTCTGGATGAGATGGTGACATTAATATTAAAGGTGATTTTCATATCTATGGCCATAACATGGTATGTGTGGTTGGAACATAACAGAAGATGCTTTCATAACAAACAATGCGTTTTCGTAGAAAGCAATCCAGATCTTGATTTTCTAACTTTATGCTTTGGTTTGATCTGGTACGTCGTCGAAGAGGCCAAAAGTGGCGATGGGAGGCGTTAGTCTTGATTTGACCATTCATTCTTGAGATGGCTGAGCGGTGACTTTAGGTACACTTCTTAGTGACATGCAAGAGATTTGTGCTCATCCACCGGAAATTTCACCCAATATCAATATCCTTTGTCAGAATTTTACAATTAAGTTTTTCTAACAAACTCCTAATTTTGCACATAAAACCCAATTTTTTCCATAATCTTTAAAATTGTGGTTTTTTTAGGTCTAATACCCGAATTTGTCCCTCTATTATACAAAATTGGCCATTTTGGTCCCTCTATTATAATTTGAGCTCTTAGGGTCTCCCTTCTTTCACGATTGAGAAATGTCAATCCCTCCCTTCATCAACTTTAGGGGCTAAACAAACCTTTAAATATGCCTTTAGGGACTGACATTTCGCAATCGTAAAAGTAGAGGGTTAGAGGGACTTATTTGGGTATTACCACTTTTTTGATAAACACTATGCAAATAAAATCTTAAATTTGTGGGTTTTTTTTAAAAAAAAATCTTTTCCACCTACTCTTACTTTGCGTACAAACCATTACATTTTGCCCATAAACACTTAAATTTGAATATATGACTCACAAACCTCAAACTTTGGTTAAACTTGTAAATTTGATCTTATTACTCACCATCCCCTAACTTTGTAAAAAAGAATCCCTGAATTTGAATTTATAGCTCATCAAACTCTTAACTTTGAGTTTGTTAAACCTAACTTTGCACATAAACCCCTAAAATTTAGTTTATTGCTCACCAAAGCCTTGCTTACACATAAACTTCTAAATTTTAGTTTATTTTTCACCACCCTTAATTTATTTATTTTTTTAAAAAAAATAGATAAACCACATTCATTTATTAATAGAATAAGACTGCGGATTACAACAAGCTCCTAGTCGAGCTCCATGCTACAAAAGGGTTGCTTAGTCACTCGTCGGGATTTCTTCCCCGATCAGTCTATCGAGAGACTCCTCGTCTTCGAAGTTTGCGCCTGGGAGCCTCGGCACCTATTCCTCCCTAGTGTGTAGCAGGTTGTGGACCAGAGCATGCATCTCCAAGAGTTACTACTTTTTGGTGGGGTGCATTGCATCGCACCATGTAAGGAAAAGGAAATCCATTTAGCGGATTAGCTTTGTGTAAATACGTTGTTTATCGTTGAAATCTCTCCTATTCCTTTCCAGTCATAGGGTCCAGGTAATAGCCATCACTAGTAGATTCCATCCCTTTCAGAGCTCTTTCGGTAGATTTTTGGAAACTGGTGATCCTCCCCATAGATCTTGTATCATGTGGGGTTGGAGTCCGTTCCCAAGGAGTCTTACATAGTAGGCCCAGATTTCCGATGTGTACTGGCATCTGAGGAAAAGATGTTCAGTGGTCTCCTCCTCGTTGTTAAAAGATAACAATTTATCCTTTCCCCCCTCCAATGCCTTTTAGTAAGGTTTTGAAGAGTGGGGAGTTTGTCATCCAATGCCAGCCAGGTGAAGAGTTTGACCTTCATGGGGCAGGCTTGCTTCCAAAATGAGGCTGGAAGGGGGTTCGTATCCCCCTATCTACTTTGAATAGGTATAGGGATCTGATTGTGACACCTAGTTCGAGGTTAGGTTCCACTTTATGCGGTCCTACCAGTTGGCTAAATCACGGCTGAGGTGTTCATACACTTGTTGTACCATATTTTGGGATTATTGTGATAGGGGTCCCAGTTTGAGTAGGGGTGTCCTCCGACAATGAAGCTGTCGTGCCTCCTGAATAGTGATATGTGGCTTTGCCAGTAGGGTTTGGAGATCCGAGGAGACCCGACATAGACTCCGATTATCAAGCCAGTTGTCGAACTAGAATCTGGTAGATTCTCTTGGTTCGGGAATTGAGGTTATGTTGGCCATGGTGAGGTCTCTTTGTTCCATGATGCCTTTCCAAAACTAGGATGCTGGTGTTGGAGCCGTCTTGTACGGGTTCAATCGAGCCTGAAGTAGGCATGAGTAATAACTCTTCCGCAGATGCCAGTTTCTCTATGCATAAGTCTCCACCAGTACGGGTTCCATGAGTAATAACTATTCACATTAAAACAAAAGTAATTAATGTGAATTTTTACTATTTTTTTATATAAATTAAAGACTGCTTTTTTATTATCTTCCATTTAAAATTCTCATTATGAGCTTATTTTAATTTTTATTTTTATTATTATCAATGCCACATTAATTTCATAACATTTAAATTTTAAATTTAAAAAATTATAATTATTTTTTTATTATTTGCATCAAAGTAATTTCACATATATTTGGTTTAATAAATATAGATAATTAATTAAAAACACACCATAAATATGATTGAAATGTGCTAGTCAAATAATTTGATGAATAGTTATAAATAATAATTTAAAATTTTATTTATTCAAAACGCCATATCATGGTTGAGACATCACAATCACATAGAACAAATCAATCAGTATCATTGTTGCCGTTTCAGATCATCATAGACTATATAAATTTAATAACTCACTAAATATAATTTAATAAAATTATTTTTTTAAGATTTTCTAAAGCATTTTAACAGTATAGAGAAGAAAATTTGATGATTCCTTAAAATTTTGGACATCCCACATAAAAATATCACTATCATCATGAAAATGATATGAAAAGAAATAAAGGGTTTAAAATTAAACTAGTCATGTCGAATTATTAATAAATATATTATTTATTATTCACTAACATTTTCTGGACACGTGTATGAAATTGTAGAAGCTCAAAATACAGGGGACAAAGTGCTGTGAAATTCAAATCAGCAATAAGGAAAGAATTGGTAGGAGAAGGATATAGAATACATGGGAATGTTGGAGATCAATGGAGTGATCTCACTCGAGATTACATTGGTGCTCGTACCTTTAAGATACCAAATCCCATGTATTTTGTCTCATAGAACTTTCGGAC
Organism: Dioscorea zingiberensis; assembly: GCA_026586065.1. NCBI lineage: Eukaryota > Viridiplantae > Streptophyta > Magnoliopsida > Dioscoreales > Dioscoreaceae > Dioscorea > Dioscorea zingiberensis. The sequence continues at coordinate 51,658,530 of CM048820.1, forward strand.
AATGGCTTTCATTTTCATTATAATAATGGATTGAAGTAATGATAGCTTCATTTGAGTTCTTGGTTTGAAAACATATGCCATTGGGTCATTTGATTGTAAGTTTGGTGGCTTTGAAAGATAATCAGGACCAAAGGACCATTGGTCTAGTGGTATTTCGGGTTCTGTGTGTTGTATAATTCACTTGATTGAGTATCTTTCTACCGGGGTTTGAGTCACCCATGAATGTGGAGACTGAGCTTGGGAGTTTTTATCTTCAGCAGTGAATTATCCAACTACACTCCATTAACAAGGGTGGGGACTCAAACGAGAGTATCTTTCCGATCAAGTGAATTATCCAACGCACGGGGCTCGAGATACCATTAGACCAATGCTCCTTTGGTAGATGACAGAAATTTACAATTAAGTTTTTCTAACAAACTCCTAATTTGGCACATAAATCCTAATTTTTTTTCTTATAATATTTAAAACTGTGGTTTTTTTATAAGCACTACAAAAATAAAATCTTAAATTTGTGGTTTTTTTTTTTTTAATCTTTTCCGCATACACTTACTTTGCACGCAATCATTAATTGCCAATAAACACTTAAATTTGAATATATGACTCACAAATAGGGTTGTCAAATGATCAAGCTGTTTGTGCGCAACTCAAACTCGACTCGGAGCTTTCAAGCTTCTATTTCAAGCTCGAAATTAATTTCAAACTCGAAATTAATTTCAAGCCGAATAGAGCTCGATCGAGTGGAGCTTGAGAGCTCGAAATTATATTTTAATATATATTATATAATATAATATATTAATATATCATAATATTTTATATGTTATTTATATTTATAATAGTTGATAAAAAACCATATTTTCATTGTGAATTTTACATTGATGTTCATAAAATCGTATTTTCATTAAAATTATTATTTTTATATTATTTGAGATAATTAAAATATTTATTGTTTATATTAATATCTATGAGAATCATTATTTAAATTTTATCTTTTATTTTATATAATTAGGTGAAATTTTATAAAATATAATTTTTATTTATAGAAAGTACCATATAATTTATATTTTTAATTATATTAAAATATAAAAAAATTATTTTATAAATTATAAATAAGATTTTAATTTTGAGCTAAATTGAGTCGAGTTTGAGCTCTTAATTTCGAGCTAAATCGAGCCGAACTCGAGCTAGCTAATTTCGAAGGCTATTTCAAGCCGATTTCGAGCTGGGCCCAACCCGATCAAGCTCGACTCGTTTACAGCCCTACTCACAAACATCAAATTTTGGTTAAACTTGTCAATTTGATCTTATTACTTACAATCCCCTAAATTTGTAAAGAAACCCTAAATTGAATTTATTGCTCATCAATTTTTTTTTATTAAAGTCGACAAGCGACCCTCTCAAAGGACGAACCCAGCTATACAAAATACTCAAAACCTCATGTGCAGCGCGTAGAACACCCACAGGCTCATGCTTGCATTGTGCCCTCACCTTGTATAGAGGAGGATTCGAACACGGGACCTTTATTAAAGTTGACAAGCGACCCCCTCAAAGAACGAACCTAGCTACACGGAACACCCAAAGGCTCACATGCAACACGCAAAACACCCACGAGATTTCATTGCAAAGCAACTTTGTGCCCTCACCTTGCATAGAGAAGGATTCGAACACGGGACCACTCGACCCCTCATGTCGTTGATTACACCTTATTTAGCCCTAGTTTGAGTTTGTTACACCTTATTTTGCACATAAACCACTAAATTTTTGTTTATTGCACACCAAACCCTAACTGCACACATAAATTTTAGTTTATTTTCACAGCCCTTATTCCTTAACTTTATACATAAAAAATTCATTTAAGTTTATTTACTCATAAATCCTATATTTTGTGCAAACCCCTATATTCTTTAAGGAAGAGTTAACAAGGAGAAACCCCATGAATTTTTTAGTAATAAATTATAAACATATAAATTTAGGGTTTTACATGAAAATATATAAATGAACTAAAATGAAAAGATTATGTGCAAAGTTATGGGGTTGTGAGAAATAAAATCAAATTTATAGATTTATGTACAAGAGTTAGTGAGTAATAAACTTGTGTGCAAAGTTATAGGTTGGTGAATAACAAATTAAAATTTATTAGGTTTATTTGCAATATTAATGGTTGGTGGGTAATAAACTCAAGTTTATGGATTTATTTTAAAAGTTATCGTTGGTGAGCAGTAAATTCGAATTTAGAAGTTTATGCCAAAAAAAAAAGCAGTTTGTGAGCCCTAAATTCAAATTTAATTATTTAAGCACAAGATTAAGAGTTGGTGACAAATAAATATAGTTTATTTATAAATTAGGAGTTTGCTAAGCAATAACTAAAAATGCAGTGGTTTGTGTTCCAAGTTAAGGATTTATGGAAAAATAAACAAAAATTTAAGATTTTATTTGGGAACTTTTTGGGTTTATAAAAAAACCACAATTTTTTAATCAATTTTTTTGCTAAGTGGTGAAAGAGAAATAGTACTTAGCATCGGCCATGCCAATGTAATGTTCCGTGGACTTACCAACGATCAAGTGGTCTATTGGTATCTTAGACCCCACAAGAATTCCAACGATCAAGAGGTCTCGGGTTTGCGAGTGAAGAGTCGAAGACATATTTCTAGGAGTGTGAAGCTGATGGATTTGTAGCGTGGTCCCAATGTCCATATGTATGCAGAGCCCCTTACTTATGTACGATCCGCCAAGGTTTGTGCACGTTCTTGATTTCTTGTGTTTTAACGCTCATATTACAAAAAAAAAATATATATTCTGTTGGAATTTTCTTTCGGCTGAATTGGCAGGTTTATACCACATAATAACCTCTGCAAGATGTGAATCTATATCTCTATATTCTGTTTTAGAAAACACGAATTGACATCTCTTGAGATTTTCCACATCATTTAATGGAATATATATATCTTGTCAGTGTGAGTAATTATATTGGATCCGGGTTCGGGTTCATTAACGGATCCGGGTTAACGGATTTGGTTTATAAGGGTTGTATATATATACATGTTTTTAGGGTTTTGTATTTGTTAAGCTTGATAATACAATAGAAGAGTAGCAGCCGCCCCTCTTCTCATTGTTTCCATCTCCTTCATCTCCGGACATCTCTGGTCATCTCCCTCACTTGACTTGGTATCAGAGCCATAACTGATGAACTAGTGGACTAATGTGCAACTGCTGAAGCAATCTGGAAGACACTAGAAGATCTTTATGCCAATAAGTATGATTTTATACAAGTTGATGAGCTAATGTTCAAGGCTGCAGAACTAAGACAGAATGGACAATCAGTGTTTGTGTTCTACACCAAATTGAAGAATATATGAGCTGAGATTGACCAGAAGCGCCCTTGCATGATTGAGGATTCAAAGGCACTTACATGGTACTAGAAAGAGAAGGAGCTTGAGCGGGTCCATGTATTCTTGAGGGGGCTTGATGCAAAGCATAATAGTGCTAAAGGTGAGTACTTGCCCATGCCAAAACCTCCTAGCTTAACTATGGCTTTTACCTATATTCGTAAGAATGAGTCACAACAAGAAAGTCTTAATCAAGCACAAGTTGAAGTCTCATGCCTAGCGGTCCAAGCAAAGACACCAGCTCCCTCTCTTCAACTGTAAGACTCTCTGCCTTCCTATAAGCGAGGGCCTTTACCTAGGGTTCCTCACCGTCCTCGTCCTCAGTGTTCTTACTGTCATGATGTTGGGCATACTAGAGAGACATGTTGGAAATTGTACCCACATCTCAGGCCCAAGAAGCAGGGGTATCGTCATAAGGCGAAAGCAACAACGGTTCAGCTGGTCCAGGAACCAGATTTCTTTGGCGTTAGTGCACAAGATCACTCTACACCAGGAGGGCATCCTCCTATCGCCTCTATTACTGGTCGTGGTAAAATTGGTATGGCCTTACAAGTTTCAAATTTTGTTGGTTCTGATAGTTGGATCATTGATTTAGGTGCATCTGATCATATGACTTATGATAAAACTTACTTTACTAACTCCACCTGTGTCTTATGTTACAAATGCCAATGGTGAAGCTTTTCCAATATTAGGAATAGGGTCAATTCGTGTTACACCATCTTTAGAACTTCATAATGTGTTATATGTGCTTGCCCTGTCGCACCACTTGATATCTGTCCCACAATTGAATACTGAGTCTAAGTGTTTTGTAACCTTTTTCCTTGTGTCTATAATTTTTCAGGATCTTCTCACTAGGGAGATAATCGGTCAAGGGTATATGAGGAGGCGGTATTTCCATCTGGATCCCGACATATGCGAGTGAGAAACCGAGAACACCGTCCGCACGCTTTGACTTTGAGTTCTGATCAACTAAGTGATGTTTGGTTGTGGCATCGTCGTTTAGGGCATCCGTCTTTTAGTCTTATGAAAAAAAAACCATGCCTAACTTGTTCATTGGTGTGGATGAGTCTACCTTGTATTGTGAAATTGTATTTTGGCCAAAAGCCATCGTGCTACCTATTCTCCAAGTATTTCCAATAGAAGTAGCATTCCTTTTGAACTTATTCATTCTGATGTTTGGGGTCCTTCTCGCGAGCCTTTGTATCGGTATCACGATATTTTGCCTTATTCATTGATGATTGTACACGATTATCATGGGTAGCGCTCCTTAAAACTAAAGATGAAGTTTTCCCTGCTTTTCAAGCATTTCATACTCTTGTTCAAACACAGTATAATAGCCCCATTCGAGTTTTGCGCTCTAACAATGGGGGAGAATATGTCAATCATGCTTTTCAGGAGTTTTTCACAACACATGGGATTATTCACCAAACTACGTGTCTACAGACACCTGAACAAAACGGTATGTCTGAAAGGAAAAATCGTCACCTACTTGATATGACTCGCTCCATTCTCTTCAGTGCTCATATGCCTAAGTATCTTTGGAGTGATGCGGTAGAAGCTTCCGCTCACCTTATTAATCGTCTCCTATCCAGTTTCCTTCATGGCAAAATTCCCTTTGAGGTTCTTGCATCTCATGTTTATATTCCGTCATTTCATAATTTTCCTGCTCTTGTTTTTGGTTCTGTTGCTTTTGTTCACGTTCCCAAGAACCAGAGGACTAAGTTGGATGCCCGGGCTATTAAGTGTGTGTTTGTTGGCTATGGCAGATCTCAAAAAGGGTACAAGTGTTTTCATCCCCCTACTAGGAAATACTATGTTACCATGGACGTTACCTTCTTTGAAGATATGAGCTATTTTACCTCCCCTGAAACTGCTCTTTAGGGGGAGAATTCTTATTTTGAAGATCTGTATCATGGTGAGGAAGAGACAGACTCAATTGACATTCTCAGTCCTCCTACTTGTCCAGTTGAAAATGTAGTTGAAGATGCAGTTGAAGGAGCTGAAGATATAGTTGAAGATACATCTACTCCTCCCTCAGTTATAACTCCTACCCCCGACTCACAGCTCCTCCCTGGTACGAAAGAAGATCACTCATCCGAGGTATGTCCACCTACTAGTCCTAGTCATAATGATCAGTATGTTTTGCCAAATAGGTCTACTTGTGGTCAACCCCCAAAAAGGTATGAACCCACTGTTCATCCAAAGTCAAAGTACCCAGTAGCCAATTACATGTCCACTAGGAGGTTATCTAAGTCATATGCATCATTTGTAAATCACACATCTGCTGTATTAGTACCTAACAAAGTATAGGATGCATTGGGAGATCCAAAGTAGAGGAGGGCAATGGAGGAAGAAATGGGGGCCTTACAGAAGAATGATACTTGGCAGTTAGTACCTTTACCATATGGGAAAAAAGCTGTAGGTTGCCGCTGGGTGTTTACAGTGAAATATAATGTTGATGGTTCCGTGAATAGATATAAGGCACGACTTATTGCAAAAGGTTTTACCCAGACCTATGGCGTTGATTATGAAGAAACTTTTGTGCTTGTGGCTAAGATAAACATTTGAGTACTGCTCTCATTTGCTGCAAGTTTGAATTGGCCACTCCGACAGTTTGATGTCAAGAATGCATTCCTTCATGGAGAATTAGCTGAGGAGGTGTACATGAGTCTTCCACCCGGGTACGTAGCTACTTCTCCTGGTGAATTTGTATGCAGATTGAGGAAATCCTTATATAGTCTCAAACAGTCGCCACATGCTTGGTTTGGAAGGTCCTCCCAGTTCATGCACCAGTTAGTTCTGGAACCAAAAGCAACTCAGATCATACCTTGTTTCTCCAACACCAACAAGGAAAGGTAACAGCTCTAATCATCTATGTAGATGATATGGTAATCACTGGAAATAATTATATTGAGATAGATAGACTGCAGAAACAATTAGCCTCTGAGTTTGAGATGAAGGACTTGGGGGAACTCAAGTATTTCCTAGGAATTGAGGTGGCTAGGGGGAGAGAAGGGATCTACATGTGCCAGAGAAAGTATGTTCTTGAGTTGCTGATAGAGACAAGTATGTTGGATTGCAAACCTATTGATACTCCTATTGAGCAGAACCATTGTTTGGCTGAGTATCGAGAACCAGTACCCTCTTGTGAGGCTTCGCTATCAGCGGTTAGTTGAAGCTTGATTTATTTGGCCCATACTAGACCGGATGTTGCATATCACGATTAAGTGTAGTAAGTCGGTTCATGCACACCAAGTCACGAGTCACATGGATCTTTGTTATGCAATTTTAAGATATTTGAAGTCAGCTCCAGGAAGGGGAATCTTGTTTTCCAAACATAACAAGATTCTGGAAGTTTGTGGCTTCACAGATGAAGATTGGGCTGGAAGTATTACCGATAGGAGGTCGACGTCAGGTTACTTCACTTTTGTAGGAGGTGACTTGGTTACATGGAGAGCAAGAAACAGAAGGTTGTAGCATGATCAAGTGCTGAGGCTGAGTATAGAGGTATGGCTCATGGAGTGTGTGAATTATTGTTGTAAAACCCGCCCGAGATAAATAAAGATTTATTTTCTAGAATTATTAAATGGCAAATTTAATATAGTGAACGGTAAAATTTTGGGAAAATCACATGTCTGAATAATCTAGATTAATTAAGCGTTAATTAATCAAGGTTAATCAATTGTTAATTAATCCATATTAATTATGTGTTAACTAATTCGGATTAATTATCGAGAAGAGAAAATAAACAAATATTCAAATCCCGAGAAAGGTGGATAAATTGGGGGTAGAGGCACCGTGATGCCACCGGTATGCGCGTGGCGAAGGATTTGACAAAAGCGAGTATTCTCGGATGCAGTGCGATGAGAGGCGGAACCAGTGGACATTCTGATACACGGGTACTCTTTGGAATTATGGACCTAGGATTTTGCGGATCACGGTCAGACCCCGATTGGGACCCCGGGGCCCCACTATTGAGCATGTGAGACTACAAGAATCCCGTGACTCAATAGTATCACATGTGCTGCTATAGTGACAGTAATACTTTAATGTAAAGTATGATGATTAATAACATTTTAAATCCATATACATTATTATATAAGTTTGATCATGAGAGGAAAGAGATTTTTACAAATCTCTATCTATCTCTCGTTCTTCTCTCTCGCTGCACCCCCACTCTCGATCCCTCTCTCTTTCCACCGAACACCCGCGAGAGGACCAGCGAGCCCCCAACCACAAGGAGCCGCCCGATCCCCCCTCCGGCGACGTCCTCCGGGCGCGTGCACCACGCGATCGTGATCAACGCCCCGCCCCTTCTGTTGGCCGGGTTTCCGGCTCAATCCTTGCAGATCCGGCGAACCACGGCGCCGGTATCGACCTCCAACCACCCGTCGGCGACCTGACCCTCTCCGGCCCGGCACCCCTTGGCCTTTCGTTTCCTGCGTGGGCTGCGACCATTTTTCCCCTCTTGTTGGCGAGATCCGGCGATGAGGTGCACGGTGTCACCCGGTAGTCGGTCCACTTCCACCCGACGCCTTGATCAACCCCGGTCGAGCCCCTTCGCGACCGTTACGCTGCGTGCATTGCCGACCCGGCGTGACCCTACTCCCGCCGGCCTGCAGCCCGGCGACGCCTCCCCCGGCCTAGTAGCGGCTAATCCATCTTCTTCCCCGTCCCAACAAAGTCCGCCGAGTTACAAACCAGATCTGCGAACCTTGTTCGCGGACGGACTTGGACAAAAACCGACGAATTCCAACTGCACCGACGAGCAACTAAACCCTTGGGAATCAGGTAGGAAATGATTGGGTTGATGATTGGGAGAGTATTTGCATGAATTAATGGATTAATTAGAGAAAGGGCAGTGAATGGAATAATAAGTTGCTTGGTGGTCTAAGTGTGAAATGATTCAAATGTTAATCTTGAACACATGTATGTGTAAAATTATTTATTATGGAGAATGATTGTATTAATTTCGGGGCCTTCCAAATTGAGGAAGTGCTGCCCGATTTTTTGTTGAAAATACTAAGTATTAATACATGATTACCTTCTCCATGAACTTGATAGTGTTTAAATGTTGAAAGAAAGTATGTTAGGAGCCTTGATTCATGCTAAGGATAGAAAAGAATACAACTCGTATTAATGAAAATTTCATATCTTCGTATTCTTTTATTGATCGTTTATAGACTCACGGTTGAGCAGCATAAGTTACTTAGAAAGAATACAATTTACGTATTCATACAAATAGATGTGAAGTATTTTGAAACCGAAAGTTTCAATCCATCTACTAGATCCCGAATTCGACGCTGTGGTACTGTAAACGGGAATCGTGTGGATTTGTTTCTAGCCAGGTAGGCTCTCGCACGGGAGGTTTGTGAGTATTCCTTCCTTTTACCTTGCTTTGATTTGTATTCTTATTTCCTCGAGAGGTTTCCAATACATATTTGAGATGGGTTTCCTCATATGTATCGGCTTTATATCTCGAGGATATTATTGCTTTCATGTTTTCATATGCGTATTTGAGTAGAGCTTACTCCTTAGATACGTATTGGCTTCCGATCTCGATGGGGTCATTGATTATTATATATTCAAGATGTTGCTGCCTTGGATATATGTGTATACCTGTTGTTCGGTGGTTGTACTAGCAATCTCTTACTTTCAGACATGATACATCGGACGGAGACCCCGGCAGAGGGTGTATAATATCTGGCCACGAGCACTACACTAGATTGTGTAACCTTGTTGTATCTAGTCTATTCCTTTTCTTTGTATGTATCTACATTTAAAAAAAAAAATCAATTGACAAACTATATTGATACTTACTACTTACTAGTTTGTATGAGTGCATAACCAAATTAAATGAGTACTTACCCCCTCAAAAGCACTCCAATTTCTTTCACATCCGGATGAACTTGTAGTCAAGCCAAGTATTCTTTTAGCCATTTTTTGCAATAGTGGTACTTGTTTTCTATAAATACTTGAAAGTTGTCTATACTAAAAGAAGCGAAGTAGCGGACTTGAAAGTTGAAAATCAGAAAATGAGTCAAAACTCAAAAGTAACCCTAGAGTCAGCCAGCCCGCGGCGCTGGCGGCCGCCCGACTCCGCCTTGCGGCCGATTAATCGGGCGGCCCGAGTCACCGATTTGGCGAAAATTGGGGCCTTCGCCCTCGCCCGGCGCTGAAGCCACAGGCGTGATTTTTAGAACAGTTATAGCGTTATCCGGCTTAGGCCGAAGATGATACTAATGGTGTCGTTGATGTCGTAGACATCTTAGTATCATATATGCTAGAGATTGAGTACATCTGTGGATTTATTCACATTCCATTTACTTATTATTCGCTAGTGATTTATGATTCAATCGCATGTTGCCTTTGATCTATCTTATTTCTTGCTTATGGCTTTCGCCTATTTTATTGCTTATGCGACCCTACCGGGCCTATTTCTTTAGGCTCATGCGCTTGACTTGTGTGTTTCTCAGGTTCAGACGAGGAGGAGTAGGGTCGGGCTTAGGTAGGGATATACCGAGTAGTTGACTCGGTTACTTGTATTTATCTCGAGGTCTGCGTATCTCTTTTATCTTGTGTGAGACTTGTATTTTGTACTCCTTTGTTGTATGGATTTCTAGAGGTGACTGGACTAGATCCTAGTCTTGGGTTGTGTAAACCTGGTATTGTGTTTGTATGGAGTTGTATAAACTCCTTTCTTCTTTTATCTTATAATTCCGCTGTTATTATTACCTCTGAATAATTATCTTATAGTAGTCTCTGAGGCCTTGCGCCTGAATGGGGACAAGTCCCTGTTCGAGTGCGGCCGGTTGTCTACGTGCCCGGGCCGAGGTTCGGGGCGTGACAGTTGTGGCTGAGGAACTTGCTATGTGATTTGGGTTTTGACCCAAAGATACTATGCAATTGTATTGTGACAATAAAGCCGCCATTGATATATCATGAAATCCAGTGCAACATGACCGTACCAAGCACATGGAGGTTGATCGTCACTTTATAAAATAGAAGTTAGACACCAAGATTATCAGCTTTCCCTTTGTTCCCAGTAAAGATCAACTTGTAGATATACTTACAAAGGGAGTCTCCAAGAAGGCATTTTATGACTCACTAAGCAAGTTGGGCATGGTTGATATGTATGCTCAGTGTGAGTCATATTGGATCCGGGTTGGGGTTCATTAACGGATCTGGTTTATAAGGGTTGTATATATATACATGTTTTTAGGGTTTTGTATTTGTTAAGTTTGATAATACAACAGAAGAGTAGCAGCCCCCCTCTTCTCATTGTTTCCATCTCCATTCATCTCCGGACATCTTCGGTCATCTCCCTCACTTGACTTATGTATGGCCGCTTTCTATATATTTCTTTTAAAAAGTTTATTATTTTTTTAGCTTTGGGTCATTTTATGCCTAACATCATCCAGAACATTGATTAGGATGAAATAAATAATATAAAAAATTAAAAGTATTAATAAAAATATATAACTTTTTTACAATGAACTCTGATGACCAAAACATACATTAAAGATTGTTTTGGTATTTGTGAGGCAAATGACATTTCAAAAACTGTTTTAACCTTTTATGGATTGTTTTTGAAGCAAAACGATCATTGTTTAGATCCACAAAAGCCTACAAAGTCTGCGCAAAGGAGTAAAATGACCTTTTTAAGTCTATGGTGTTAATTGTAAAAGTTAATGTTTTTCATTAAGAACTCCAAAAATATTTTAATTATTATTTTTCATTCTAATCCGTGTGGTGGGTAGCTGTATAACTATTTTAACAAATAAAATAGCTTTTGTGCTAAAATAATAATAATTTTATTTTTAAAAAAATAAATTAAAAGATGACACACATACAGATACATACTTGAAATTTTTTTTTAAATTACATTAATACATTTTTAAAGTTTTTCATTCACTTGAAATATAGCCATGTAGAATTTGGATTCTATGTGTGTGTGTGTGCATGAGTGGGCCATGGTTAAGCTTAAGTTGTTGCGTTAAATTATTTATTCTGGTTAACGGGACATACAATTTTTTTTTTTTTTTTTTTTTTTTTTACTAAGGGGATAAACCCCAACACAACGCGCGTCAATATGGGCGTGTATAAGGGATCGGACTACCACAAGTTTCACTCGGGGGCACGTCTTTACTATATGCAGGGTGCATTGTGCACTCGCTCGCAGGTTTCACTCAGTGCCCTGTCTTTACCGCCTATGGCTACCAATCCTGTAGGAGGAATGCCCCTGTGCCCGCTTGGGCCACCCCACTAGAGGCCCACGTACTTGCACCCTCACCCTTCACAGCGGGGATTTAAACACGGGATCTCCGTGAAGCGAACACCTTATGAGGTGGGACTTTGCTGCTCGACCCAAGGGTTTTTGGCAGGGACATACATTTATAACAATTGATATTATGCTAATTTTAATTTAAAATTATCCTCCCAACTAACTTAATTAAAAGTAAAATATAATAAATATAAATAATAATATAAATTTATTTTATGAGTGGTTGATTTTTTTTTTAAATGAGAATAAAACTATCACGATTTCAAATATTACTGGCTAATGGGATTAATGGCCGTCTTTCATTCAGCAACCATGGAGATGGATACGTTATCTTAATTGATTGGATCTAATTTAATGTGAAAATTAGTAAGGTGCAACCAATGTTGGAAGCCAACTTTAATTAGTATAGAAATATATTGTTTGGTTCATGGTAAACAATGTTGGATGTGGGTCGGCCCAAGCCCACTCCAGTACACCCAAATCTGGTTGGGCATTAGACCACCTATTTTATTTTATTTGATTTATTTGTGTGATCTTATTTTTATTTATTTGATTTTATCTCTTATCTTTAAATGGCTATTTTTTTATGACTTAAATACACTATTTCCCTGTACTATATCCCAATGTTAATTTTCGTCCCTATATTTTAAAAATGTTATCTGATTCATGCATCTTTTACATTTTTTGTTAATCTGACATGGCCCGGCGTAGCGTAGCACATATGAAATAGGGGTAAAGCCATTTTTGGTCCTTAAAGCAATTAATGTTCATTTTCATCCCAAAATTCAAAATTTGTTCAACATGGTCCCTATGTATTGCATATTTTGACATTTCGGGTCCCTATATATTCCGTATTTTGCCATTTTTGGTCCTTCTTGCTGACGTGGCGCTCATGTGGAATATCAATGAAATGTATATAACATTTTTATTATTATGTTTAGGTCGTTATTTTGTTGATGTGGATGATATATAAGTGGCAGTATATGCTGATGTGGACCATATTGAACAAATTTTAAATTTTTGGGATGGAAATGAACATTGGCCCTGTTTTCAGGGACCAAAAATAGCTTTAACCCTATGAAATACAACCTAATTTTCTGATTTTTTTTTTTTATTTACACGTGGAAGTATTTTGCTAACGTGGCATACGTATTCTGCCACGTCAGCAAAATAATAATTTTTAAAAAATATTTTTTAAAATATTTTTTTTAAAAGTAATTTTTTTTTAAAAAAAATAGTTTATTATAAATTTTTTAAGAAAAAATTTATTATTTTTTTGATGTGGTAGAATACGTATGTCACGTCAGCAAAATACTGCCACGTGTAAATAAAAAAATCAGAAAATTATTATTTGTGCTGCCACGTCAGCGTCAGGGATGGTATTGAACAAAATGTGCAAAAATCGAGGGGCCGTGTATTGACCCACAAAATCTGAGGGCGAAAATGAACATTGGGCTCTAGTACAGAGATGAATAGTATATTTAGGCCTTTTTTCATCTGTTGGATTACCTCAATGATTAGATTACTAACCGTTGGATCTTGACTTTATATATGTGTGTCGTGGAAACCCTAGCCGCAAGACAATGATCTTTCCCTTCTCTTCCCGATATTCTAACATCTCGTTTCTCTTCCTGAGCGTTTCTTTTCTCTTATTTCCGACCATCCTCTCCGGTGATTTTCTTCACTTCTTCCATCCTAAACCTTGGGAGATATTTGAACACCTCTCGTTGCCGAACGTGCTAGGCCAGGAGATGATCTAGTTGTTGTGGGTTTGTATACCTTAACACAGCGTGTGAAGCTGAGAAATCTCGCATGGGAGAGGCTTAAACTGTGTTAAGGCAGTGCATTATACGCCAATGCTAGGCTAGAGCTTTCTAACTTCAGCATTCTAGGGTTTGATGATTTTCTGTTATATTTGCATGCTAATTGATTGAATTTTTCCAACAATTTAACACAGTTCTCTAAATCAGCATACCATAGTGTGCTTGAGTATTCTCTGATTTGTTGTGGTTATATATGGGAAAAAAATTTATTTGCATGTTTGATTGACCTTAATATTCTTCCGGAGTATGAGACTGTTGTAAGGAAAATGATTGGTCATTGATGCATGCATGAATTTTAAGGATAAGAATTATTGTTTTGAAAGCAAGCTACTCTTTTTCACTATTCTCACTTCTCACCCTAAAAATAAAATTTTAAAAAAAAAACAATCTATTGTGAGGTTTACCCTTCTATCACTGTTTAAGCAAGCTACTCTTTTTCACTATTCTCACTTCTCACCCTAAAAATAAAATTTAAAAAAAAAACAATCTATTGTGAGGTTTACCCTTCTATCACTGTTTAGCACGCATAAATTATGAACTGTATCGAGGATAACATCTAGATAATCATAATTTTAAAAGATTTTTTCATCACATCACGTCAGATCTCACTTTGATTCTTTCTAATTGTTATTTTAAAATATAAAAAAATGTTGATTTACTGCTTTATCTCTTTTGATTATTTCTAGTTGTTATTTCAAAATATAAAAGAAAAAAACTTTCGATTTACTATTTCAAACCGAGCTGCTAAGATTTGAACACAACACATGATCACAGTCCAAAACAATAGCCACTAACCATCTAAAGCTTTCCGTTCAAATTTATATGCCATTTATGTTTTGTTGAAACTTTTTCCTGCAATTCTGCTCTATTTATACTTGGTTCTATTTCAGTTTCAATTTATTGTCTATCGCAAGAGTAAAATATTTTGCCCCCCCCATGTTGACCCAATGGAAGACCTGTTTACTTTGTTACTCTTCAGTAAAGTTGGAGACACATTGAATGTGACTAAACATATGATGGGTTACAGAAATTAGCAGGAGTATGATATTTTGTTTATCTATTAGAGCATTTGTCTTGTAGGGCACAATGATAGGGTTGAATGATGTAATTGGTTAGATGATACTGTCAAAAGTTTTGATTAATTCATGTTTAGGAACCGGCAACTTCCAACTGTCAGAATCTTATAAGTACCTTTTATTGGGATTGACTTTATGTTTAAATTAATGAATAAGTGAATTTGAGGATTAAATAATAAAAATAAAAATAAAAATAATAATAATAATATAATAATAATATTATTATTATTATTATTATTATTATTATTATTATTATTATTAAAAAAAGTGATGATAGGATTTATATGCTAGGTGGAGACCCTATATATTCATGTGGTTGTTGTCACCAAGAGATTACAAGTAATCCAACTAAAATTTGGAAGATACATCAAAGAAATAAACATTGCTGATGTTTTAATAATATAAGCTCTTTAAGTTTTTCGGACAATAAAGAATACGACACTTGCATTGATGATGATGTGATCTTTGTGGTTGAAAAAAATAACTCTTAAAAATTATTATTTTAAAAACTAATGGATATGATAAATGCTATTAAGTTTTGTAGTACCGAGGAACTTGTGGGGGGAGATCTTATCCTCAGCTTGTTTGATTATCAACAGAGTACCTTTTTAAGGACTGACCTATGACAACATCCCGTGAGCTTTGGAAGAAAAGATTGTCACATGGTGAATTACTTGAAAGTGTGGGGGTGTTTAGCTAAAATTAGTATATTTGAACCAAAAGTTAGGAAAATTGGACCAAAAAATAGTTGATGTTGTTTTTGTGGGATATGCCTTAGACAATAAATATTAGCAAATTATTGTTGATTAATTTAGAGGTGAATGAAATTGCTAATAATACAATTATTGAGGTTAGAGATACCATATATTTTGAAAACATATTTCCTTTGAGGACTCCCATATCCCACATATACTCATTTGTGTTTTTCCTTGTGTACTAGAAAACTTTGTGATTACAAGTCTTGTTGATGACTTGATGATGAGTTGAATTAAAACATTGATCAACATTTGTCCGTTCATGAATTTTGATATTTTGAGATATTTTGATTCTCCTCTATTATTCTGCCA
Organism: Dioscorea zingiberensis; assembly: GCA_026586065.1. NCBI lineage: Eukaryota > Viridiplantae > Streptophyta > Magnoliopsida > Dioscoreales > Dioscoreaceae > Dioscorea > Dioscorea zingiberensis. The sequence continues at coordinate 51,674,163 of CM048820.1, forward strand.
CTCTATTCCATTGACATGTGGAGAATAAAGAACATAACGGAAGAAAGTAATAGATAGAGGAATGGACTAGAAATTTATTATCAAATGCATCTTATGTCTTTATATTTTAATATATTGTGATCTAAAGTTACTATTGAATTGTGTAAATAATAAGATAAACAGGCACTTTCGGATCCAACACAAGTCAATGTGGAGACACCTGAAGCGCAACATTGTCAACATAAATTATGTGGAAACATAGCTAAATCTAGAGGATTGCATGACTAAAATGCTATCAAGATTATTGATAACTAAAGCGTCGAGGGGAATGGGGCTTAGCCCATAAAGGTCAATAATAGTAGTGACCCTACTTCTTTGAATGGAGATCCCAGGATAGAAGTTCAAAGGGAAGCTATTGATTGGTTGCTTGGGAGAGCACCCTACATGTATTAGAGATACATTTATTATTATTATTATTACCCATTCCTATGACACGTGCTCTTATTTAGTGGTTAGAGGTTGAGCATAGCGCTTAATGAGATCAAAGGCTATGTTTAGCGAAATATTACACTACATATATCTCTAGAGATCTCACCTATGTGGAGATAACTGTCAGTCCGCAACTATGAGAGTGTTAGGGCAAACTCTCTAGTAATCTCCATAAAAATGGTATTGAGAGCATGGCGAATAATGTACCAACACTGTTTTGTTCAAGTATCACATAGGATCCTCATTAGAGTGGAATTCTGATTCAAAGGGTTGTAGTTCAAGACCTAGTTTACTACTATTCCTATTAGTTGGAACCTTTAGTGAAGGTTTAAGGTTCAAGTCTTTAAAGACACCTTAGCTTGATCTTATGAAAACCAAATATTGTGTTTTTCCTTGTTTTCTCAGTGTTTTAATCACTAGTTCATAGTTCCATCCTTATGTTTTCTCATGTGTGAGTCACACTTCTAGCACCTATTTCCTTTTGAAACATATTGCTTGAAATTTATTCAAACCCCATTAGCATTCTTGTATTGTTCATTGTTCGAGTCCAGGTTATGGATGTAGTGGGGGATTGTTAGATGTGGGTCAGCCCAAACCCACTCTAGTACACCCAAACCTAGTTGGGTATTATACCACACATTTTATTTTATTTGATTTATTTGTGTGATCTTATGTTTATTTATTTGATCTTATCTCTTAGCCTTAAACGGCTATTTTTTTTTATCCTTTGGATTACATCAATAATTAGATTTCTATTCATTGGATCTTGACTTTATATATGTGTGTCGTGGAAACCCTAGCCGCAAGACAACAAGCTTTCCCTTCTCTTCCCGATATTCTAACATCTCGTTTCTCTTCTCTTATTTCCGACCATCATCTCCGGTAATTTTCTTCACTTCTTCCATCCTAAACCTTGGGAGATATTTGAACGCCTCTCGTTGCCGAATGTGCTAAGCGAGGAGATGATCTTATTGCCATGGGTTTGTATACCTTAGCACAGCGTGTGAAGCCGGGAAATCTCACACGGGAGAGGCTTAAATTGTGTTAAGGCAGTGCAATATGGCACGCCAATCGCAGGCCAGATCTTTCTAATTTTAGCATTTTAAGGTTTGCTGATTTTTTTGTTATATTTGCATGCTAATTGATTGATTTTCCAACATGCAATACTTTCGATTCAAAACTTCTAAAAATATTGGAAACTTATTTGTAAATTAGGACTTTATATGGTTTGTTTATAGAAATTGTTCATTTGAACAAATTTATAACCCATGGAATTTTTTATTTTTTGAAAATTATTAGGATTCATTTTTAAAAAGAATCTCGAGCGCTACTATTATTTATTATTATTTTTTATTTTTAGTAATATGAGCCGCAAAACCGAGAAATCAAGAGTGTGCATAAATCTACGTGAATAGAAATGAGGGCGAGGCCTATGTATCACGTATGGAGCCCACCCACTACAACCACTACTCACACTCCCAATAAATCACTTGGTCGTTGGTAAGCCCTAATATTGTTGCTACCCTAGCTTTCTATTTATCATCCAAAAGAGAGAACCATAAGAGAAAGCGGAGAGGTCGTTCATTCCCAAACATAGAACCTTTAGAACTAGTCATGCTCACTTTTAAAAAAATCATAAAAAAATATATTTATACTTTGTAGATTAATAACCAAAGAGTTTTTCTGTCACTTAATTTCCACTATGACATTGATGAATATTTTAAAATTAGGTATCCGTAATATCAAGTAGTCAAGATCCCAATTAAAGATAAATGTAAACTTATGATTATCTTTATAATTATTTTATATTTTTTTTAATTTTTATTAGAAGAAAGAAATTATCTCCAAAGATACATTATTAAAAAAGAAAAGAAGAAAAAAAAAGAGAGAAGATCCTAAGAAGAAATGAGGGAGATAGAAAGGATTTGAAATCTGATACATAAGTGATTACATATTAAATAGATAGTAGACACATATTTTTAGACCTCTAAAACATTTATATCTAAACCTAAATAATTATAAACGTGAGTTTGTGTTTATCTTTAATTACATTAACCTTCCTTAAAACAAATTTAACATACCAAGCATTAACGCTTTACACAATCTTTCTCTTGGGTTTCCGCAACACATTTTGCTTCTCTTAAGACGATGCACCATTGTAGGTTATCTGAAGTATTCCTCAATGATCTTCTAAAGCTCTTTGCACCTAAATAGTACCACTGTTTGGATCTTCCAATGTTCAAAATTATTCCCATCGAACTTTGAGATTTGAGGTTGGATTTGAAGCTTCCAATACCTAATGTTAAGCATAATCATAGGGTGTTAAGCACAATCATAGTTTCACAACCTCTATACATATGCCATACAATCTTTCCTTAAATAGGTGATTGTCAAATCACACAATGTATACATCTTACAATTAATGTATAAGGTCTTCAATTAACTGTACTAGCATGTATACATTATGATTTCTTATAGGGTAATTAATCCCTCATTAAATATCTAGAAGGTTAATTTTCAACAAGAGCACATTCCTTTGAGAAAATTCTCTAAAGTAGCAAGGGATATGTTCCTCACAATTTGACAATTTTCTTATAGTCTAATAACCAAACATTATTTTTATAAGAATATATATTGTAAATGTATTGCACTTTTATTGGAGTACATAACCAAACATACACCTTTATTAGGGTATATATACAAAGGCACTATAGTAGTGGTATATATGCAAATATGTCATCAAATTATAGAAAGATAGCAATGAATTAGGTATCTAACTTCCTTGGTACTTAATTCTTCATGAGGAAATTATGAATAGTCTGTTGAAGGGATTAATATAAATCATGAATTAGGTACAATTCGAATTTGGGTATCCAATTTGTATGAAATGGGATTCAGGAAATACACAAGAACTACACCACCTCACAAGAGCTATGCCTGATGACCTTCCCACTTTGTCTGAAGAACTGAAGCATAATTTGACAAAACTTGTGACTAAACAAGAAATCTTCAAAGCTCTTTCAAAAATGCCTAACGGTAAATCTCCAGGACCTAATAGACTAAATGCATAATTTTTCAAATATTTATGGAACACTGTAGGTGAATCAATCACACAAGCTGTCATACATTTTTTTCAACTATGCACATATGCCATGTAGTTGGAACAAGACATATATTTTCTTAGTGCCCAAAAAACACAATCCATAGATGGTTACATATTTTAGACCTATATCTCTCTGTAATACAAACTACAAAATTATCACAAAAATCATGTCTAACATATTGAAAGATATTTTACCAAATATCATAGAGATAGAGCAAACTACATTTGTAAAAGGAAGATCCATTTTTTATAACATTCTTATGGTACAAGAACTTGCATATTCATTAGAGAACAATACCTTAGACCACCCTATGATGATGCTAAAAATTGATATAAAAAAAGCATAGTGGTGAGTTGGAATTCTATTTATGATGTGCTTATGCAAATGAATTTTCCCCTAGTTTGGATTGGGTGAGAGCTTGCATTGAGTCATCTACTATGGCATTCATCATAAATGGGAGGGTAGGACAATGGCTTAAACCTAAGGTTGGAATTAGACAAGGAGATCCTCTTTCAGCATACTTGTTCATCCTTGTATCCTATGTGCTAACCAAATTAATACTGAATAAAGCCAGTGAAATTGGAATGCTTACTGGAATACAGATCAGTCCAGATAAAAAAATAAACCATAGCCTATATGCTGATGATCTGTTAATTTCATATAAAGCTACTAGGAAGAATGCCAAAACCATTATGATGTGCCTCAATATATATTCCAAATTAACTGGGCAAAGACCTAACCGTAGGAAATCTAAGAGTTTTTTGCCCTCTTGGATGAACATTAGACTTAAGAGATCCATTCTCAATATACTCAAAATCCAACAAGGTAGTTTTCCATTCATATACCTTGGATGCTGGGTTGCTTCTACAAAAGTTCCTGCAAGCTACTACAAACCAATGATCAGAAAAGCAAAAAGAAGTTTAGCTCACTGGAAATCTCAGAGCCTGTCTATGCAAGGACAGTTACACATACCAAATCCACTTTGATGGTATTACCTATCTTTGGACTCAATGCATATGTCATCCCTGACTCAATCTTAGATAAACTAACACAATTAGTTAAGGGGTTCATATGGCAAAGCACAAGCAAAAATAGAGGTCTCCACCTTATAAACTGGGACATTGTCTCATGTGATAAAACTGAGGGTGGTCTTGGGTTTAAGGATTTGAGAACTATGAAAATGCATTACTATCAAAGCATATCTTCGACATATTAAATTGTTGTGAAACCAATGGGCACAAATTATGAACCACAAATATGGTTGACTAAATTTATGGAATGAAAAACACAATAGAAAGACATCATATATATATATATATATATTGTACAGGCAGTTAGAAGATTTAAGGACAAAATTACTATGGAAGTTGTTACTGTAATACATACATTGCTTCTAAACCATGACTTTATGATGTCCCAATTAATTTTAAACACCTTTTGTTAACATGAATTATGATCTGCAAGCTTTAAAAATTCATGAGATCATGTTGAATGGTATTTGGGATGCTAAACTAGTTGTGGATCTATTTGGCACTAATATTGCAGCCTCTAAACTAAACCTACAAGTTGATACCAATGGGACTGCTATCTCTTTAAATGGTTGTCAGGAACCTCTAGTAAATCCATAACAGGTGCTCTATACAAAGAACTCAAGAAAACAGAACAAGGACAACATTGGAAGGGTTGGAAGAATCTATGGAAACTTCATATATCAACAAAAATCAAATACTTTTTTTGGAAAGTCTTCCATGGAAAACTTCCAACCAAGGAATACATGTATAGAAGAGGATTTGGGCCACAAGATGTATGTCCAAGATGTAAAATCCAAGAAGAAAATACAGTGATAGATAAAGGAGATAAAGGAGAATCCCTTTCCTTTGCTAGAAATTGCAATGATAGATAAATGAGATAAATGGGCAAAAACCAACTACAATTACTCAATGTGGACTGATGCAGCCTAGTGTGTGGAAGGTAAGAGAGCAGAGCTTGCTTTTATTATACTTACTAATTATGGTACTTTATGCACCTTTCGGGATCGGACAAGTGGAATCTAAATCAACCTTTGAGGGAGAGATGAAAGCAATCTTAATGGGGCTAGAAGAGTTGATCAACATAGGAACAAGGTATGGGTTGATACTCACAGATAACATTAGGGCCTCAAACTTGATGAACAGTGGAGATGCAGACAGAGATTGAAGAACAGCAGAGATTACAAGAAGAAATAGGGCATTATTATCCATGATGTGTAATTGGAAATTGAAGCACATTCCTAGAACAAAGAATACAATGGCAGATTCAATGGCTAAGAAAGCAAGAGTAACAGAGGAGCAAGAGAAATTTACAACTGAATTTGAAATACCAGAGCATTTACAGCTTTTGTTGTTTGAACTTAGATATGAACTTTTGAGTATTATATAATAGATTAGTCCAATGGACTTTTATTACAAAAAAAAAAGGGTAACTTCTTGCTTTCTCTCTCTCTCTCTCTCTCTCCCTCTCTCTCCCTCTCTCTCCCTCTCTCTCACTCTCACACTAATCGATAATATTATAAAGTTAAAAGATACAGTGAGAGTGGAGTCTATTTTTTTAATGAGAGCATTACAACTGTTGTTTAACTACAAAATGTTACTAATTTTCTTAGCTCGCCAGCTTGATATTTCCAAAGTGCTTGTGATTGTATATGTCTCTATTTGACATCTTACTAGTCACCTTAAGCGATTAGCCCACAATGGTTGTCCTCCCTGGGCATATAGGACACCTCCCAATGAGTGAATTCCCTCAATTTTCTTGTGCACTCTTGGTTTTGTCGCATGTCCTCTAATTTGGATCTTCCTTTGTTCCCCGCAGTAGTCTAGTCAAGTTACGGTTGTCCAAGTACAAAATTGCTTCTTTGCTTCCCATGTTTGACAACGCCCTAAATCCACTCTTGCACACTGTACGCCAACTCTCCTTCATTTGCCGGCTCCGCCTTGAAAATTTTTGTTTTTGTAATACATAGTTTACTATTGTTAGTAATAATATATCATATTCCTACTCTCATCGATTCCCACCGGTTTCCAAGAAGCATCAATGAAAAGCAAATGTTTGAAAAACTCCATGTTACAACTTCTTCTCATTCTACTTGTCGATCAATTCCCTCTCGCTGTTGTATACGTCCTGGTGATGATATTCCAGTGCTAATGCAATACCCTTGTTACAGTTTTCTTTGTCTTCAGCTTGATCTTCCTAAATATAGAGTTGCATCTACTCTTCCACAGCTGTCAGAGTATGTTTCCCACTATAGTTGTCTCTTCAGACGTGAGCACATGAGTCCCTAGCCTTCTTTTTATAATCCAATTCTCCTCATGTATGTATCTAGAGACAATGTCCCAGTTTTTTCAGAAACCCTGTATTCTTTACTTCCTCCCATGTCAATCTTGCCCATCTGCACTCAAGAAACAATTGGTTAATAGTTTCTATCTCAAGTTTGCAAAATTCGCATGGTTCCTCGGGTCCTAGTCTGATTGCTTATAGGTGTTGGTTGGTTGGTAATCAACCATAGAGAAATTTCCATAGGAACTGGGGGCTATCCTCAATTACCACATTTGGCTAGGGTGGAGTCTATTATTATACTATCAATATTAACACTAGTCCAATATATTATCTCCTGCAAGTTTAAAGAACAAGAACTTCACAATTAAACTAGCTAGAAAGCCATGCTAGCACCGTGGCAAATCCTCCTCACGACGGCAATCACCATTCTCCTTATAAACACAACCATAAGATCATGGAGAAAACTTGCATATAGGTCAAAACAAAAACAAAAACAAGTGGAGACTGAACAAGATTTCTTATGTTGGAGACTTCTTTAACATTTGAAACCAACAATATGGCCCATGGCTCAAAATTCCTACTTGGTGAATCCTTCACTTGGAGAAGTACTATGTTTATGGGAGGCCAATACCAAAGGGACATGGCTATGGCCACCCACCAAATCTCTTCTTATGTGAACACCATTTATCCCGATCAAGATGGAAAAGATGTTTGGATATGTGTGTGTGTGTGTGTGTGTGTGTGTGTGTGTGTGTGTGTGTGTGAATATATTTTGTGCTATAGAAGAGTATGAAGGGATTGAATTTTGAAAGTTTTATATTTTTATAGGGCTCTTCCATATGATGCTAAGGAGTTTGAGGATAGGGTTAACAAGGGGGATTGTCCAACGATTGTCGATGTGCTTAGGGTCTACAAGAAGTTGATTGCGGTTGGCTTCAAAGTTGTTATAATAACTAGTAGAAATAAAGAAGAACATGGAGTTTCTACCGCTATGAACTTGGATAAACAAGGGTTCGAAGAGCACCAAAGGTTAATCACAAGGTAAATAAAACTCTATCACTTCTTTTATTTAGAGATGTTTTTAATTGGAGGAAAATAGAAGGATGAGATTTCAAAATGAGAATTTAGCTAAATTAGGATATGCGAAGAAAAATCATCTTTTTTTTTTTCTTTATTCTTTTTGGAAAAATGTGGACGTACAAGCCACTATAATGCTCCAAGCATGCTTCGATCCCTCAACCTCTCACTTTGAGAGTGGTAGCCAACTTTTCTGGTGAAAGTTGTTGAATATCCAATATTTCATTTGATGGACTTTGACTATTCTCCAAATTACAGGATTTAAAACTCCCTCCCTCCTCATCCCTTCTTAATTCTATCAAAAACACATATATACACATACAAAAACACAAACACCAAATCCCTCGATCAAACACAATATTTCTATGTATTAGTATTTAGGATATGAGGCAAAGGGATATCCAAATCCTTCATTTCATAGACTTTAAGTTACCTCCAAATTTGTGGTGTTTTAGAATCCCTCTCTCCTCATACCTTCTAAATTATATTCAAATAAACATAAACATCAAATCCCCTATAGAGCACAAGTTTTTAATCCCTCCAACTAAACACAACCCTAAATATCTAAATCTCATAAATTTCATTTTTTGATTGTTTAGACTTGGAGCTTTATATCTTTTATATAAACCTTCAAAGGTGTTAGTGATTAGTTATAAGGAGAATCTAAATTGAATCTCAAAATCTTATTTTTTGCCTAAAAATGGGGCTTCAACTTATTCTCATATTAGTTACAAGTCAAAATCCAAGATTGAGCCTCCAAATACCTCACCCAACCCAATGCCTTTGAAGGTAATTTTAAAAATATTGTGGTTCAAATGAGGATTAAAGCCATTTTTTATCATTTACTTAGACCCAATGTTCATTTCTGTCGATATACAACCAACAAATCGTCTATTACGGTCCATGTATATTAATTTTTTTTTGTTAATTTTCATCCATGTTGCTAACATGGCAATCAACTAGGATATGACTTGAAATGCGGTTAATTCTTTATTGGTTTCATTGCTTGTGTGGCAGTGTTGGGAAACATAAAAACACATGTGACCTGTTGACGTGGACTAATATACCACGTCAGCATAAATTTTTTTAAAAAAAATTTCTACCATACTAAAGTGGGTTGTCTTGCATACATAACATGTTAATGTGGTCTTTTTTTGCCATATCAACATACCTTTTATTGTTGAATGTTGACATGGTAATTTTTATTCCCAAGACCTTCTTTTGGTGGGGCTTGTATTAACTAATGTGGCATGCTGATGTGGAGGTGAAAACAATCAAGTTTTTAAAAAGGGAGCCCTACCATAAATTTTTTGACATGCTAACGTGGGTTGGCTTGCTAACGTCAGCATGCCATGTTAGCAAAACAAACCTTGTCATCATTGTAGAAAATTTATGTTGTCGTGGCACACCAGTCCATATCAGCAAGCCATATGTGTCGCCATGTTTATCAACCTTGCCACAAGCGAAAAAAAAACGCACAAGCAATAAAAAATTAATTATATTTCAAATATATGCTAGTTGGCCGCCAAGTTAGTGATGATAATGAAAATGAATAATAAAAATCAATGGACAAGTACCATAACAAACAATTTGGATGTACATGGATGAAATTCAACATCAAATTATTAACTACAGGGACAAAAAATGCATCTCCACCTTAAGATATAATTAAATCCAAACAACTAACAAAAATATTATATTTTTGACTTGCAAAAGTTTTCAATACCTTCAACCAAGGACACACAGTAATACTAATTTGAATATGAATTTTGAATGTCATTTGTACAAGTTAGATGGCTACCATCCAACATAAAAGAATTATATGCAATATAAATGTTATTTTAAAATTATTTTGCACTAATTTTGATATCATATTACATAAAGCTTTTTATCCACAACTAAAAAAAATATATTAATAGACTCAATTCTACATACACATTTTTATTTTTATAATGCGATATATAGCTGATAATTATCTAATTAAAGTAACAAAAAAGAAATATTTAGGGATCTCATGAAATTAATCTTTAAATCCTAACAAGACTCCTGACTACAAAGGAAAAGACAACATGGCTTATAAATAAATCATTCGGAAGAAATTAGTTGTAGAGGGGTTCAGAATTAGGGGCGATGTTGGAGATCAATGGTCTGATTTATCAGGAGATTGTGCTTGAGAATGTGTCTTTAAGCTTCCAAATCCCATCTATATTATCCTTTAATGGAAACTAATAAACCCAGATTTCGCCCTCCACATGCCGTAGCCTAGACATCCCCCATTAGTGCAGCACGGGCCTCGAGAGGAGCCGTCATGGCGTCCTTCCTCTAATACCACGCCCCAAGGACAAGCGAGAGGACCGCGCCCCTTTCATCATCATGTTCAAGACAGGGGCCCAAATCCCAAAAAGCTCCAAGAGCACAAAAGGAAAGGAGGCCCCAAAGAGAGGAGTAAGTTCATTTTGAAACATATCTTGAGACTAGGATTCCTCTGAGAAAAGAGGCTCTCTTCTTCTTCCTCGACAAGCGGCCAACTAACTTGACCGTCAGAGAGGGCTTGGGCAACATCCCCACCCCCTCTCACGGTGATTTGTTCTTGTCCCATTTGGTGGATTCTCTCAGGGAGACACCTTCAAAGTCTTCTTCTCCAGAAGGAGGCATTCAGTTGGCCTAAGCTGGAATCAACTCCAAGGAGAACTAGTTTTCTGGTTAACAGAAACAATTAATGCAATGATGATCATTTAATATATTGTTATTTTATTTAGTATTTATATAATCTTATACTATGTAAAAAATACTTGTCATTGTTTATTTGACCTAAGGGAGCCTTAAGCGCCAATGGTGAAGTTTTTTGCCTTATGACTTGGAGGTCCAGGAATCAATTCATGGAAACAACCTCTTGCTTTAAAGGAGGGTAAGGTTCTCAGATAATAAACTCAAGTGGTCCTGGCTTTTCTCCTAACCCCACACAATCACGGGAGCTTTGTAGCACTTAAAGTGCCCTTTATTGTTTATTTGACCTCCAAATTTGGAACTCAAAATTTTGTTTTTTAACCAACCAAATTAATATTAATAAATCATTAAAGTTCAAAATATATATAAGTATTTTCATGGGTATGCAACAACTATAAGGGATGTACACCATTGTTAAACGGAGCCTTAACCTCACTATGGAGGATTTAGTCCCAAGACTCCCGAGAGCAGACTTTTGAGGAGTGAACCGACCACTACTAAAGGGAGCAGAGGCACCCCTTGTAACTTACCCCTTGTTTGGTTGGAGGTTTTGGAGGGGTGAGGAGGGATTTGGGGTTTTTCTGTGTTTGGTTGGGGGTGTGTGTAAAATCCATGGAATTTTTTTTTTTTAGGAAATAAATATTTTATTATTTCCTTGAGAAATATATTAACATATTTAAGTCCCGTGATTATTGTTGATGGGGGATTAAATGATTTAGTTAATTTAAATGGAAATCAAATTAAAATGGCGTCTGGAGGGACCTAATGGTAATTTCCGTAAGATGAAGGGACCTTAAAGAAGTTTTCCCCTCTCTCAGCATAAGGATAAAGCTGTAAAATAAATAAATTTAGGGACTTCAAGAAAATTGCTCTAATAAGTGATAGTTGAGGCCGGGTGTGATCGCCGATCTCGTGGGAGCAGACGGTCGAGAAGAGAAGGAGAGCCACGCGGTGGAGCCACTTTCGAGGAGGGAATCATCGGTTGAGATGGCACGATCTCGAGAAGGAGAAGTAGTAATCCCTGGGCCACACGCGAGCGCCAAAATGATCTCGATCGTTCATCGAGATCTCTCGCTCAAACTCGGAGCATGGGAATAAATCCCAGCCGTTAACGCTAATTAAATCGTGGCCTTTGATCTGGAGATGTGAACGTATTCGAGGCTAAATGAAGGGGTGGATTTCCAGATGCAAGAAAGGCCATTGATCTCGATGGGAAGTGTGATCCCGAGGGTGAATCTCGGTGGTGAAGCGCCCGGCCTCTCACACTGCCGCCACGATCATCGTCGGCGTTTCATAACGGTAGCGAGGAAGGTGCAACGTCTCATGACCATCATCACTGCGAGCAGCCGAAGAGCCTCCTCCCACCCCGAGCTCTATAAAAAAGGAGCTCCTGTTCCTACAGCTCACAGCACCGTGGAGGAGAAGAAGCTCTCGCAGCTGCAGCAGGGACTTGACCAGGCCGTGGCCGCTGGATTCGGCAAAGCGCGAAGGCCCTGGTGAAGAGGACTGGCGAGACAGAGGAAGTAGAAGGAAGCCGTGTTTCGTTTACCGCCGGGCCAGCTCGTCGGAAGTCAGCAAAGGACTCACCAGGTTCCGGTGAGCTCAGTGGGAGGACTGATCCGAAAGTCCCTCGTCCACGACTACGCGGTAAGCTCCTCTTTCCTTCGTAGTTAATAAAATAGTGTTGCATGCACCTTGTCGACATGAAGAAATCGTCGGGGAGGATGGGGGGAGCGGGAGCTCGGCCGGAAATCCCCAGATAGCAGGAGCGGTAGCTTCCGGAGATGCCAAACAGGTGTGTGGAACCAACACCGAGCTCTTGGCTCTGGAAGAGCTCCGCCCGCTTCCTCCAACCGAAGCACCCATGAGTTCTGGGACGCCGTGTAGAGAGAGAAAGTAATGAAGAAGAAGAAGAAGGGTAAATAAAAAATAAAATAAAATAAAATAATAAATAAAGTTATTGTTTTAATTAAACAATAACTTAGGGGTTTTGATTAAACAAATAGAATAACTTATTAGTGTGACACATTATTAAGGTGGTATGATAATGTGACAAAATATTGATTAATCAATTCATATATATATGTATATGTTTTTCTCTCTTGGACTAGGATACTAGTTAATTATTGTGACAAATATTTTTGGATAAATTATTAGCTGATTATTTATAGAAGTGTGACATTAGCTTAAAAATTATTTGGTTTAATTAGCTAGTGTGACATAATATTTATAATTTTCTCTTGGGTTAAAATATTAGCTAATCATTGTGACAAATAGAATTAGCTAGATGAGATAATAAAATTTGAAACTATAGCAAAGTGACAATTATTTTTGGATAATTGTTAGTATAGTTTTGTGACAATTAAAGTATTTGATTGTTTACCATAGTAGAATTATTTTTGAAGCATTGTTAGTGTAACAAAATCCAATTGATTATTTAAAATAATCAAGATAATTATGAAAAGGAAATTTAGCTATGGTAATGGTAGATGATAGATTCTTATGGCAACGTGGAAATTGATCTAATTAAACTAATCTAGCTAAATAGATTAGTTGGATATTGGTGTCAGTAAATGGTTTCGGGTTAGACTAAACCACTTTGGGCTTGGATCTAACCTAATTGTCAAGTTGGATTAATCATCATGAAAAGAAATAAGATTAAGTTGATTGTTTAGCATGATTAAAATTTATTTAGTAAGGTTACCAAACATTTTAATGAGAATTATTTTAAAGAACCAATAATTAAAGAATTGAGTCCAATGGTTTTGAGGCCCAATGGGTTGGGCTCAAATGATACACTAGAGCGAATCTTATTATTAACTAATAATAAAATACAGGACCAGGGCAAGGGATCCTAGTAATATGGTCGGGCCTTAAACCTTAGGGTCATAGCGACTCAAATGACCAAAATGCCCTTCAAGGGACTAAGGTCAAGTAAAATGGTGCAATGGCCTTGGAACGGGCCCAACTCAACCAGAGTGACTTGAAATAACTAAATAAAGTTTGGACACGACAAGTAGACTAAAGTTGACCAACTTTGACCAAGGTGGGTTCAAGGTCAACTAAAGGACATGGAAACAAGGGATAAGGACCAATAACCCGGAGATGGTCCTTAGGACCCGTTAGTGGGCCTAAGCCCAACAAGAACGGTGAACATGCATGTAAAACTAGAAGCTTGTTGAAAACTTGATTCTAATAAGGGTCTATGTATGCCAGATACTCTCGGGGGAGACGTAGGGCATTCCAAAGGATTCTAGAAAGACATTTAGTCTCACCAGGAGGTAAGTACTTTTGCCTACTACCCCACTCTACGGAGTGTTCTTGACTTTTGTTATGTCTGTTCTTGTAAGTACACTTGCCTTGTTCCTACCCTATTTCGGGCTTTATTTGGACTTGATGTTACTTTTATTTTAATGATGACATACATGCATCCCTGTCTATTTCTAGATTCCTATTAAGCATGTATGATTTGTTTACGGGATGTTGGTATCCCACATGCATTTGTAGTCTCTTGCGGGACTCGATTGGAGCGTGGGGGCTCCGATAGGGAAGTGTTCAGGGACAGGACCCCCTGGCATTTCTGCCTGCCTTGCCAGAGAGGCGAATCTCTGAAGGTCTTACCTGTCAGCGGGCATGGTACACTAACCGTGTTAACACGTAGGAGAGGTAGTTCTACCGACCTGTGACCGGAGGGTCAAACGACCATCAAGGTCGTATTCTGACAAATAATTTGGACATACCGGTAGGGAGTGAACCTTGAGTTCTCTTAAAACTCATTACAGTGCCCAAGGGCTTCTGTATCAGGGGTCGTACCTTTGATTTGTTTGTGGTAGACTCCCAGTACTACTTTGTTGGTATTATGATCTCGTTGGTTGACATATTTTTCTATTTGTGTCATTGTGACCTGCAGGGGTACTTACTGGGCTTTCCATTCGAAAGCTCATGTGTTTCACTTTTCCTCTTTTACAGATTTCGAGGTATAGGATGGAGAGGAGCCTGAGGGAGAACACCGGAAACCAAAGGTTTTAGGGGACTCCTTTATCTTTTACTTTATGAGCATTGTTGTTTGTAGGACCCGTATATGGACCAGACTGTTTTAGGGCCTATGGACCCTGTTGACTCTTTGTTCCTTGGAACTCGAGTTTATTTAATTTTATGAATTGTTATCTGCTTATCACACTATTAGGCCTTGTATTCGAGTTGAGTCTATCTTTACTTTAATACGACAGTGCATTGGCGACGCATCAAGTCCGGGAATGCAGGTGGGCGTTCTGATGAGAGAGGGGTGAGGAAGGGTGACAAATCCCTCCAAACTCCTTATTTTTCACTCCCCCAAATCGGGGTTTTTTGGAGGGGTGGAAAAGTTTTTATTTTCAAAATTCCATCTAAGTCCTCGCTTTTATACTAGCTTTAATATAATTGATATTAATTAATTAATTTTAACTTTTATACTAATATAATTAATAATAATAAAATTTGTATTGTTTTAATAATTAATATTAATTAGTTTAATACTAATTTTTATACTAATATAATTAATAGTAATAAAATTTATATTGGTTTAATAATTAGTATTAATTATACTTAAATTAATATAATTGATATTAATTAGTTTGTTACTAGCTTTTATACTAATATAATTGATAGTAATAAAATTTGTATTGATTTAATAATTACTATTAATTATACTTAGATTAATATAATTAATAGATTTAATATAATTAATATTAATTAGTTTAATACTAGTTTTTATACTAATATAAATAATAGTAATAAATTTGTATTGGTTTAATAATTATTATTAATTATATTTAAATTAATATAATTAATAGCTTTAATATAATTGATATTAATTAGTTTAATACTAGCTTTTATACTAATATAATTAATAGTAATAAAATTTATATTGGTTTAATAATTAATATTAATTATACTTAAATTCATATAGTTTTTAGCTTTAATATAATTAATATTAATTAGTATTAAATTAATAGTAATAATACGCATTACACTTTTCCTCACTTTTTCTCCAACCAAACATTATCATTATTTATTTCATACTAAAGGCCAAGAATTGATCAAATCGCATTACACTCCTTCTCACTCTTACTCATAACCAAATAAAAAAAAAGATTCCTCCTTCTTATTCCCCCATTGAACCAAACATAAAATTTTTCAAAACCCTTCAAATCCCTCCCCTCCAAACCCCCCCTTTGAACCAAACAAGGGTGACCCCTACCTAATATACTCTATATGTAACTCCGTTTTAACATATTAATATATTTAAATTTCTAAGTTATCTTTGTGGTTTATCCACTTTAATAAAAAATTTAATAAATCATTATATTTATTATTAACAAATAAATTATTTATAACTTCGAATTCCTAAGTTATCTTTGAAAGGATTTAGTAATATTTATTCAAGTTTTGAAACACATTGATGTGTTTTGGAGCTCAAATATATAGTTAAGTATTTTCATGGGTGTGTGAGGAAAAAATTATCAAATTAGCAATGATTGTATTTTATTTAGTTTTTCCTAAAAAACTAGACATCTTCACTAAGTGCTAATTATGCTAATTATGTAAATATTGGATGTAGTTTAATTTGAAAATAATTTTAAAAATCTCTATAAATAAATGCATCTTGTTAGCAGATTAGAGATATCATAGTGTTAATTTCTATTCCTATTATTGGAAGTTGAATTCATTTTAATTATTTTTTTAAAAAATTAAGGAAATTATAACTTGATGCTTGCTTCTAAACTAATTTATTGTCATGTTTTTCTATAAAAAAAAAATGAATTTTGTTTTCTGAATAAAAAATCATTGATTTTAAGCATGGTAGCAGACAAACAAATTCTTGAGAATGAAAGTAAGAAATGATATGGTCAGTATTATTAAATGGGGAAAATATTATTTTAAAATTTTTTAAAAATTTAAAATTAGGAAAATTGAAATAAAAATAACTATTTCATGATTTAAAAATCTTGACTATCAAATAAATTTTAAAATTTTATTTAGAGATTCACAATAATATCTATAATATAATCAAATAATTTCAATAACTACTCATGAAAAGTCAATTAAATGACCCAAAGCTTTGTTATTTTTGTTAATCATAGGGGATCTACTGTGATATTATTTATATTATTATATAGACCAGATCTCAAATTATCAAAAATGAGATTTTGATTTATATATTCATATGAATATTTATTTATTTGATGAACGTGGATAACTCACCTAATAACCTCCCTCAAACTTAAATCAATCAAATCAATTTAGTGACTTTTACACATTGAACTCTTCTTATGAGCATATTAAGTCTTCCAAACATTGTGTGGGCTAATATTCAATACAATATGTGTTGGAAGTTTTGGTGCTTGAATTTGATTTTAGCCTGACATCACAAGCAAGAACAAGATTAATTCAACGATAAATGCGTTCAACTACTTATGGGACCTCCAAAGAAAACACAGTGGAGTGAAGGAAGCAACATCTTAAAAGTCTATTAAATAAAGGAGCTTCCCATGTGGGTGGGACACACTATACAGTAATTAATAGTCTCATATTAATCAATCAAATAAGTTTGAATTTCAATAATATAAACCCTAGGTTTTCCTTCATAAAATACCAATCTAAGACATCATATTTCTGGGAGGGCATTGGCCACACCAAGGATACAACACTAACATTATGGTTAAAGTGAGAAATAGAAGATCAACTAACCTGTGGTGGGATAGGTGGATAGGGGGACAAGCGTTGTGAACCATTTACCTCGATATTGTTGGATTAATGGTAAGTAACCACATTAACATGGAAAAAGCCAGAAGCAAGTTAAGATAGGGGATCCCTTTCCTGATGTTTGCCGCTAAGTTGTAATGGCGATGAGCAATTAACCGCCATAGCAATAGCACTAGGGGAGACTTCACTAGAGCTATCAGACCGCAGGGAATTGACACTAACCCTCCCCAAAAAAGGTTCAAGGTGAAATCACTTTATCTCTTCCTAGAAGATCGAGGCCTAATGAGCAATTGCAAAGAGATTTTTGGAAACACCCATGCCCAAATAAGACCAAAATCTTTGCTTGGTTCGCATGAGATAACAAACTCACGATCCTTGATAACCTGGCAAAGAGAAGATAGAGAGAGAACATATCACACATCTCCTCACGTAATGCCCCTACTCAGAACGCATTTGAGCACAGCACGACCAATTATTTGAAATAGGGAGCATACCCATCTAGATACGAGATTTGTGGGGTGATAACACAATCCAAAACGGGTAGACAATGAGTAAAGACTTCGGATGGAGTTTGTGATAATGGAAATCACCTAGAGCATATACAGAGAAAGGAACCAAAGATGTTTTTATGATAAACACAACATTTCACAAAAACCATCCGGGATATTAATTTTCTAATGTTTTTCTGGTTTGTTATTATGCAGGTGTCTAAGAGGAGAACGCTGGTGGCACTGAAGTCAATAGCAAAAAGAAGCTTGACATTCACTCGAGATGAAATAGACACATCATCGAGAGACAATTTTGAGGACACAACTTCAGAACAAGAAAACACCGGCTAGGGAGGGATATTAGACTGAGAAAAAGTCTCTAGGGCCAATCAAGGTCCCCGGGGAACCACGTAGGTATTCTTTAAACTTTTACTATTTTATTAATAAATGGGGAACCACTTAGGTATTCTGTAAACTTTTACTATCTTATTAATAAACGTGGTTTTCCTCCACCTTTCCAAGAAAAAACTCTCAAATGATTATTTACGTTGGTTTTTTAATGTAGAATGTTATAAATTTTGATATTTGAAAGCTTGCATTTGTAAAGTTTCTATTTATATAATTTCAAATTCTTATGTATATCACCGTAAGCTAAATTATTTAGTTTTATAATAGTATTTATTTATTTGGCATATATCCACAATTTAAACATAAAGTTAATCTTATTCTTTGAAATGAATAGGAGAGTGAAGCAGCAATCCAGAATTTTGAATTTTGCAAATATATCCTTTCTATTGATTCAAAGGGAGTGGGAACTAGCAATTCCTCAGGAATGAGATTCTCTCTTGTGAAAGATTTTTTTATTTATTTTTATAAATGATACTGTAAACATTTTCAGTTTTCTTATTTTATTTGTAATTTCTTTCAAAGGTCATATTTATAATTAATATACTATTATATATTTATAAATATGTATTCAAATTAGAACCATGCAGTAACGAAATAGATTAAATAAATACATGAATAAATAATTAAAATATTATCATTTTATGAAAATAGTTTAACATTTCATGATATAAATGAATAATATCTAATTGGTAAAAAGTACATAAAAATCTGAAGTTATATGACACATGAGATTTTTATAAGGGTGTTTGTGTAAAAATACTTTTCTATGGTTAAAAACAGCTGTCAGAAATTTATTAAACCTAACAAGTTGAAGGGACAAGCAACCACCCAACATAAACCACATTGATGAACAAAATCACTCAATACTGCCATTATATTCATATTCAATAGAAATCAAACAAAAACACAACATTCAAACACATGTTTTTTATTTTTTATTTTTGATTAAAGTGGATAAACCACATTCTTTTATTCAATGTTTAGAAGAGGTTACATTGACGCTCAAAATTGAGCTCCCCCAAATTGTTTCTCTGTCCAGGGTTCCCTGGGATTCCCAATCACAATTACGTGGTGCTGATGGTGGTCCCCTCCTGTAGAGTCAACCGCAGAGAGCCCTCTTCGAAGTCGTCCCCATTGGTTGGCGGCACTCGAGGTTGGCTTGCATGAATAGAGGGGATGGTGGAGCTTTGGGCGATGGCCGTTAGGAGCCTAGCTTCGCTTCATGCCGGCGTTGGCACCATCGATCCAAGATAGCAAGAGGAAAGCGATACCACGAATGATCCCAGAGCAAACGCTGTTGTTTATTTTGGAAGCATCTTGGTTACTTTCCGTACCCAAATACTTCATGTTGTGGCCATAACCACAAGATTTCATCCTCTACGCTCTTCCTTGGCGGTTTCCCCAAAGTCGTGATGTCCCCAGAGCTCTTGAGTTGATCGCGGGCGGGTAGATAGGTTGAATAGCGGGCAAAAGTGTTCCCATATTTGTGTTGTAACCGAGCAACTTATGAGGAGATGTATCGTTTCTGTTTGCTCATTGCATAGGTAGCATAGGGTCCGGCTTCCTTTCCATTTGCGTTTGATAAGGTTGTCCAGGGTGAGTATTTTGTTGTCCGCGGCTAGCCAGGCGAATAGTTGAATCTTCCTTGGGCACGGGAGCCGCCATAGGTTGCTTGGGAACTGGCTCCGTACTCCCCCATCCACCGCGAAATTGTAGAGGGATTTGACAGAGAATGCCCCGTTCCTCCCAAGATTCCAGACTCTGGTGTCCTGTCGATCCTCTTGTGTCCTGGCGATTGCTTCCAGAAGCGCGTCCATGTCTCGCGCACCTTCCCTAGTCAGCGGCCCTTGATTCAAACACATGTTATTTATTTATTTTGATAGCTTTATCTTGTCACGAAGAAAAGCCAAACCAAACACTTTGATAAATATATTAATTGGAGTTCTAAGACTTGATGATTGGATATGATGTAATAGCTTAGGCAAACAATTAGATTATAGATCATAGCTAAACCACATTTATATATATTAGGGTTAAAGTCATTTTTGGTCCCTGAAAATAGGGCCAATGTTCATTTCCATCCAAAAAATTTAAAATTTGTTCAATACGGTCCACATCAGCATATACTGCCATTTATCACTCCATATCATCAAAATAACGACCTAAACATAATAATAAAAAGATTATATGCATTTCATTGGTATTCCACATGACCGCCACACGTCGCTAGATAGGGACTAAAAATGCTAAAATACGGAATATATAGGGACCCAAAATGTCAAAATATATGCAATACATAGGGACCATATTGAACAAATTTTGAATTTTGGGATGGAAATGAACATTGGTCCCGTTTTGAGGACCAAAATAATTTTACCCCTATATATATTATTATTGGGGAAATCGACCTTATATGTGACATGATCCCAAAGACTAAGGTATCATCAACAACCCACTAAGCTGAATGACGGTTAGGAAAGCTTCTTGAATACACCTAAGAGTTATGAACAAGCTTGTCCGAGACACTAGAAGGTTTCATCTGAGCTGGTTCTTGCTTGGCGCCCAAATAACTGCTTATTTGGCATCCAAGTCATCTATAACTATCTAATGCCCTCCCTAAAGATATAAAAGGGGATGAAGAGAAAGAGAATAAAGGGACTTCAACCCATTCTACAAGCTCTGATTCATAGAGATCTCTCTCTCCATCCCTGCTCATTCTCCCACTCTTTTAATCTATCCTTTCTCCCAATCTCTTTGAGAGAGATTTTTGAACTCTTCCTTCTCCACCTTGATCTGGTTCATTGACTTGATCTTGGAGAGTTTGGAGATAGTTCCTGGACCTTCCTTACAGGCCATCGTCGGAAGCAATCTTCACCCTCGGGAGACAATAACTAGCTTTGCCTAGGGATCAACTCCGGTCAAGGTCAACAGATAAAAAGGATTTGCTCTGGTGTTGGAGATAGAATTGGAGCGAGACACCAGTGATGGGTGGCCGGTGGGGTGAGAGTTCAGTTGGAAGGTTGAAGGCGTCTTGAAAAGACTCCACCAGGTAAAAGTGGAAAAAGTCTAGGGGCGAGCCAATTTCCTTGGAATAACAACGACACCCAAGTTAGTAATGAGATCACTAGTCTCTCCCTATTTGTCTCTCATGCGTGCCTCGAGCTTTGGTCCCTATCACACCACTTAACTGTCATCATGGTTCCTTGCCGTGCAGGTATCCCCATTTTTGTTCAAAGTGATTGTGGTCATACCCTACTATGGTGTCAGGGTGAAGGCCCTCAAGATGTGGGTTGTCTTTTCAAAGGGCGTAAGGGCATGGACACATGTACGCTTGGATATACCTGTATCACTAGCCCCCTTCCCCCAAAAGTTCTCAAGTCCTTTAGATCCTCGGTTCGGGTCGGCTCAGGAAGTGGTCAACGAAGGTAGAGAGGTCGAGGTGTGGGGTCGAGGTGGAGAGATCCCGTCAGGAGTGGAATCCGTGGTGGATTCCTGGTTTGTCTTACGAGGCGTCGAGATCGAGGGACGAAGTTAGCAAGGATCCACCGAGATGCCACAATCGCTAAGGAAGAAATCACGCATCTATTCGAATGCCATGTTGAATTTATGAGTAGACGTGCTTCTCATCTTTTGAAGTGTTTTGCACGAAAAGTCGAGGAGGTGTATTTCTTTGGGGTAATAATGATAGGGGCAGCTTTAGTAGGCCATGTGTTGTTCTCCTGTTGTGGCGCCATTTTAGGGATTGATCTAGAAAGTTGTCGTCGATCTTAGAGGATTAATCGGGGCCATCTAGGTCTATTTCGCATGTTCAAATAGGGTTATTGGGCTAGGGCTTCATCCTCATAGTGCTTATCTATCTTTTGAGGATCTTCCAGTAACTTCTCCCAGCTTCGCTTCCGGCGCTCCTACAATTTTCTGTTCTATCCTCAAGGTAATGGAGATCCCTCCTATAGTATCTAGGGCCAGGTCTTTTGCCTCCAGGCCGATGGACACTGGGGTAAGTTCTGTTAGTAGTATCCTTACCTACGGTGTGTGGGATCGAAAATACCCGCCTGACATCCTGTCTGCGAATAGACACCAGGCGACATATCGAATCACAAATGATTATTTTATTTATTTATTTATTTTATTGCGGGTTTTTTCATTCCTAATAGAGGCAAGCCTCTATTATTAATTACCTCAGACAAAGCCTTGGGAACCTCCGATTAAGGGCAAAAGTACGAGTAAAGGCAATGAATAAAGATAATCCATTTATTTGCATATCATATTTTTATTACATATATTTATAATATATATATATATATAT
Source organism: Dioscorea zingiberensis (assembly GCA_026586065.1). Taxonomy (NCBI): domain Eukaryota; kingdom Viridiplantae; phylum Streptophyta; class Magnoliopsida; order Dioscoreales; family Dioscoreaceae; genus Dioscorea; species Dioscorea zingiberensis. The sequence goes on from CM048820.1 coordinate 51,696,797, forward strand.
ATGCACATCATTTATCTATATATATTTGATACGCCATCATTTGGGATTTGAATTCTATTGGTACATCTCAAGATGCTCGCTTAGCCACCGCCTTGAGATTTGAACTATTTAGGATTTATGTTTGTGTCACGCCACAGGCAGGGCAGGGACCTCGAGTGCGTCAACAGACCGGCCGTATTTAAGCAGAGGAAAACTCAACTCAAATACAAGGCCTAAAAAGGTGATAAGCAGATAACAAAACTATAACATAATAGTAAACTCGAGTTCATAAGAACATAGAGTCATCAGGGTCAGTTTGCCCTATAATAGTCTGGCCCCTATACGGGTCCTACAAATAACAATGCTCATAAAGTAGAAAATAAAGGAGACTCCTAAACCTCTGATCTCCCTGTGTCCTCTCCTCAGGCTCCACTCCCTCCTAAACCTCGGAATCTGTAAAAGAGGAAAAAGTGAAACACATGAGCTTTCGAATGGAAAGCCCAGTAAGCACCCCTGCGGGTCACAAAGACATAAATAGGAAAATATATCATCCTATGAGGTCACAATACAACAATGTAATCCTAGGAGTCTACCAGAAGCAAATTACAGTGCACGACCACGATACGTAATCCCTCGGGCTCAGAATGAGTTTCAAGAGAACCCAAGGTTTACTCCCTGGCCAAGTATGTCCAAATTTCTTTGTCAGAATACGACCTTTTGGTCGTCGACCCTCCGGTCGAGTCGGTAGAACTACCTCTCCTACATGTGCTAACATTGAGTGTACCGTACCATGCCCATCGGCAGGTAAGACCTCCAGAGATTTGCCTCTCGGTGAAGTGACCCGAGGAATGCGGGGTCACGTCCACTGAACATTCCTTTATTAGAGCTTCCCTAGCTCCACCGAGTCCGCAAGAGACTATAGCAAGCAGGGGACACCAGCGTCCGAAACAAACATACATGCTCAGCGGGGAATCTAAAAGCAGATACAAATGGTATGTATGACAACAAAGAAGGCATGAATTAAGAATACTTAGCAAGTCCAAGAAAACCCGAAACACGGTGGGAACTAGGCAAGTGTACTTACCTCCGGTTCGTTGGAACTAGATGTCCTTCTAGTCTTCTCTAGTGTGCCAATAACTCCCAGAGTATCCTGCATACATAGACCCTTATTAGAGTCAAGTTTTCAACAAGTTTCTATGTCCCTAGTTTCACATGCATGTCCAACGTTCTTATTGGGCTTAGGCCCACTAACGGGTCCTAATGACCATCTCTCGGGTACTGCCTTTTTCCCCTATTTCCATGTCTTTTAGTTGACCTTGGACCTAACTGGGTTAAACCTAGTCAACTTTAGCCTATTTGACGAGTCCAACTCTTACTTAGTCATTTCAGTTGAGTTGGGCTAGTTGCAAGCCCCTTACGAAGTTTTTAGCTTGGTCTTAGCCCCTTGAAGGGCATTTTGGTCATTTGGCAACCTTTGACCATGAAGTTTAAGGTCCTACCTTGTTTAGGGCTTAATTAGTCCCTTTAAATTTATCTAGCTACCTTACTAAATATTTCCGTAATTAACCAAATATCCAAGTTCAAGAAAATTAATTTTTTTGTTACACTAGTAGCCACATAATCTTTTAATTATCATACTATCATAGTTATTTCCACAATAACATATTAGCCACCCCGAGAAGTTCCTTCCTTCACTATCTCAAGATGTGTACTACTTTGAGATTTGTATTTTATCGAATATCTCGAGATACGTGCCCCACTATCGTCTCGAGACTTGTAATATTTCAAAATTTGGGTTTTATCATGCCTCGATTATAACATCATAAAGAGGATGTTTGGACTTGATTCGAGCCATCTCAAGACTTTTTTTATCCCTTTTTCTTCTCTCCGTTTTTTTATTTCTTTTTTTTATACTTCTTTCCCTTTCTGCCCCTTTCCTCTTTCTCTCCTTTATTATTATTTTTAATTCATCTTGGTTTGACGCCTCTGTTTTTAATTTTATTTTTTTTGCTTCCTCTGTTCCGCCTGGTTTTCTCTTATAGAAAATATTTCCTTCTTTTATCATTTTTTTTAAAAAGTCCTTCCCTCTCTCTGTTTTTAATCACATTTTTTTAATCTCCTTTTTCTCTCTCTTTTCTTATCTCTGTTTTTTTTTATCCCTTTTTTTATTTCATTTATTTTACTCTCGCTTATGGCTCCCGATTGGCTATAGCAACGACGTCCACAAGGGAGGCCTCGTCATTAGCGATAGCGGTGGGAGCAAGACCACAAGGGTGGCTCCGTCGTTAGCTGCAATGATGAGACTGTGATCCGTGCTGACGACAGGAACAATTCCACAAGGGGGTCTCCGTTGTTAGTGGCGGCTTCTTCTACGATATTATGGTCTATGAATGAACCTGAGCCTGTATGCTTCGGCAAAGCTATTAGAGACAGGGTCATGTTCACTTGTTCGACCGAGATTAATCGCACAACTTCATCTCCGCGCGGCGATAGCAGCATCAACACCGCCACGCTTTAGGGCGATGCTCCTCCTTCGGCGATGATGATGGTGGGGTATGAGATTTATTTGCTGGTGGAGTAGAATATGATTCAGGCGAAGAGAGAAACAGGAGAATGAGCTTCATTATGGATCCCTCTCTTCGATTCTCCCCTACGTCTCCCCTTTTTTTAAGAGGTCTCCCCTCCTCTATTTATAGATCCTCACAATCTAGACGATAAGGTTGAAATTTGAATTTTAATTTTTAATCATTATGATATCATAATCTAGATAAGATCAAAATTTGAATTTTAATTTTAATGATCATAATCTAGATTTAGGTATAACCTTGAATTTGAATTTTAATCATCATGAGATTATAATCTAAATAAAGATCAAAAATTTGAATTTTCTTGATCATAATTTAGATTTAGGTATAACCTTGAATTTGAATTTTAACCATCAAGAGTCAGATCAAAATTTTAATTTTAATTTTAATGATCATTATCTAGATTTAGGTGTAACCTTGAATTTGAATTATAATCCAAATTAAGGTATAACCTTGAATTTAAATTTTAATAATCTAGATAGAAAAGATCAAAAGTTTGAATTTTAATATCATAATCTAGATAAGATCAAAACTTGAATTTAGATTTAATTCATTTTTTTTCTCAAGATTTGTGTTGTCTTGGGATCTGTATTTCTGAGATTGCCTCAAGATTTATATTTTTGGTCCGCCTTCGGATTTGAGTCTTTAAGATACTTCAAGGTATATATTTCATTGGCACCCTTCAAATATTGGCACTTCAAGGTATATATTTCTTGAGGCAATGGGATCTGTATTTCTGAGATTGCCTCAAGATTTACATTCAAGTTTGAATTTTATATTTTTATTTTAAATTTAAAATATCTTAATTTCAAGATACTTCAAGGTATATATTTCATTGGCACCCTTCAAATATTGTCACTTGGTAATTTTAATGCATATGTATTTATGTATATGTATTTTTTTGACACAAACACGGTGAACTCGACCAGGTAATCGACTATTTCATCATTTCCTCACCTCTTTTTACCTGTAGAGTCCCTTCATCTTAAATGGCGGGCACACCCCGAGGGGATGGGGAAATAGTAGCCTATGTAGATTCTTTGCACGTAGAACTCGGCTTCCTTTTCTCCCTTTCGAGATTTTGACCTTCCATAGGGTTTGTCCATCTCAATTAGCCTCGAATTTGTAGTGAATCCTTTGCGGATTAGTTATGATCTTTCAACACTTCCGGCTATGAACCGACTATTCGTTGGTTTCTTGTTCTTGCTTTCATTGAGGTCCCACCCATCTTCTGGTTGGTACTATTTTTCTGCCTAGGGCAGTAGGTCTTTCCTAGGTCGAGCCTCATCTTCCATCCACTAGTTGAAAGATAAGTTTTTCTTTGTGTCCAGCACCTGAGCTTGGAGGGTTCCGACCTCTTACGAGTCCCCTAGGCTAAATACTACGTACGAGAACAAGCCGACGGTTGATGAGTTGGCATAACTGGTGGTTCTTAGCGATCTCTCTACCACCCCTCTTGACAGGTTGATAACCTTGGAGAATCTTCAGAAGCATGGTCTTTTCTTAGCCATGAGTAGGGGGTCTCCTATGTTCAGTTCTCGAAATAAGATTTGATGATGTACTAGCAGCGTAGTGTATTCGCGGAGTAATAGGATGGAGTGTGACAACTTGGTGCGTCTCTTTTCTTGGTAGAGGTGGCACCACCCTTGGAGCTCTAATCCTGCGATTAACGTAGATGGGTAGGGAGGAGACTTGATCATGATAGGCTCGCCATCACGCGAGTCGCTGGTTATTGAAGCTCCTCACCCCGAGCCGACACAAGACGAGGCTTTTGTCGCCATGATGGTCGGCTTTGACCAACCGAGATTTGGGGGTCGGGGCCAGTGTTCCTCGGGGGATCGACATTGCAACCTCGGCTCAGACAAGGACTCCCACCCAAAAGGGTCGTCCTCCGTCCATGAGCTCCCAGGAAAGGACCCTGCTCAACGATGCGGTGGCGGCCTTTGAAGCCTTTGAGGCAATCCTCTCTAACGTTGTTGAGGTGGAGCTTTGGGGGCCTTAGGAGGGACGAGCTAGCACTCCAACTCTCACTGATCGAAATGATGGTAGGTGGTAGGTTATTTCTTGGCACGTGTCGAGGTCCTTATCTCCCGTTGCATGTCAGGTAATAAACTATGTTGTTTCTCGGTATAGGCTGATCTTTTTATAGATCATGTTGTGAGGCATCTTCGCGAGGAAGGTACTATGGTGAACCCTACTGGCAAGATTCTGAAGAAGAACGAGGCTGAGATCGCCTAACTAAAGGACAAGATTCACGAACTTCAAGTGGCGATGACAACCTCGGAGCTTGATAATTAAGGACCACGCTAAGCGTTAGTAAGAGCATTGCGCGGTTGCTCTGGCCTCTTCTCAGAGCTATGCCAACGAGCTCCTGACAAGGATCGAGCTCAGTGAGGAGGAAAAAATGAAGGACGTCCGAGGTATGGAGTCGATACTTGACCTTCTGAGCTCCTCGCGAAAGCTGCTCAATAATTTGGAAGATAGTTAGGTTGGATGAGACCATCAAGACGCGGATGGATGAGGAGATGAATCATTACAAGGAATCTATAACTTGAGATATGGACATGAAGAACACGATAGAGTAGTACAATGACTCCACATCATTCCACCAATTTCTACGTGAGGAGTGCGACAAAGCTGCAAAAAAGGTTATAGACGACATCCGGGGTGGCGAGGAGTTCACTGGAGCTGTCAGGGCCAGGGCGAAGAACGGGTTAAATATTTTTCAAGAGCTCGTGAGTTCCTGATCCGACCTCAATCTTGCCGAAATTGATTACATAGAGGCTTTGAAGCTCTATGTCAAGATAAAGGAAGGAGCGGCGTCCTCGAGAGAAGGTGCCCTACCTGCCAAGGGGTCTCCGAGGAAGCTTTGTGGTGACGAGGCGAGCGAATCGTCATCACGCAGTCCTCGGCCTTGAGCCATTTTTTTTAGTGTCTTTAATCTGTCGAAGTACCTTGTCGCCTTTGTGTTATCACTGCCAAGTGACATTTCTAAATGAAATGAATTATGTTACTTGGAATGTTTGTCTTTTCGCACATGCCTACCATGGTTCATGCTTCACCACCCTCAAGTAATCCCCCAGTGAATGCCTAAACCCACGGCTACACCTTATCCTTTGAGGATTTATGAACAAGACCTCTTCAACCGAGCTCACAATGGAGCTACTGAGGTTGATCCCTAAGAAGGGCACTCTACTAAGAGGGTGATGCACACACAAGGTGCACGACAAACTACCCACAAGTGTATGGGGTAGTTCAAGTAGTAAAAGTGCCCAAGGATAGGGTTATCGAATCCACATGGAATTTGGAATACTAGTACTAACTATCCTTGCTATCTAGTCCAAAACTATGGAAGGAGTTGTGATTGATTGATTATCCTAAAAGGAAACTAACACGAACAATTGGCAGACTGTGACCAATCAGGGATAAAACATGGCATCTCAGATCACAATCCTCCTAGGATTCCTTTGTTAATAATAGAATTCTAAGTATTGGTTATCCATTGATTAATTCTTGGGAGTTTGACAATTGCACCATCTAGATGCCACGTCCGATCTCTCAGTATGCAGATCGAATTCATTACTTATGCCTAGTTATAATCTAACTAAGAGAGATATGGATCTATGCATAAAGAGACACGCAAGTCGAAACCCTAAGCACGTATGTGATCTCTAGAATATAACGGGGTATATGACCATGGCTCGTGCAAAATACAATCACATAAATCAAGCACAGACTCACAACAATCATCAATAAAGGAAAGCCAATAAATAAAAAAATCCAATTAATAAATAATCCTAGGGTTCATGTGTCTAAGGCACCATCGAAGGGGTTTAGCCTCTCATGCTAATGAAAACCATAACAGAAATACCGGAGAAAGACATAATTGAAAATATGGGGACTCCCTTGCTCGATGTCTACTACGCCTTCGACCTTCTTTGAAAACCTAGCCGTTGCTCGGAACTCCTGTTGAAGACTAATTTGCCAAAAGTCCCCTAAATCAGTATTGCCTTGGTGGGTTTATATAGAATTTTTATCGATTTGAGTACAGGCATGTGCATCTAACGCATACGGCAAGTGTGCTCCTGCGACTTGATCTTTACGTGTTGTGAAATCAGTGAGTTGCATGGGAGTGTGCACGACCGTACACAATTCCACTAAGGCCGTGCATATCTTTGTGAATGGCACTTTTAGCTTGTTTCATCCTGGTTTGTCCCGTTTCTCATTCCTTTTGCTCCGGGTACCTATTTTACCTGCTAAATCACAAAACAAACTCAGAGAAGCAAATATATATATATATATATATATATATATATATATATATATATATATATATATATATATATATATATATATATATATATATAGGAATTGATGCGAAACAACGCGATAAGTGCATGAAAATATGATAGAAATCTATGTATAATTGTGCACTTATCAGAGGTTCATTTGAGTTGGGGTCGAGTCAAGAAATTTGAGCTCATTGAAAATTTCTTTGAGTCAAGGTCGAGCTTGTGAGAGGCTGCCGAGTCGAGGTCGAGTTCATGAAAGAGCTTCTTAGTCGAGGCCGAGCTCGAGGGCTCGACCCTTACAATGAGTGGACTTAATTTGAAAAAGAGAATGAGCTTCGGTGCTCTACCCTTATAGAAAAGGGACTTTAAAAAGAGTTCGAGAGTCGATGCTTGACCCTTATAGCAAAGGGAATTTAAAAAAGAGAAGAAGGGGATGGAGAGGATGGAGGAGCTTTATTTATTGAGAATACCATCTGAGGTGTTCAGAGTGGAAAGGCCTTTAAAGTTATCTCCCTTCCATGTTGGCAAGGTAGTAGGTCCCTGAGCGGACGACCACTTTTACAAGATATGACCCTTCAAGTTTGGAGTTAATTCATGGTTCTGCTTCTACTACCATGAAAGATGTTCTTCCGTAATAACATGTCTACAGGTTGAAAGATGAACTTCTTCACTTTGGAGTTGTAGAATCATCGAACCCCTTGTTGATGTGTAGCAACTCTGATAAAGGCAACGTTCCTCTTCTCCTCTAATAGGCTAAGCTCGGCCCGGAGCCCTCTATCGTTCGCCTCCTAATTAAACTCCGACATCTAGGGAGTCAATAATCTTACCTCGATTTGGCATAACTGCCTGTACTCCGAACGTTAGGCTGAAGGTCATTTCTCCTATTAGGGTTCGGCTGGTGGTATGGTGTGCCCATAAAGTGCTGTGGAGTTTTTCAACCAAGCTAGATCCGGCCTGCATCACCTGAGTTTTCAGGCCGTGCAAGGCGGTCCTCTTGGTAACTTTTACTTGGCCATTGACTTGGGGGTGTGTCACATATGTGAGCATGGCCTTAATGCTCAGCTTTGAACAAAAATTCTTAAAACCTTGGCCATCAAATTGGCACCCATTGTAGCCATTAATAAAGGGCCGGGAATCCCTAAACACAGGTGCGATAGATTTCAAAATGAAGCCCTGACATGCCCTTTCAAAAATAGTCTCCAATGACTCAACCTCTACCAATTTGGTAAAATAGTCGATGGCGACAATGAGGAATTTCAATAGTTTGGTACCCATGAAAAGAGGCCAAGTATGTCAATCCCCAACATCGCATAAGCGGCCTCAGCGTTGACAATAGATGTAAGCGGGGTGGTCAATCACCATTGTATCTTCAAGTGGCCTTGATAGACTTCACATTTTTGGGTTAGTGCTATGGCATCCTTGACTAGAATTGACCGGTAGTGCCCATGTTGGAGGAGTTTATGGCTCGTGGCTTTCCCCAAGGTGTTCTCTATAGATTCCTTTATGTACCTCATGGAGGGCATACTTCGCCTCAGACCGGCGCATGCATCTCAAATACGGCAGGGTATATAATCTCTTGTACATTTTCTCGCCCATGAGAACATAGTGTGCCAATTAACTTACCAATGATCTTTCAAGTTTCCTTAGGGTCGGCAGGTAACATACCATCTTGAAGGTAGTGTCAAATGGGGTCCATCCAACTAGGTTCCTACTAAACCTCTTGTACTTCTTGCTCTTGGGGGGTTTCAATGCTCTTGGTATCCAAATAATAAAGGTTGACGAGTTGATCGGCACAGAAGTCCAAGGAGGAGGCGAGCTTTGACAGGGGATCAACCACTTCATTCTCTGTATGTGGAATCTTAACAATCAAGAAGTGTCGGAAAATCGACTCAAATCTCTCAACTACAACTTTTTATCTCGCTGAAATTTCTTCCCAAGTCTCAAACTCCACACTCAGATATCTAACAACTAATTGGGAGTCGATGAAAGCTTGCAGGTCAGGGACTTCAAGACATCGGGCTAGCCGCATCCTGGCTATCAATGCCTCGTACTCCGCCTTATTGTTCCTAGCCTTAAATCACCTGAGCGTGGTCAAGGTTCTCTACCTTGAGGATGACTGCAGTACGAGGCCAACTTCTGAGCCATTCTCGATTGTCGATCCATCTGCATAAAGGGTCCATAGGTCAGGAGGCAGGACATTCGCCTCTTTCTTAGCATCATCATGGAAGTGGTCCTCAAGGTCTACCAATTCAACAATATAGTCGGCTAAGGCCTAGGCCTTGATGGTTGTATGAGGTCTATAACTTATGTCGTACTCCTCGAGTTCGATCGCCTACTTCATTAGCCTCCTTAACTCCTTAGGTTGTTCCAGAACCTACTTCAAGGATTGGTCGGTGGGACCATGACCTTGTACGCTTGGAAATACAGCCTTGGGTGGCAAGCCGAGGTGATGAGAGCATAGGCCAATTTCTTGAGAGGGAGATACTGAGACTTGGGGTCAGTTAGCACCTTGTTGGTCCTCTTGTAAAAGAACCGAGGTGATTGTAAAGGAGGTTGCAACCAGGTATATGTAAAGTTCATTCCCAAATTGAGGCTTGACGAGTAGTAGAAGCGAATCGAGGTATTGCTTCAACTGCTAAAATCTTCTTCGCATTCCTCGGTCCACTCCATCCTGGGTGCTTATTAGAGGCCCTGAAAAAAGGCATATTCTTCTCTCTCGACTTCGAAATAAAACATCTAAGGGCAGCTAACTGCCTGTTCAACTTTTGAATTTCCTTGATTATCTTCTGGGAGCTCATCTCTTGTATGGCCTTGATCTTCTCGGGGTTGGTCGTAATACCCCGTTGGGTTACTATAAATCCTAAAAACTACCCAGATCGAACTCTAAAGGTGAATTTTCTTGGATGAAGGTGCATCCCGTGAGCCCGGAGCATTTGGAAGGTCTCCTGTAGGTTGGCCACATGTTGATCGATCCTCTTGCTTTTCAAGAGGATGTCGTCCACATATGCTTCAATATTCGGTTATTTTACAATTTAGTCCTTATAATTTCACAAATTTATTTTTATCCCTCCCTCCTTTTTTTAGTGTATTATTTTTTTTGGGGGGTAAAGTGGATAAACCACTTCCTTTTATTTATAGTAGAAAAATAGTTACATAGGTGGACCCTTGTCAGGTCTAGTACAGGAGGGGTTGAGTACTCCTCTATTTAGGCCTATTAGAAAAGAAAAGAAGTTGAACCCATAAGGTGTCCTGGAAAGCCCTCCTCCATCCCTTCTTCTCTCCTCCCAAGAGTTCATTGTTCAGCCTGGGTATCTTCGAAGTCCCTGTCTGGTGGAGGCTGCTTGTCCTCTTCCTGGTGAATGCAAGACTTCTCTTTACTATCGTTTCCATCGCCACCAACCTTGGCCTCTTCGAAGTATGATCTGCATCAAACTAAGCCAATGTGAGGAAATCAATATCACGGATTGTTTTCGTGAAAACGAGGAGTTTATCAGGAAAGCATCTTCTATTGCGTTCCATCCACAGTGACCAGATGATGGCCATCGATAGCAGGCTCCATCCCATATGGGTTTTCTTGGGCAAGGAGTTAGCGAGTGATGTTTGACCCCAAATGTCTTATAAACGGGGGCAATTGCCAAGGTATGGTCCCATTCCAACCATATTTCCTTAAATTATCCAAGGTAAAGATTTTGTTATCCAACGCGAGCCAGGTAAAGGCTTTGGGCATCGTAGCTTCCAAAATTTTATCCCAAATTCAGATCGGGATCCTCCTTCCACTAAGAAGTGGTAATAAGAGTGTACTGTGAAGTTTCCTTGGGCGGTGAGCTTCAGCGCCTCCTATCCTGATCCGTTCTCGACACTACCCAGATTTTTCTAGTCAGTTGTTCAAGCTCTTCAGCTCCGCCTTTGAGGAGCAGTCCCTCTTGCAGGATTGGGGTGCCGTGCGTCAGTTGTTGTCTTATTTCCATTATTGTTGGTCTTGTACCTCGGGCCATGTCAAATAGAGAGGGGTATAGAGTACACGGTGCCTTTTGATCAATCCCGTTATTTGGCCAGAAGTAAATTGTACACCCCTCTCCTGCCTCGGCGATCAAATTGTGTAGTAGGCCCATCTGTTATTGGGTAATCCCCTTCCAGAAAAAGGATGCACGCGCCAGGGCTTGGGAATATGGGTTGAATTCTCATCCTCTAAAATACTGGTGCTTTAGTAATTGAGCACAGATGCTTGCCTGTCCGGTGAGAAGTCGCCACCACCATTTACCCATCATTGCCGTATTAAAACCTTGTAGATTGATGATGCTCCATCCTTCAAGTTCCTTGGGTTTACACAAGCTCTCCCACTTGACGAGTCTGTAAGGCTTTTTGTTATCCTCGCTTCCTCTCCACAAGAAGTCCATCCTGATTTGGTCGATTTGGTGGATTGTCCATTCTGGGAGCTGGTAGATGGAGAGCCAGTAATTTGGGATTGACGAAAGGACTAAGTTGAGAGAGTGATTCGGACCCCCAAGGAGAGTAGCTTCCCTTTCCATGAGGATAGCCGAGCCTTGATTTTGGATATTAACTTTCTCCATTCATCCTTTTTGGGCTTGGAGCCCACAATTGGTAAGCCCAAGTAGTTAATGGGTAAAGTTCCAATGTTGCATCCCATAATTTGCCCAAGATCCTCAGGGGAGTAGGGGAGATCATTTTGATTGGGATGGCGGCAGCTCTTATAGTAATTGATCTTAAGACCAGAGATCCCCTCGTAGAGGAAGAATATCAGTTTCAGGACTCTGAGGTGTTCTAGGTCCCCTGAGCATAGGACTAGTAGATCATCTGCATATTGAAGGCTAGAGATTTCTTCCTCCTCTGTATTCCCATAGCGGACGCCTCTGAACAGATTAGCTCATGTGGCGTTTGCCATTAGTGTGCTGAAGACGTCTACAACTAGGACAAACAAGAGGGGGGGCAGAGGATCGCCTTGTCGCAAGCCCCTTTGGTGCAGAATATACCTGGTGGGTTTTCCGTTCAAGAGGAATTTGGCCTTAGAGGAATTGAGAATAAGCCTGATCCAGGAGATCCATCTCGGGCCAAATCCTCGAGCCTGGAGAATGTCTAGAAGAAATTCCCAATCTACCATATCGAAAGCTTTTTTTCAAAATCCACCTTAATTAGGGATCCATTAGTCCTTGTTTCAATCTATAAATAAGCTCCTCTGTGGTCACAATGTTGTCTTGTATTCATCTACCCTTAATAAATGCAGATTGTGAGTGGTCCACCATACTATTTATCACCGTCCCGAGTCTGTTGGTCAAAACCTTGGTGATGATCTTCATAGAGCAGTTAAGACAGCTGATCGGCAGAAAATCTGAGAGACCCAGTTTAGTCTCTCTAAGGAGGTGCGCCCTTGGTATAGATCATCGAATAGGGAGAGAATCTCCTTTTTGGTGATGCCTCATCCCTTTTGATAGATTGTCATGAGGAAGCCATCTGGCCCTGGGGCCTTGTCTTGGTTCAAGTCTCGTACTGCAATCCCGATTTCGGTCTCAGTAAAGGGGTCTTCCAAATGGGAGAGGTTCACCTGCTCCTTGTGGGCAAAAAACATGTTCCAGTCAGTAGTCAATCTGTATTGTCTTTTTGTACCAAATATCAGAGTGTAGTGTGCTTTAATAGCCAATGCAATGTTCTCTTGGTCTGATACTGTAGTACCATCGACTTGGATTTTGTGGATCTAGTTGCGGTTCCTTCTTTCATTAACTACAGCGTGGAAGAATTTGGTATTTAGGTCTCCTTCCTTCCGGCCGGGTAACTTACGGGATGGTTGTCGAAGAGAGCTTCCTCGTTCTGATGAAGTCATCATACTCCTTTTAAGGGCTAGTTTGTTAGTCTCCTCTTACATTGCTTTCGAGTCATTTGTTTCCTCCTTTTGATCCAACCGTAGTATGATTTGAAGTAGCTCTCTCTTCCTAGTACCTTCTTGTAATCTTTTATGAGTGCTCCATTGCTTTAGTCGCTTTCTAAAAAGGGAAGCTTCTTTGCTAAAATGTATTCTCCACTACCTTCATAAAGTGCTCCTTCCCACCAGTTCTTCATCATCTCCCAGAATCCTTTGGTGGTTGCCCATGATCTGTTGAATCGGAAAGGGAAACCTTGCCTAGTGTATAGGCCACATTCTAGCACGATTGGAGTGTGATCAGACCTGATCCTAGGTAATGCGGATTGCCATATATACTTGAGGAAATTCCCAGGGCCACGTGGCAGATAGAAAGAAGCGGTCCAACCGGATGAGGAGAGGGTTGTTGCGGCCGTCTGTCCAGGTATAATTTTGACCCATTAATGGGGGGTCCCAGAGTTGAAGATCGTCTACCAGTTTCTCGAAGTCCCTTCTACTCTGTGAATTACTAGTAGCCCTGTTATTGTCTTTATCTGAGAGGGTGGCGTTGAAGTCTCCCCCTAAGATCCAAAATCCCCTCCCCCCCCCCCCCACCCCGCCCCCACCCCCATCAAGTACAAATTTGCTGTAGTTCGTCCTAGAATGCTTGCTTGAGATTGCGCTCACATGGGCCGTATACTGAGGTGCACATCCAAACTTTTTTATTGGAGAGGTCCTCAAGTATAGCTATTATACTAAAGGTGTCTACGAAGCCATTAAGGAGGTTGAAGCGATTATTGCTCCAACCCATAAATATGCCCCCCTGGTGTTGTTTGCTTGGAAGACGAGCTTGGTGTCGTATATGGTACCTCCCAAGCTTCTCCAGATGTGGTTATCCACAGTGGCCAGTTTTGTCTCCTATAGACAGAAGACATTTGGTTTGTGGGTTCCCAAAAAATCTTTTACTAGGAAACACTTCTTTCGTTTCCGTAGTCCCCCGACATTCCATGATATAAGCTTAATGGGGAAACACTGTCAAGCCTTGCTAGGGCTAGATGCCTCCTTTGGCCCTACTTGCCCTTATCGATTCCCTTAACCGCATGTGGTGGAGATACGTTGCATTTTCCTCAGAGTGCTTGAGGTCCACTCCCATACCCAAAGCAGTAGGGAATATGTCCCTGTCATACCAATCAAAATTAATGGGGTCAGAGGATAAGGGAGAGTTCATACCTTGTGGATCGATCCTTTCGATCAATCTTTTGTTAGAAGTGATGGCTTTCGCTTCCTCTGGTTTTAGGAGAGGTTTGCTCTTCTTAGGCCGCCCCCTGGATCTGCTAGTAGCTGCAACAGATTTTCCTTTATCTCTTGGTGCGGATGTTGTTTCCTTCTGGTTGCTTTTGTTGGCCCTACCTTCCTTTGGTTCTGGGGGTTCATTCCCTGAGAGGTTTGGAGTGTTTCTCCATGTGGTGTTTGAAATTAAGTTCCATCCCCCGTTCATATACTTTGGGAAAGTATTATTGAGATCAATTATACCATGATTGATTAAGTCTACAATGTGTTGGGCATGTGGGGTAATATTTTGTTGGTTGCAAAGGAGGGCCATAGTACTTGAATTTGGGTTGCTCAGTGTTGGCTCCTGATTTTGAAGGCAAGGTTGAGACCCATTTTGTAGAGTAGTATGATGTGGCTGGGCTTGGAGTTCTTCAATTGGGCCTAGTGCTCTGGTTTGGGGGGCCAATAGTTGGGCTGAAGCTATTGGGCCAGGTACCAATTGTTCCCTAGTTTTTTGAGTGAGCTGGGGCTTTGGTGATGCTTTGGAGTTGATGCTCGATCCCGAGGAATTACCCTCTTCTCTTATCAGCTTCTCGGCTACTATTCCAATCCTTGGATTGGGCGGGTCATTGGATGAAGGTACATTAATCCGGTTCGGTTCAACCAGTCAAGAGTGGTAATTTGGTTTGATTACGAGTGCGGATCACATACATTTTTGGAGCTAGTTTCATCCAAAGGAGTGGGTGCCAACTGTTGATTCCACGCTAGTCAAACCATGCTTTGTTTTAGCCACGAGATTAAGCATTGTACCCGGTCCTTGAGTTTCCATTCTAGAGCTTCGAGGAGTCGGAATAGTAGCCTGCTGAAGTTGTCAGTCCGTGGTAATACGGGGCGAAGTGGAAGAGACGTGCATGGTTCTTTCCGCCCGAACTAGAGGTACGGCCACCACCCGTCGGGACCGAAGGACCTTGGACCGGGATTCCCCGCTTAGATGCAGGACCGGTCCGGAAAGGCCGCCTCTTTGTTGTTCTCCTTCTCCGGGTGGTGCCTCTGTACCGCGGCCATCGGACTTCCGCCCTTCCTTGTGTTTCTCCTTCTTCTTTCCAACCGTCTGCTCCTTCTCTTTGCCCTTCTCAATCTTCTTTGCCAGGGAGAGTAAGCCACTGTTTTCCTCATCCATATCGTCGCCGATCTCTCCAATTTCTCCTTCATTCCATAGTAATGGATCTTGGTCACGCTCCATGTCGACGAGGATTTTATACTTCCGGGAACCTATATTGGTCTAGATAATACATGGCATGGTGCGGCCATTTCTCACCCTAACTAGGGCTCGGATGCCATCAACGTGGTATTTACCCCTCCGATCGACATAGAGAAGGTCGCCGACGGATTTCAGTACCCTTCCTGCCGAGTCCTGGTTCCAACAGAAGGTCGGTAGCCTCCGGACGTCTAACCATCATATTTCTCCGTCTGTCGGTCCTACTTTCCAGATATTGGCTGACCGGGGTTCACATTTCATTGAGAAGGTAGGAAAATGAAGTTCCCCTGATTTTTCCACTTTCCTTGCTTCCACCGGTGACCTGCAGGTGATCATCATCCGACCATCTCTGAACTCCTTGACGAGCTAGTCCCAGTCCCCATTTAGAGCCTCCCGTAAAGCTTTAGAGATCGTTGAGCTGGTCACAAAGTCTTCCCGAATGATTCGGTGTAGCCACTATAATATGTTCAGTATCTCTTCCTTGCAGTGACCATGTATGTATCCAGAGCCAAGGAAGCATGATGGTGCGCTATCTTCCTGGACTTCATGATTGTATTTCCTCGTGGCACTTCCCTGTCAGTTTGTGGTTTATCCGAGGTGGTATGGTGGGTCATTGATTTCCTGTTGTGTGGGTTTGTGCTGGAGCTCGGCTTCTCTTCTTCCCTCCCGCAAGTCCTCAGTGCTTCAGGGTTAGATCTCCGTGATGAGTTGGTGTCTCTTCGAGCTTCCCTGGGGGGTGCTATGTTGCGTACAAGAGGGCCTTGTTGGAGGGGTGGCCAGGTTTCGATCTCCGTCCTGGGTGGTAGTCGAACAGGGTCTCGTCGAATAGGTTCACGTCGCCTGCACTGTCTTCCTTTGTGTCCAGTACCGCCATAGACTCTACAGGTGATAGCCCTCTAGCAGTTGACAGCCATGTGTCCGGGGCTCAAAACACTATCTGCAAACCTCTACTAGTCCTGCGGGGGTCCAGATTACAGGTGGAGAGCCCGGTCGTGGTCCTAGTAGTGGTGAGGGGGCTTCTGCACCAGCGTGTACCATGTCCATCCCTGTTGTTCACCGACTTCCACTTGCGCTTGAAATGTACCTCCCAGCCTTCATCTTTGTCATCCTCCGAGCTCTGTTGAGAGGGTGAGTGAGGGGTCATCAGCGAGTCGGCGATGAAGGAATGGTGCTTAGGGCCTTCCACTGCTTCTACGTAGGAGACGCCATCTGGTCTCAGATTGTTGGACGGCGCTGCCTCCCGGGGACTAGGAGGTGCTTGGATGCCCTCCCAGGTCGTCTCAGGGGACTTTGCGCACTTCCAAACTCTGGACATGGTTTCCTTGGGGAGTTTTGAGGAGTTCCTGAAGTTTCGTAGATCGTCGTAAGCTCATGGGGAGGTGGAGTCGTCGATCATGCTTCGCTTCGCCCAGAGGGAGTCGTCGATCACCGGAAATCACGTCGCCCTTCCCTACAAAAGGAAATTTGACCTTACACGTGACGTGATTTCAAAGACTGAGGTATCATCAACAACCCACGAACACAGTGATGGTTAGGAAAGCTTTTTTAATACACCGAAGAGTTATGAACAACCTTCTCCAAAACACAATAAGGTTCCACCTGAGCTGGCACTAAGCTGACACTTACTTGGTGCCCAAATAACTGCTTATTTGGCACCCAAGTCATCTCTAACTACCTAACGACCCCCCGGAAGGCATAAAAGGAGACAAAGAGAAAGACCAAGGGGACTTAAACCCATTCTACAAACTCAAATTCATAGAGATCTCTCTCCCTCCATGCTCATTCTCCCACTTTTTAAATCTATCATTTTTTTCCAATCTCTTTGAGAAAGATCTTTGATCTCTCCCTTCTCCACCTTGATCTTATTCACTGACTTGATGTTCGAAGAGTTTGGGGATAGTTCCTGAACCTTCCTTGCAGACTCATTTTTTCTATTTTTATATATCTAAAAATACAATAAGTTACAAAGCTGATAAGTAGACTTTTATAATTACATAGTTCTTATAGTTTAACATCCTATAAATTGAAATTATTAAATATCTTTAACAATAAATCAAGTTTTCAAATTTTTTTTTATAGATAATGAACTATCGATCTCTGGCACCATTTGCTTTTTCTCTTGGGGTCTTTAGGAGGGGTGTGTATGGGCTTAGTGTAATAGTATTTTGGGTGTGTGTGTTTTGGGTGGAAAATAGTACCAAATAATGTCACAGACTAATAAATAATTACCTCTTTTTTTATTGAGGTTAATAAATTTTAATAAAAAATATTTAAGTAATTACACCATCTCATTATAGTTAATAAATTCTAATGGGCGGCATTAAAGTAATTTCTTCATGTCATATCTTCGTCATTTCATTCCAAATCAGTTAATAATAAAAAATAAAAAAACAAAATTAAACTTTCCCCACCAAAAAAAAAAATAATTTTTTTTTAAACTTATTCCACATATCTGACTTAACCCTTTCACACTACCGTTTTTGTTTAATTTATTAGGATCAACCACCTTCCGTCTACCTGGCAAATCAATATTATTATTATGTCAAGTTACATACATGACACTCTGTACAAAATCCATCTGCAACCTTGGGCGTTGACTCCAAATTTTTAAAGATAAGATAAGTTAATTTCTTTTTTTATTTTATTTTAAAGAAATCCAATCTTTCAAAGAAGAGAAAAGGATGTATTTATTATAAATATAAATAAATGGAATAAAATAAAAGAGATAAATGTGAAAAAAAGTCAAAAGTTTGCGTAACTTTTTTATAAAATAACCCCTGAAATAAAGAAATCCATCGTCAACCTTTGCGCGCGCCCGGACGGAGCTGCTCCCCGTCCCCAAACCGCACCGCCATTAATTCCAATTATTTATTTTTCTCTTTCTCTTTCCTTTAATTAATTCCCACAACGACCAAACGAATCGCGCAAACAAGTAATAAATCCCCAATTGCTCCTCCGCGATTAGGAAATCCGAATTCCACGAAAAAAATTTAAAGAAAAGATGTCTCTTTCGGTCTCTGCTGTGTCTTCCTCTGCTTCTCCTTTCGACCGGGTCATACAAATGCGCCCAATTCCCTTTCCGACGTCACATCGCTTTCTTCTGGGTGGTGTCTATGCGTTCTCCACACCTGCTTCGCTTCCTCGGCTCGACCCGTTCTACTGCGCTTTAAGAACGATTCTTGGGTTGTGCGGAGGGTGGGGTATTTGTTGAAATTGATGAGAGGATGGTGGTTCAAGAAAGGCGCTTTCTTTTGAGCTTGCGGTTTGTGGCGTTGATCTTTTCAGCTGTTTGGAGGGTGGGATGTGCTTTTTGAAATTTTTGTGAGGATTTTTGAGTCAAGAAAGTGGGTTTCTTGAGTGCTCGACTTGGTTTTCAGCCTTGATCTTCTCAGCTGTTGTGTGCGGGCAAAGTGTTCGTTGAAATTACCGACAGTATCTTGGGTTGGAGAAAGTGACTTTCTTGAGTTCTCTACTTGATATTCGGCCTAGATCTTTTCATCTGTTGGGAGGGCACAAGGTGTTTGTTGAAATTCCTGAGAGGATTTTGGGTTCAAGGTAGCAGTTTTCTTGTGGCCTTCATCACTTCAGCTGTTAGGAAAGCTGAAGGTGTTTGATGCTGTTTCTTAGAGGCTGTTTTTGATTTTAAGAAAGAATCTTTCTTCAACTTTTGGTGATGTCTTCTTGATCTTTTCAGCTGCTGCTAAGGGGAGGTGCTATTTGAAATTCGTGAGAGTTTGTTGATTAAAAAAAAAAAAAAAGAAGTTGAAAATTTGGAGGCAGCTAGAGGCCAGAATTCCGAATTTGGTTTGGACCAGATGACAGAGATATTTGGTGATGTTATGGATTTTTGTAGGGCGTTAATATTTGGTTTCAAGGAAGCGTTTGTTGGGTTGCTTTCGCAGTAAGTGTTTGCAGCTCATAAGTTATTTTGTTTTGAACTATTCTTGTTTCTAAGTTGATTTCTTTAGAGTTTTGATGTAAACTGAGATGGTGGGTATTGTACCTAGGTAAGTACAAAATCTTGATGTAGTCACCTATTAGTTTGGATGTATGGTGAAGTTAATTAGAAGCTTGGTTTGTATATTATATGTTTGATCATATCTGGAGTGATCCCTAGGTCTTGTAACATATTTGGAGGCAAAATTTTCTTTTATTTCCAAGACCTTTGCTGATTTTCAATCTTGGAAATATAGTTGGTTTCCAGATTTTTGAGTTCCTTTGAGAGGTAATGGATTTGGAGGCACTTATTAAGGTATTTTGTAGTATTTGTAGCTTTTCTGTTGATTTTTGGCTTAGTTTTGGAGCTTCAGTGTCAGGTCAATATCCATTATGGTGATGTTATCCCCAATTTTGGAAGTATCTGATTCACTTGTGGCGTCTTCTGTTTGTGCTTTGATTGGGGTATATCATGACTTGATTGACTTTGTTTTGGCTAAACTAAGTGACAAAATACATCAGTTTTTTCTCTGAATTTTGAGATTTTAGTCAGGATTTTGAAGTAGAGTTCATGTGTCTGGTGGTTGGTTCCCATGGTGACCCAGTGTCTGATCAGTGTATGTGGTTTTGGGTCTAATGTAGTGGAATACAATGATTCATTTCTGGATAAGGTAATTTGTAGTGATTGTTGTCTATGACCAACAGAATTGCCCATACTCATCAGTAATTTGAAGCTTTGTTGGACATTTGCAGTTTGAGTTTAAGATGTAAGTTTTAAAGATTATTCAATCTGGTTTTGAGAATCAGAAGATAGAATTTCACAGGAGTAATGACTCTAAAATGTGCTATAGTTTGTGGGATAAACAGATGGCCTTCATGTGTCTGCATGTATCTACTCATGCTCATCTTTCAAAGTATTTACATTCTGTTGTAATTTATACATTCAATTACAACAGAATAATAGCAATTGTTTCCATGTGATCTGGAGGTCATGGGTTCGAGTCGTGGAAACAACAACAAGGGTAAGGTCAAGCATACAATACACCCAAGGGTCTGACCTTCTCCGGATCCCGCACATAAGCGGAGTTTTGTAACACCGGGTTGGCCTTTTTGTGTTGTTTAAAAGCAATACTTCATGTTTTTAAGTTAGTAAAAGAGCATATAGTTATCTCTAGAAATCACTGTGTCCACCTGTATGTCCACGCATATTTTGTGCAGTTGAGCTTGTGGTGAATGATTTGCTACCATTTACTTGCCTTCTTGGAGGAATACTTCCCTCGGAATAAATAGCAATTTATACTTGCATTTTAGATTCATCCACCTGAAGAAAATTGCACATACAATTTAAAAGTATCCTTTTCTTAGTTCTTCTATGTTGCACAAGACTCGTTTAAAACATTAAAGAGTTATGGAACCATTTCCTTTTCATTTTCTTTGAAAAAACCTTATTATGATTTTGTTGTTTTTACTATTTTGTCAGGTCAACTGTTACCACTGAAGAACCTGCAGCTACTGATATTAGGAATTTGTTTTGGATAGTTCCACCAAGATGCCTAGCACTAAGCCTTTCCTATCTGAGGCCATTCTTGCCATATTGATTTGTTGCTTCTTGCAACCTGCTATAGCACAGGTCACTGATCCATTTTGAAGGTGAAATTCTTCTCCTTTTATACTTGGAATATCTCCCTGCCTAATTGTAGTTCAATTAGACACTTGTATCTATTGAACTATTTCAATACTATCAGCTTGTATTTCATGCTATACAATTAACTAAACTAATTGGTTGTCTTTCTTATATGCATTGGATGGTGCACATGTGACATAATTTGACTGTTTTGAACTAGTAGAGTTAATTATTTTAATGTCTTAAGAAAGTTGTAAATCATCTTAGGAATATTATAATAAATCATCTTCTATTGGTCCTATAAAGAGTTCATTCTTCCATAGCTCTCTAAGGCCTGTTTGTAATGGGGATAACTTGGGTCCCAGATTGTACAAGTGCTTAGTGCATAGGGCTTGGAAAGCATGTTAATGTTGTTTCTGCTGGCCTGGAAAGTATGTTTTTGTTAAATGTGGTATGTTTACTTTCTCGAAAAAAAAACAAGTTTATTCTATTTCTCAACACTTTACGGAAAAATATTGGAACCATTCTATATTTAATCGGCTTGGATGGTATTTTCAATAATTACTATCTTTTTCTAAAATGCAGTTGATGCCTTGAAGAACATCTGGAGCAGTTTGATAGATCCTAAGGGTAATCTCAATAATTGGAAATCTGGTGATCCATGCACTTCAAATTGGACTGGGGTTATTTGCTATAATACAACATCAAGAGATGGATACCTGCATATTAAAGAATTGTATGCTTTTGACCTCTAACTTTTGCTTATGTTTCATACTGCAAGTTCTTATGAATGGTTATAGGCAGTTTGGAATTGAGTTGTAGATTATAATGAACAGTTTTGCTTCTTTTGGTTTTTTCCTTTTGCTTTTTTTGGGGTTTTAACTTCTAATGTTATCCATTGTGCCCATGACATTATTGTTTGCATTGGTGCTGGCCTACATCTTAGTAATCATATATACAGCCTAAATCACTTTAGGAGGTGGGCCCAAGATTGTACAAGTGCTTAGTGTATAGGACTTGGCCTTCTGATACTTGATTTGAATATCGGCGGTAAACCGTTTCATTTTATACTTTTTTTTAATGTACTCTTCCCTTTTTATTACCATATTACTTTTGAGTAACTACTTATTACCAATGCAATTTCTGTTTAAAATTTAGGTTTCATTTCTGTTTTTGCTTGTGTGGTCCATATAATGTAAATTAGTGCTGTATTGATTTCTTTGAACAATGTTTTAGTATATTCAGGACATTTCTTTATGGAATGAACATATCGTTCTAGATTTGTTTGCAGGAGAGCATTCTTATTTTGAACATGTATCCAAGTGATTATGTTGCAAATGAAGATAGTCTTCAGTAGAGTGGGAGCATTCCTTGCATTTTTTTATCCATTTTGTTCTCTTCTTTTCTATGCTGATGCTTTCTACCACCCTGTTAGTTTCATTATGCTAGACTGTCCATTCAATCCTTTCTTGGTAGACATGCCATAGAAGGTGCTGTAGGCATTGGCAGCTTCTTCCTTGTAGTCTTTGTAAGAACCTAAAGTCATTTCAAGCTCCTGTAGTAAGCATAATTAACTACATGATTTGTTGCTGCTAATAGGATGAGTTCATGCAAGTCCAATACTGTACTCACCAAACTACCATTATCAATAATCAACTTTATTTTCTTGTTATAAAGAGTTCAGTTTTCCTTGCAGGCAGCTGTTAAAGATGAATCTTTCAGGAAATTTAGTGCCGGAACTTGGTCATCTATCACATTTGAAGATATTGTAAGCCATCAACATGCTCATTAATAGAAAATCTTTTTTTCTTACACCATATTTTGATTACTTCTTTGCGTCGGAGATTAATTTTTTATTTATCTATTCTCTGGCACATCTTGAGATAATTTTCTTCATTTGCTGATGAATCTTCTCCATTTGAAGGGATTTTATGTGGAACCAGATAAATGGGAGTATCCCTAAGGAGATCGGCAATATTACAACCCTTGAACTACTGTAAGTTAAATTTGCAGTACTAGCAAGTAGCATGGTGAAAGAATAAATTTGAGCAAAAATCCTTTGATCTTTTTCTTTCTCTTATTGAGTTCTAGACAATCTAATCTCTCCCATTTAATACGTTGCCTTGAAGATTTCTCTTAGATTGTAAATTTTTATTTGGAGCTTTGTGTCATGAGTGTAATGGTATTAAAAGCTTTCTTTTTAACACCCATTTTTACTTAAAGCTATCTATATTTTAAATGAGGGAATTTTGTAGATCCTCGACGAATGTAAGGAGATGGGGGGCATGCCTAACTATCATATTTTATTCAACTAATTGCCAAGGAATTTGACTTGGTTAGTCATTTTTTGGTCATACATTACAGGCTTTCCTCTTGCATTACTTTTCAAAAGAAAAGGTTTTCTCCTGTAATGTTGTATAAGTTTAGAATCCATTATATTACATTTTCATTTCTGTGAAACCTTTGGAAAGCTTCAGGTGGATTTTTTCTATACTTAAAAGCTTGGGGATGTTACCTTGCCAGTATTTTTTGTATGTGGTTTTAGAGTTTAATTTATATTGATTGTGAGGATGGAGAAATCTGTACTCTGCGAGGGTAATATTTTAATGCTGGAAGTTGTTGGGAAGTGTGTTTTTATGAGTTTACAAGGTATATTCTGTAATGTGTTATGCAGTGACTTCCATTAGGTGCTTTTATCTTGAAATCCAATGGCTATTGGAGATGGTTCTTTCATGCTCGTGCCTAAGTTGTTTGATCAGGAAATCCTGCTCATTATTTAGAGTAGTGAATACCAAGGTAACAGAGATAGGTTAATTGTGGCTTTATGGTGAAGGAATATGGAAGGCATTTTTGTTATCCAACTTTTCCTCTTGGTATAGGCTTTTGTAGTCGTACTCTCCTCTCAGATGTCTTCTTTTGTTAATCCTTTTTGTTAATGTGGTAGAAGTCTTTTTTATTGTTTTTTTTTTCCTATGTCAATAGTATTCTTATATTATCAGTTTCTCATGCTCATGACTTCATAGTTTTGAAGGATTTTGGAAATGTATATATATATATATATATTGTTTTTTCAAGATGCTTTTATATATTTATGGCTTACCCACTATTTTTTGTTTGCACTTTCCAGTCTTCTGAATGGTAACAATCTAACTGGTTCTTTGCCTGAGGAGCTTGGGAACCTTCCTAATTTGGATAGAATTCAAATAGACCAGAACCATATTTCAGGGCAATTGCCTAAGTCATTTGCAAACCTGAATAAAACAAAGCATTTGTAAGTAGGTTTGATTCACTGTTTTTTTTTTTTCTTTCTCTTTTAATTTTTTGAAGCATTTGTTATAATCTGCCTACTGATAGGCCCTTTTTTATCACGCCAGCCATATGAACAATAACTCAATTAGTGGACAGATTCCACGAGAGTTGTCCAGATTACCTAGTCTTGTTCACTTGTAAGTTAAGAGTTAACTTTTTTTCTGGTATTCTTTCTGCTCTGTGGCTAACAAAGGAAATTATGTCAGCTTGCTGGACAACAACAACTTGTCAGGCCATATACCCCCAGAATTTTCACAGCTGCCAAAGTTGCTCATTCTGTATGTACTCTAAAACTTGGTGTAATTTAAATAAAAATTGTGGCATTTCTGTAGTTTGATCAGTGTTAATTATTTTGATTTCTTTTATGATAGCATGAAGATTCTCCCTTCTTGTTTGAGAGTTTTTGAATTTTACTTTAGTGGGAGCCAAACATGTTTTTCCTGCCAGGTAAAACCGAAAGAAGTATACGCGGCTTTTGTTAGGCTGTATTGATCATTCCCTCATTTGCCAGAAAAATACTACAGATTTCCAGAGTAGTCTGTAATGATCGAATACAATGGTTCTACAGTTCAAGGATAAAATTAATTGATTATTGCTTTTAACAATTTTTCGGGCATGTTCCCAAAATGAGCAGCAATAGATGTGCCTGCCCCTTCTGTTTCATGTTGGTACCTGGACGCCTTTTTTGCGTTTTCTGACTTGCTAATTTGCTCATGATTATTTTGTGAGATGCTGACCACATCATATATCACATTTTATTATTCTTATTGCTTTTCAAATTTCTACTTTTTATAATAGCTTTTTCTGTTTCTCTCTTTTCATCAGAATGTGTTTCTCTTAGCATAAATGCTTGGAAAAGATATAACCACTTTGATTAAATATTCAAATTTCTGAATATTGAACAGTGTTGATGTTTGGGCCAGAAGACCATTTTCTTCATTTCAGTCTACATTCTTTCCTACTTATGTAATAGTATATCTGAATTCTGTCTAAGTTGACATTGGTGATCTTCCTGCGTTATGAATATTTATTTGAGAGATAGAAAGTGTGGTAGGCTTTAGTTTGTAGCTCGGTACCATGCCACTCTTTCCTATGTTTCTGGATACTTATTTTGGCCCTTTGAATATATGTGTACCTATAGCTTGCATCAAATGGACTGTACTCTTTTAAAGATTCCTTTTACAATCTATTTTGCAGCCAGCTTGATAATAATAACTTCAGCGGGAGCTCAATTCCCGATTCTTTTGGCAACATCTCTACACTTTTAAAACTGTAAGTGGCTTCTCCTATTATATGCACTTTACTTTGAATTTTTGTTTTTTTTTTAAAGGCAGATAAAATGTGAAACATATACTAATCTCAGATGACTGATTATAGGCTCTTACAGTTAGTAGCTTTCACATTTTAAAATATATAGAAGTTCTTTCATAAGATGAAGGACATGAATCAACTGATTTCCAGCTTCCATAATTTTCCAGTTCTTTATGAAGTTCGAGAGAAATTTTTGAGTGGTTTCTAAAAAATGAATGAACAAATGATTCATTTCATACATGATGGACTTTGTGTTTGCATTTATATGATTAGCGATTTTTTTTTTTCATTTATCTTCTCTTCAGGTTTACTGCTTTTAATTTTTGCTATGTATGAAGGTGCAGAAACTGTTTTATCAAATTTTTAACTTGTATCATTCTAAGATTAATTGCTGCTGATCTAGCTTGAGCAGTACATTTTTGCATATTGATTTTAATCAAGTTTTCCTAGGTTTATTGTGTTCTGGAACTCATAGCAAAGTACATTTCAAAATCATCCAGCAATAAAGTTGAATTGATTGATCAAAGTTATTTAAATATTAAAAATTCAATGACTTTCATAGTTCAAACAATTTATCCTTGTTTTTCTCTATAGGTCCTGACATCTCACAATATCAACAAACCTGTCCTGATTTTCGTGACCAAATTTCAGGAATTTGCTTCTGCAAATATGAAATTTCTTTCCATATAACATTCAAGTCCATGCCAACGATGTCATGGGCAATATTAAATCTACCCTTTATAGATGAATTATAAGCACAAGTAACCTCACGTTGCTGAGCTTCAATCTGATGAGCGTATTTTACATATATAATTGATCCTAAATATAGACCGGTTGAACTGAATGGCAAGCTTCTAACTGAGATAGACTGTGATGGTGTTTGCATTTGGACAGGATTCTATAACTGACTTTCTATTGCATTTCCTTCTATGTCAAGAATAGTAGTCAAAATATTCGGACGAACAATTTTTTATGATCGTTTCATAGTTCTTTGACTAACAACCTACTAGTGGTTGTAGGCTTAAATAATTATGCATTTCTTTGACATTTACTTATACACTAGTTTGTATACTCGTTTGCAACCTAAAATAAAGTCAAGTTATATGGAGACAAAGAATTCATATAACCGACCCCGCCTAGTTTAGGATTACCGATAAGTCGGCTAAAAGGTTTTCCTACATTAGCTTAGCTTTGTTTGTAGGGATACTGTTCTGCTTCTAACATCCCAATCTCTCATAGAAATTATCTGTTGTTATTATTATTTATTTATGTATTTTTATTTTTAATTTTATTTCATTTTATTTCAGTTTATTTCATTTTATTTTATCTTATTTTTATTTCATATTTGAGAGTAACATGAAAACAGAGAATCCATATAGGCATATAGCCGACCCCATCTAGTATGAGATTAAGGCTTAGTTGTTGTTGTTGTTGTATATAAGTAGGGGTGTAAACGAGCTGGGCTCAAGCAAGGCAGGCTTAGCTCAAGCTTGGCTTGAGCATAATTGACTGAACTCATGTTTGGCAAGCGCGAGCCGAGCTTCAAACAACCAGTTCAAGTTCTCACATTAAATAACAAGTTGCTCACCTCAGCTTGGCTTGAGCCATGAGCAAAGGAAGAGTGCTGGCTCATGATGAGAAAAAAAGCACCATTTAAATGCAGTACTGGGAATCGATCCACGGCCATGCAAATGGAAACCCATCATCTTCATCCCCCCGATTGTAACTACGTTGTGATCCTTATTACAAATATAATATATATGGTTTATATATTATATAATATGTACCAATTTGAACTTTCAAGCTGAACTCGACAAACCATCTTGAACTTGGGCTTGGCTTGAATTTAATTTGAGCTTGAATTTCAAGCTTGAGTTCAGCTTGTTTTTGTATAATTGGTGTGCTGATAAGGTGCTTATTTGCACCTTGGGTTTGAGTTGAGGAAACAACCTCCTCTTATGATGAGAGGCGGGGTTGCATACTTCTAGCAATCCTCCTACACCGTGTTGGCAAGAGACTAGTACACTGGCTTCCCTTTTGTAAATTTATGTACATTGAAAATTGATGGGCCCCTTTCATTATCCAGAACTGCAAAACGCACTTAATGTTTCTTGCAGATATCTTTCTCGGTTTTTTAAGGGTCACTGTGCTTATTATTCTACCTTAACAGGAGCCTTAGGAACTGCAGCCTACAAGGACCTATTCCTGATCTGAGTAAAGTTCCAAAACTTGGCTACTTGTAAGTGTAATTATACTTTCTTGAGGTACAAGTTTGCATAAAACAAACTTGTGGTTTCTTTTTTCCTGTTTCTGTTTTCTTTTTCTGATTAATAATAATGAGATCTAATAGATTTGATATTTCAGAGATCTGAGCTGGAATCAGTTGACAGGATCCATTCCTTCCAATAAGCTTTCAGATAATATTACTACAATGTATGCAAAGTTTACAATCAGAGTTTTAGACTGTTGCTTATCCATGTTATTGTATTAAAATTATTCCTTATGTTGGCTGACCAATTTTGCAATTGTGATTTTTTAACATCTGTTTTCATCATCTTATTTTGTGCAGTGATTTGTCAAATAATTTTCTTAATGGGTCCATCCCTTCAAGCTTCTCTGGTCTTCCTAATCTTCAGCGCTTGTAAGCATGCTTTTTTGTTTCTTGTTTCATGGAGCCAGTACGCTCTTCATTATTTCTTATTTTTTTCGGTAGTTTTGAACTTTATTTCAATTTATCCACGATAGAAATGGCATATGTGCGATTTGGGTTATTCTCTTACTAACATGTCACATTGTGTCTGTGGCAGGTCTCTTGAACACAATCAACTGAATGGTTCTGTTCCATCCACAATCTGGAATAATATGACCTTCTATGGAAACAAAAGTCTAATCTTGTGAGATTGCTTATCTAACAGATTCCTATATTTTTAGCTTTTCAACATCAATATGCAGCTGACTTTTGTTTGTCAAATCTGTAGGGACTTCCAGAATAATAATCTTACAACCATATCAGATACTCTTAATCCTCCTGCAAATGTTTCTATCTGGTATGCAATTCTTCCACATAACAGTTTATTTGAGATTAGTTAAGCATACGATACGTTCAATGCTAATTATGAAGTACATGCATTTCCTAAGAGAGAAATCTTTATTGAAGCTTGTTTTAGTCATGAAGCTTGATTTGCCATGTGAAAAGAAACATAAAGTAAACCTTCAAAACATATTCTTCTGAATTACTCTCATCTCATGTTCAGTTGCTGCCAACGTAATTTGTTTTTTAAAATTTATGATCAAATTTGTGTTCAATATTAGATCATAACCTCCATTAATCCTCTCCCTTGTAAAATTGCATAATCACTATATACATAAGAGATCATGATCATATAAAATCTTTGTTTAACTTTATCTCCGCAGACCTTAGGTTTCCATGTGCATCTTATTTATTGATACATTCATAATCATGTGTATGACGACATTGATGATTAAAATATTAACAGGATATGGATTTTAGAGTAGGTTTAGGTTTAGTATTATATGTTAATCAATTTAGGATTAACAGTGAGACCATTTTAATCTTTTCCCTTGCTCTAATCTTGTACTTTTTCATGATGTGTACATATTTTGTGCGAATACCTTGTTTGTTTGTTTTTGTTTTTGTTTTTTTGAAGAATATCTTAACTTCTAATTTTGAGGTTAAATTTTTTCAGGTTATATGGGAATCCTGTGTGCTCAAATGCCAGCCAGCTGAATATATTGCAGTTATGTCGTCCTGAAACTAATGAACAGAGAAACTCTTCAAATGTTGATAATGTCGATATAAATTGTGGCCCATGTCCCACAGTGGATTATGAATACAATCCATTATCTCCATTTTCTTGTTTCTGCTCTGTCCCGCTTCATGTTGGATATCGGTTGAAGAGTCCGGGATTTTCCAATTTTGATCCATATATTAAGGATTTTGAGGAGTACCTGACATCTGGTCTTGAACTGCTTTCATATCAACTGCAACTCAACACAGTTAGCTGGGAAGAAGGCCCCCGCCTGGGGATGAACTTGAAACTTTTCCCTAGTACCATTTTTTTCAATGAAAGCGAGGTCCTACGAATTAGAAGCATGTTCACAGGATGGTTGATTCCAGATTCTGATCTTTTCGGTCCATATGAACTTCTAAACTTCACTCTTGGATATTATGCAAATGGTAAGTCTTTAAGATCATAATTTTGTTGCAAATCATCTACACTTAGACAGATACCACTGGTTGAATTTATATTTAGACGTGATGGGTTTTATTTTTGTATTTAGTTATTAAGAAGAAAATCAACAGAAGCAACAACTTGGTTACTGTCCATACTCAGGATGAACCTTTAATGCCAATTGATAGTGTCTAGAAAAAAGGAAGCATAGTCTAAGTGGTTCCATTTTAGATGAAACATTGCACTATACTTATATTGTTAATTGAAAATAAATTAGTTGGATATATTTAGCTAATATTTCTGAAGTTATTTTGATAAATGGTATTTAAACTGGGCCATGTAATGATGCTAAGTTCTTCAAAGAGCCAAATCAAGGAGTTTTAGTTCTCATATGCAGATATTAGTTCATAAAGTTATGTCCTTTTCCCATCTCATAATTTAAGAAAACAAAAAACTAGTTGCACAGTACTTATGACCTTTTGTCATAGACATTTTTTAAATATAGTTCCAAATTGGTTTGAAAGGAAACTGTGGTAAATAGTCTAACCAAGACACTACGACGAACTTATCATACTCTATGGGGGCCCAGTTAGCCAACTGACCTAGCTCCACTCTTTTTTATTGATGTTGGGGACCAAATCAGCAGATCTTCTTTTCCTGTATGCGCTAACTGTATTAATTTATTCTTGGGCTTCTTTTTGTTGTCATGTACCTTCAGTATTTCCAAGATAGCTTCTACTGACTTGTTTCAGTAGATTGATAACACTTTCGACCCACTCTAGAATTATGACTTAACCCGTTAGATTTGATTGTATATACTGAACCAGCCAGATAACAATTTTCTTTCCTTCCTCGGTCATGATATGTTACTTATGAGCTTAGCATATTTTTATAATTGAGAAACTTGAAACATATGCTTCATTTTATCTTATTGTGTGTTTCATGATTTTACAAAATACCAAAGCCTAGCTTGGATTTTAAGGTTTAGGTTATCACAATATCGTAGTCCAAAAATGGAGAAGTCTCTAATATATGATTGAGTTTTCTTAATTATCTTACTCGGAGTGGCAAATTGTGATATGCCACAAACATAACATGGAGTTAAGCAGATTTGGTTTTAGTATAATCGTTTTTCATTTCTAATCTTGTCAACTTGTAGTTGACCCACCTAATAACCTGTTTAGGTTTAAAAATATTATCTACCTTTATTATTTAATAATATTTATTTTAAATTTATTTAATAATATTAATTTGGTTATGAATGTGGATACTGTGAATTTATAATTTTGTAGTATACGATGAAGTTAATTTTACATTTACATAATTATGTGTCTGTAAATGTGTTTATTTGTGTTTGGTCGTATTTTATTGTCTAAAGATTAAATATGATCTAATTAGTAATTGGGTCATCCATGTTGTGTCATGTGTAACTGTGTATTAATTATGCTGTGTTTGTGTTCAGTTTTAACATGATTACTTTATTGTGTACTACTTGTGTGAAAGTTTCCTTAGTATATATGGGTCGACCTGACCCTTTTATTGCCTGCAACTCAGATTGCCAACCCTATATGTTACAATCTTCTAAGTTGGGCATATATTAGTGTCATTCATAAAATGTGTCATACTATTATAGTGGTAGATATTGTTTCATTTTTCTGCCTCATGGAGATATACTCATATTTGGTTTGCTGGCTCATTTCTGTTACAGTGATTTCAAATGGTTCGAAATCAGGATTAAGCACTGGTGCTGTTGTGGGAATTGTATTTGGAGCAGTTGCGGTTGCCATAACTTTATCAGCAGTTATCACTATGTATATCATGAAAAGATTCTCAAGATATAATGTGACTTCAAGAAAACGCTCAGGTAAGTCCTTTGATTATATTGTACTGAATTGCAATTCTCTACCAGATAAGACATAATTGACAACTGTAATGAAAATTTGATCTGATCAGCTACTTGAGGGTATAATATTCAGAGGATTAAATAGGACTTAATGAGAACTCTGGAATTGCAAACCTTTTCAATGCTATACTTCACTTCCATTATTCCTTTCAATGTAAATTTCTGAGTTCTTGCTACATTCTGTATTTCCCCTGATGTGTTTTTCTCTTTCTTCTTTATTTAGTGTCAAGAATTCCAATGAAAATTGAAGGTCTAAAAAGCTTCACATTTCAAGAGATGTCTCAGGCTACCAACAATTTTAGCAGCACTGCTCAAGTTGGCCAGGGTGGGTATGGGAAGGTCTATAAAGGCTTTTTAAATGATGGAACTGTAGTGGCCATAAAGCGTGCACAAGAGGGATCTTTGCAGGGTTCAAAGGAGTTTTTCACAGAAATAGAGTTGCTGTCAAGGTTGCATCACCGGAACCTTGTTTCCCTGCTTGGGTATTGTGATGAAGAGGATGAACAGGTATACCTCTTTTATCTAGCATTCATAAACTAATGTTGGTTGTGGAATATATACAGATGCATATCACCCAATAATTATCTTGTAAAATGAAGTGGGAAAGTTTTAGTGAAGTTAAATTCAATCTTTTCTAGAAGACTTACTTCAGGTATAAGGTTTGAAAACAATTTTCTAGTCTGTGTGTCTTGTATGCCACTCAAGATTATGGCTATGTACCAAATACCTGATTTCTTCCGCAATAGATGATCACTTTGTAGATATTACCTACTTGCCTTTCAATATGCATACTTCTGTTGGAGGCCTTGGATCAATTATCCTTGTGTACCTATGCCCTATGCCTGAAAATCACTTGGTCAAATCCATTCTCTACTGTGGTTCATTACATCACTGTAGAGTTTATCCTCTTGTATTGTTATAGCATAGACATTCCTAGAGCTTTTTGAGAAAAAAATGATGGTAACACTGTTATTTGTCTTCTCAAACCGATCTCAGTGCAGCAATTTAAAGCTTCCCTTGGTGGTAGATGGTGTTTACTTTGCATGTTCAGTTTTTGCCACATACAAGTCTTCCCAAGTGAATGATGCAAAATGTTTTATCCCTTTCAAACCTCTTTTTATGAAAACCAAAATCCATGAATTCTGAAGTTGCATTAATGATCTTAGACAACCAATATACTGTTTACTATGGTGATTGTCAGTCTAAAGCATCAAAAGATTGCTTTTAACTTACTGTGTAGTGTCTTCATTGGTTTTACATTCTTTCTTCTGCTATTTTTTGTAA
This sequence comes from Dioscorea zingiberensis, assembly GCA_026586065.1. Taxonomy (NCBI): domain Eukaryota; kingdom Viridiplantae; phylum Streptophyta; class Magnoliopsida; order Dioscoreales; family Dioscoreaceae; genus Dioscorea; species Dioscorea zingiberensis. The sequence goes on from CM048820.1 coordinate 51,729,594, forward strand.
TTCTATACCCAAAACAGCTATTTTTTATGCAATGGCGAGATTTAGTTTTTTACTAGTTTTTTATTTCACTGTTAGTGGAGCTTCTTATGCATGCAGATGTAAATGTGCTCAACTGTGCTTATTGACAATATGCAAATTTGAGCAGTTTCTTTGTCCTCTTTGTCTTCTATGGCTTAAAACAGCTAAACCTGCATTGCATTTTTTTGTCCTCTTTGTTGCAGATGCTGGTCTATGAGTTTATGCCGAATGGCACTCTACGTGATCATCTTTCTGGTAAACCTCACATGGTTCTTGTGCTTCAGGTGTTAGTCTGAGTTCATGGTGCAACTTAAAAAAATGCTAATGTTCATATGATGATTATAGTTAGTGTTATTTTGTAAAAATGGTTGGGTTAAACTAACGTCTAGTTATTTTATTCTTGCGGGTGGAATCCGCAAGGTTATTTACCTTGGGGGTTTCTTCTTTATGTTTTTTAATTGCATCATTTTCATTTTACTAATATTGTTGCAACTTGTGATTAGATAAAATTTAGCTTGCTAATGAATTGATTATGCAAATGATTGTATTCTGGTCCCTATTGCCAATCGTAGCCTGCTTAAACCATTTTGATTCATGCTTGTGTTTATTGACTTGTTTCAGACTAGAATTGTTTAATGGGCTGATATAAGTGTCCAATAAGATCAAGCTTCACAATTCTGCAGTTAATCTTCTAATGCAAGATCCGCTCCTGATACTTATGAATGAAAAGAATATATTTATATAAGCCTCAACCTACTGAAAAAATTTTCCTCCAAGGCAAACAGTTTGAACTAAGGCAATGTTAAACGCAGCTAGTGGTGAAACTGACAATTATGCCTATTTAACTCCTCTCCTAATGTAAACCTTATCTTATATAATTCCTATATTTCTAGAAACTATGTTCAGTTTTTGTTTCTTAGATTTATGTTTAGTTAAGGGAAATTTTATTTTCTCCTTTGGGTTGAACTTTGACTTCTCTTGATAGTACAAAGTGATGCGTCATTAATGCCATTTTGCTATCATAGTGATGAGTCATTGTACTGGGCTGAGCTGTATCCCGAATGATGAGTCTTTAGATTATACATCCCTTTAACTGTGACCCATGTTTTCTACATGTAATTTGAAGTTTGTCACTGAGAAACACTAACAAAAATTACACTCAAGTCAATTTGGTAACCTGTGCATGATTGATAGTATTAATAGGTGAGGTTTTCTTTTCCTCTACTCATGTTATCATATGATAGGAGATGTTGATTCCTGATTTTTGAGCTTCAATAGTTAATGAAATTTTTTTGTCAATTTTTTAATGTTCCAATGAATTTTCTTTCTTGATGTCAGCTAAATCTAAAAATGAACCTCTGAACTTCTCTATGAGGTTGCGCATCGCATTAGGATCTTCTAGAGGCATCCTCTATCTACATTCGGAAGCTGATCCCCCCATCTTTCACCGGGACATCAAAGCTACCAATATTTTGCTGGATGCCAAATTTATTGCTAAAGTTGCTGATTTTGGTCTCTCACGTCTTGCACCTGTACCAGAAGTTGAAGGGACTGTACCTGGTTATGTGTCGACTGTGGTGAAGGGTACCCCAGTAAGTATGGTTTTGAATTCAGTTTATTAGATTCTGAATGCGTCTTCCTAACAATTTATTTTTTCACTAACCCTGCATTATAGTACAACCTAGACCTCTAGCCACTCCACCTTGACATTTTCTTTTGTGCACCTGCATAATTTCCTTCTGATATTTTCAATTTTCAGGGTTACCTTGATCCAGAATACTTCTTGACTCATAAGCTTACTGATAAAAGTGATGTATATAGCCTTGGAGTGGTGTTCTTAGAACTTTTGACAGGAATGCAGCCTATTTCACATGGCAAAAACATTGTTCGAGAGGTATTTTGCTTGGTTTGCTTTCAAGTTGACATTCTCTTGTTTTTATATCCAGGTAACTGTGTCCTTGTTTTTATGGTTTAAAGGATTTGTTTGTTCCTTGTTTTTATATCCAGGTAACTGTGTCCTATCAGTCTGGTATGATGTTTTCAGTCGTTGATAACCGCATGGGATCATACCCTTCAGAATGCATCGAGAGGTTTGTTGCATTGGCACTCAGATGTTGCCAGGAGGAGACAGATAAGAGACCTCCAATGTCGGAGGTGGTCAGGGAGCTCGAGAACATTTGGCATATGACACCAGAATCTGATTCTGTGCCATCGGAATCTATGGTCACTGACTCTGTTAAATCATCAACCCCGACTTCAACGTCGTTTGCAGGAAACACTTATGTTTCAACTGATGTCTCTGGCAGTGACCTACTGAGCGGTGTAATTCCCACCATTACTCCTCGATGATCGAATTGAGTGTTCTCTTCAAGAGTACTTGTGTAAAAAATTAGTAGTTTTAAATTAAGGATATATTTATTTGTTCTCCTGTGACTGTGAGTGTAGAGATGTACCTGAATAGTGATACTTTTTCCATCCTAAATGAAAACCTAGTTACTGTTTTTTTTTAATTTATAAATTAGATAAACCACATTTATTAATAATGGGGTATTTTGGTCATTCTCCTTTGAACTCATTATGGTATTTTATGAAATCTTTAGTCCAATTTATTTTATTAATGTCTCAAATAACCTCGATTAAGGTTTAAGCAGCTTTTTTTTTAAGCTTTTTATGGGGTTTTCATGCATTTAATCATTTTTGGTCTATTAAAAATCAGATATTGCTCTTATTTATCCTAGATGAGTCATCAGGGCTCATCTACACCTTGTACTATGTCGGTGTAGATTTAGAATTAGGGAGATTTAGAATTTGTATACAATTCGTTGTCATTACAGGTTGTCTATTATCATTATTAATATTTAATCCTAAGTACTTAGGATTAAATATTCAAAAATTTGCAAGTTGTCTATTATCATTATTAATATTTTCAATATGTTTGTCGGTATATATTTTTTTTTTCAAATGTTCAGTACCCTCTAAGTGTAGATAAAAAATAAATAAATAAAAAAATAAATATTTATATATTTTTTACAAATAGCCGGTGTAATTATTTTGAATTTCAACAATATTAAAAGAATTCCAAACTTATGAAGACCGTTTCTTACGACTAAGAGAGGATTGGGTAGATGGTCTAGCAGAATTGTTGTCAATCTCTTTAGAGTTGTCAATCTCTTTTTTTTGTTTTATGCAGTTAAGAAAACTACAGTGGCAATAGACCCAAGTGGTCAGATCTTTTCCTGAACCCCACACAATGCAGGAGCTTTGTAGCACTGGGTTATCTTTCTTTTAGTTAAGAAGACCGTAAAGAATTACAAGACAACAAATACCAATCTAGAAGGCTACTAAATAGAAGATTACAAGTCATAAAAAACACACCCAAACAATACAAGAAGATGGCTCAATAAATAAATTTGGCACCCAACTTCTTACATGTAGTATAATTTTTCGTCCAAGATGTGTTGATATACTACTACAATTTCAAAAGTTACAAACATGTAATATACCACTATAATTTTTTTAGGGTAATTTTTTAAAAAATCCATGTGATTTCAAAAATTTACAAAATAAGAAAAGTGCTTTATTTTTTTCTTATAAAAACTAAAAGCATAGAATATATTATTGGTAGTAAGAGAAAATGGTCCGGGCGGAGACAATCTCCGGCTCGGCGGCGACGAACATCGACGAGGAGGAGACGACAATGAGTACAACAAAACCACCTCCAAGCACGACAGAGAAGCTCCACGCGGCCCGGCCAGGGATGCCCCGGCCGACGCCGGGCAAAGAAGACACTAGACGCGGAAGAAACGGCCCCGAGCGTAGTAGAGACGAACTCTGACACGGTGAAGATGGCCCCAGACGTGGCGGAGATGACTACTGCCCCCGCGGAGACGATCTCTGATGCCACATCGACCTTCCCCGACATGGCGAAATCACCTGCCAGCAAACCATCCCGGGACTAGATGAACGCCCACGAGACCCAACATGAAGGAGGAGAGCAGCAAGGAAGACAATAGAAAAGAAAGGCTCCGTCGGAACCACCACAGGACGGAACTTGTGACACTCAACCGAAGAAACCTCCCCCTTCCCCATCATGGGCGGACGTGGTGAGGGGTGAAAAAAACAACACACATAGTCAGCCTCTACCGCCGGAGACAACAAGGGCAAAGAATGGATGGAAGACGGTTGGTCGAAAGCGCAGTCGCCGCTCCTACGATGTTCACCTAATAGCCAGAAGGAATCCATCGCCATCACACGGCTGCCGCCACCAACCCTCCGCACCACGGCCGACACGATCAATGTGTGCGGCCACTATCTAAGGCCGGGCCATCGAGCGGAAGAATGCCATCGAGCGATGACTTGTCGACGTTACGGAGGGGTCGGCTATAAGGAGCAGGAGTGCAAGGAAGGACAATGGAATAGACTGAGCATGTTAAGACCAGGCTGTCGCCCGGAGAACACCTACCCATCCTACAACTGGACAACCAAAAGCAAGCTCCAGCAAAAAGAAATCCAAACCCAAGCTAATGAGAAAGGTGAAATAGCCCCCCTGCTCCTACTCTCTTTCACCCTCAATTTCAAACCTTGGTTGCCGGACTTATGGAAGAAGGCTAGAGTGGAAGGAGCTATTCATTGGGTGATAGTTAAACAACTACCGATGGATTGTTGGAGTAGAGACCTGGTAGCGCGGCTCCTGAAACCCGCTGAAGACCTAGTCTATATACCCAACCAGAACGGGACCTAGGCAACGATCCCCACCTCCTCCTCCGCATCAGGAGGCCAAGAAGGTTTCCATCGAACATACATTGTAGCATAGGGACTCGACAATACAATTACACAATTGAGTTAGAGAAAGGATAGCCACCGCTGCTGTGGGGAGACTCCAGACGACCAAGGCAAGGCGACTGCACTGTTCCGGCCACAGGAATCGGAGGCAACCTGATCGGTGCTGGCGTAATGAACACGATGAAACCATCCACCAGCCAAAGAGACAAAGGGAAGGCCATTATGGTGGAGAAGGAGGACGCCCTGGTGAGACAAGCTAACGGACGACAAACAGTGATCATTATCAGGGATCGGCAGCCAAGTCCGTGATCAGAATCGGTCCGCACCATTCAAATAATCTTTGGACCACCGCATGCCTTTTGGGAACCGAAAGTCTCTCCCAGCAGCTGGCCGCCAAAGAAGGAAAGAGGACAGCGGATGGGACTAGAGAAGCGGCGATGGGATTGGATGATGGCAGTGTAGTCGAGCACATGGTCGTTGCCGTATGGGATGCGGCAACAGAGATGGGGTATGGCTTCAAAGACAATGGAGCATCAGCTGATGCAGACGTCTTCATGCTGACCGCGTGGAGGAACAAAAGGGCCTACTTATGTGACTCAAGAATGGGTGGAACCCTGGATGAAACCGGCCCAAGAGGTGGACCTGATGGGCCCTACAAACCTACTCACGGCGCAAGTGAGGAAGAATGTACCTGTGGATGGTCAAGGAATATGGGTCAGTACGGCCCATTAAACCCAACTTCAGAACAAGCTTCAGAACAGCCTAAGCTGCAGAAAGAAACTGAACAAGCTTCAGAGACAACAATTGGCCCACCTCCAACAGCCCAACCAAGACAGAGCCTGGGCCCAGAAGGCATGGAAGCACTCCAAACACTTGGAATGGAACAAATCTCAGCTGTAGAGGAACAAATGGCAGCAACACCTAGCCAAATGAACACTCTTGTAACGGTTATTGTAAATTTACAAGCTAAAAGCCCAATGAAGAACTTCAACTATATCATGGCCCAATTTAACCCAAGTGATAAAAATTTAAAAACCATGCCCCATGGCCTAACAATAGACTTAAGTAATACATCCCTAAAAAGAATTGGTAACACTTGGAATCTCCTAACCGAAGAGGCAAGGAATCACCAAAGGAAATACTCACAATATTACCCTCCCTGACCCCTCCGGAATCGCATCAACCCCAATAGAAGCAAGAGAGGACCCTAGTCACCACCCATCAACCTCATCCCATGAAGAGCAACCCCCACTAACAAAAACAAGAGGAAGACCAAGGAAAATCAAATAACAGGAAACCCCTATAACCTAGGAAGTGCAGAAACCCCTACCAGGCCTTCGAGGAACACCAAAGGCAAACAAAAAAGTGTTGAAAAGGATGATCTCCACAACCTAACCACGGTACCGCTCATCCTCTCCTAATAGCAAGGTGAAGAGATTATCTTAACTACACGGAAGGCAAGGGTCTATCTGGACCACTTTGAAGGTAATACAGACCAAGTACTTCGGCTTCTTAGGCTCGCAGAAGCTGAAAGGAATGCTTAGGGACAAGGAGGCATCTAAGCCACCTTGCCTCCCAGCAACCGGGGAATACAAAGTTTCCTTTATGAAAGTTATTACTTGGAATGTTTAAAGACTAGGCAAGCGGAAAAAAACACTTCTTAGTAAGGGATTTTATTGCAGCCCAGAAGGCTGACGTGTTTTGTCTACAAGAGACCAAACTCCAAGCCATCAACAACCACATTTGGAGCTCAATAGGGGGTAATCTCTACAAGCAGAAAGTGGTACTGCCAGCAAATAACACATGAGGAGGATGCTGCATCGGATGGAACCTAGCTGCCTTCAGTATGGAACTCGGATACACAGACACATTCTCAGCGACAATCATCCTAGAATGCACGGTTGATAGAAGCAAATGGATGATCACAACGGTCTATGGACCCTGCGAAGTTAACCGAAAAAGGGGCTTTTGGGAAGAACTGAGGACAATTAGAAGGAGATGGCAGGGACCATGGCTGATAGGGGGAGACTTTAACTCAACCAGAGAACCGACGGATAGGAAATCGAGATCCCAGGGCTTATAAGACCAACAAGATTTCAACAACCTCATTGCCGACCTACAATTGTACGACCCACCACTAATCGGAAGGGAATACACCTGGATCAATGGTAGACAGGTACCAACCATAATCAGGCTGGAAAAATTTCTCCTATCCTCTGAATGGATGATGACCTATCCCCGCATCTGGCAGACTGCACTTCCACGCATCCGCTCAGATCATGTGCCCATAGCTCTGGAATGCGGACGCCACGAACCCAAACAATACCCCTTTCATTTTAACAAAAGCTGGGGTAGGCTAGATGGCTTCTGGGACATGATGAGAGAGTGGTGGATGTAGAACGACTATATCGGAGCAGGGGCATACAGGTGGGCCAAAAAACTCACCTTATCATGGGAAGACTCCGTGAGGTACAAGGAGGAACAATGTGCACAAAGACATAGAAAGGAAGAACTCCTACACAACATAACCCTACTGGACACCAGACCCAAACAACAACAACTCCCTAACGAAGAGGATGAGCGACTCCAAGCAAACAGGACTGAATATGACAATTTGATCAAGCACGAGGAGAAACGCTGGAGACAATGCTCAAGGATCACTTGGCTTAGGGAAGGGGACATGAACTCCAAGTTCTTCCACTCCATCGCCAATCAGAAAAGAAATAAGAACTGGATCCATTAACTTATCGTGGAGGGACAAACCCTAAACAATCCAATTGACATTGCAAATGCGGTGATGGGGCACTTCACCAGTCTATTTGGGAGCAAAAGACCAAACAGATATCACACAGATTGGTACCAAATGTTTGTTGGGGCAGCCCCAACAGATCTTTCAAACCTCAATAACCCCTTCTCCGAATAGGAAATACAGTTGGCCATCCTGGAGCTCAACTCGGAGAAGGCACCCGGGCCAGATGGCTTCCTAATGTATCTCTACCAACAAGGGTGAAAGGTCGTTAATGAGGACATCTTGCAAACCTTCCAAGACCTGTACGAGGGCTTGGCCGACCTAGAAAAACTAAATTGTGCGCACATTCTCCTGCTTCAAAAAAGAATGAGTCAACAATAATCGCAGACTTCTAGCCAATAAGCTTGTATAATTACTCCATCAAGATTATTACGAAGGTCCTAGTGAACCGTCTTCAGTCGGTTATCTCACACTTGGTTAACGAAAACAAACAACTTTTATCAAAGGGAGACGCATTCAAGATAGCATTGTCACCGCAGAAGAAATAATCTTTAATATGAAAAGGAAATGAGAAGCGTTGTTCAAAGTGGACTTCGAGAAAGCCTTTGACTCGATGGATTGGGACTTCCTCCTCAAATTACTACACGCCAGGGTGTGGGATCGAAAATACCCGCTGGCATCGTGTCTGTGAAGAGACACCAGGCGACATATCGAATCACAAATGATTTTATTTATTTATGTATTTTTAATATTGCAGGTTCTTCCATTCCTAATAGAGGCAAGCCTCTATTATTAATTACTCCAGACAGAGTCTTAAGAACCTCCGATTAAGGGCATAAGTACAAGTAAAGGCAATGAACAAAAATAATTTCATTTATTTGCAAATCATAATTTCCGTTACATATAAATATCATCATATAGATGTGTATACATATTATTTATTTATTTATTTATTTAAATGACGCCGCCTTCCGCCTTGGGACGTATGCTTCGCCACTTTGGAATTTGTGTTTAATCGGCCACCTCCAATGCATGCTTCGTCGTCGCCTTGAGATTTGCGCCGCTTTAGGATTCAGATTCATATTGGCCATCTCGAGTTGTGTGTTTCACCATCATCCCGAGATTTGTGTCACTTTGAAATTTGTATTTATTAGCCGCCTCAGATATGTGCTCATCGCCGCTTCCAGATCCGTACCAATTTAGGATTGGCACTTCATTGGTTGTATTTCATTTTCTGTCTCGGGATGCATATTACTTTGAGATTTGTATTTTATATCGGCCACATCGACATGTGTGTTACTTTGTCACATCAAGATGTGTGCCACTTTAAGATTTGGGTTTTATCGTCCGCCTCAAGATGAGTGTTACACCACTACCTTGAAATATGTCACTTCATGATATATTTTATTGGCCGCCTCGAGATGTGTATCGCATCGATATGGGCCGCTTTGAGATTTGTGATACTTTGAGATATGTGCATTATTTTATTTTATTTTATTTAGGTATATGTATATGGATATACATCTCTCTCTCTCTCTCTCTCTCTCTCTCTCTCTATATATATATATATATATATATATATATATATATATAACTTCTGCCAATTCCTTTTTTTTACACCTGTAGCTTTTTGTTTCTTTTTTTATATATTTATATATCTATTTTCCGTTGTCCCTTCTTCCTCTCTCCTTTTTTTTATTTTTTTATTATTTTTCTATTATTTTTTATACCCTTCCAGACGCCCCTCTGTTTCAACTTTTTATTTTATTATTATTTTTTTAAAAATTTAATTTTATTCTTTTTGTTCTGACGCCCTTCTCCTTTTTTTTTGCTTTTTTTCTTTTTTTTCTATTCTCTCTCCTCTTTCATCTCTCTCTCTCTCTTTTTTTTTAAATTTCTTCTCCTTTCCGCCGATTTCCACTCTCTCTTTTTTATATATATTTTTCTTCTCTCTCTTTTTCCTTTTTCTTTTTGTATCATCTCTCTTTTTTTATTTCCACTTATGGCTATCGGCTTTTGCTTATGGCTCCCGGCTTCACGAAGGAAGAAAACATAAGAAGAGGGCTTCATCTTGGTGGCGGCGACAAGATCAACACCACCACACTCGGGGGTGGTGTTCTTTCTCCGGCGACGGTATCCACAAGGGAGCCGAAAGTTTGTTGAAGGTTTAAGGTGACAGCCTCCACAAGGGAGCCAAAAGATTTTGATGGTTGACGGTGATGGTTGACGGTGATGGCCTCCACAAGGGAGCCGAAATTTTGTTGAAGGTTGACGGCGACGGCCTCCCAGGGAGCTGAAAGATTGTTGATGGTTGACGGCGATGATGAAAATATGGGAGAGGAGGGGGGCCCTTGATCGACAGTCGATCGACGGACCCGAGCCTGTATCCTTCGGCAAAGCCATTAGAGACAGGCCCGTGTCTGTCTGACCTACCACACGGCTTCTTGTTTCATGGAGGGGATGATAATGTTGAAATTTTAATTTTAATTTTAATCATCATGAGATCCTAATCTAAATAAAATCATAGATTTGAATTTTAATAACCATGATGATAAAATTTGAATCTAGATAATATCAAAAATTTGAATCATAACGAGAGTAAGTATAATTTGAATTTTAATCATCATTAGATAATCTAGATTGATATAATCTCATCAAAATTTGAATTTGAATTTTAATCATCATAGGATAATCTAGATAATCTCGTCACCAAACAAAACTTTGAATTTAATTTAAATTTAGATTTAATTTTAATTAATTTTTTTTCTCGAGATTTATGTTTTCGGCTTATCTTGGGATTTGTATTTTTGAGATTGCCTCGAGATTTGTATTCTCGGGCTATCTTAGAATTTAAGATTGCCTCGAGATCTATATTCTCGGGATATCTTGGAATTTGAGATTGTCTTAAGATCTATGTTCTCGGGCTATCTTGAAATTTGAGATCGCCTCGAGATATGCATTCTCGGGCTATGGTCGCCTCGAGATTTGTATTCTCGGGCTATCTTGGGATTCGTGTCCTTGGAATGCCTTGGGATATGTGTCCTTGGCTTACCTCGGTATCACACCACATCAAAATATTTTAATATCAAGATATACTTGATTTGAAAATATTTCAGCATTACCCCTTTAAAATATTGGCACATGGCATTTTCAATGCATTTTTTAGACACAAACAAATGCCCCCTTCATACTTCTCTCACGAAATTTGTTTGAGGGGGAGAAGTATGAACATAATTTTTTCTTTTTTTTTTATCTTTATGACCCAGCCATTTTGAAGGACTTGAGGTCATTTTCTTTTATTTATTTTTTCATTCATTTTTAATTTTTTTTCATTTTTCATCATTTTTATTATTATTTTTTATATGGAAACATGGGAAGTCAATATGTGTTTGCCTCAGGAAGTATATTTGATTGTACATGACCAGTCTACCTTTTACAAGGAGTCAACGTTTCGTCGTAAGCAAACAATTTTTTTTTGATAGGTGGCATTGGTGTTTTTTTCCATTACCGTCATTAAGCTAATATGCGCCCTTTTCATAGATGATGGCCACAACATATAAACCTTCCCAGTTTGATTGTTTTTTTTTTTTTTTTGCTTTTGCTTTTGCCCTTTTTTTGGTTTTTTCCCCGCGCATTCATTGGTGATGATGGGTCTCCTTAGGACTAGAACCATCTCACCCTTTGTAGACTTCCGGAATCGAGCCAACTTGTTGTAAGATTGTGATGTCCTAGCTAACATCGTCAATGGAGTTTAGTTCATCAAAGCCAAATAGAATTTTGTTTTCATTTGAAATTTCATGCCATTTGAATTTCAAGGGAAAAGACCGCTTCAAATCCAAGCACTAAAGAGCATGGGGTGGATTGTTTTGAAGTCCTGTAGGTGGGACGATAAACCCACAGCATCTCAGAGAGTCTATCATGTCAGGCTCTTTTATTTTTGGATATAGCTTTCTTTGGATGTGGATATTGATGGATGACATCTCCATGTATGTGGCATAGATGGCATCTCTTTTGCAAATTCAATGAAATCTCTAACCACAGTTGGACAATAATATCCCACGCGCTTAATATTCTTAAGTCTCATCTTGGGTCCGGATTGATGTGCACCACATATCACGAAGTGTACATCGTGGATGACTTCTTTCGCTTCTTCATATGAAAGACATCGCATTTGTGAGGGTGAATCCTAGGGTTCTTCGCTTTATCTGAAGACCTTCCGATTTGTCCTCTGGGAGTTTATCATATTTCAAATATTCCATGAATGGTTGTCTCCAATCTTCCTCTAGCATTTCAAGGATGAAGACTTCTACTTTGCCCCCCAGCACTTTCCTCTTTGATATCATCAAGGATCGTACTTATGGGCCTTCTATTTCTTATGGTGATATGGATTTCTTCATAGTCCGGATTCGCTTACCACGAGTCTTCAAATATGTATTCATTCTTGTCCTCATCAACGGAGGAGACAAGTTTGAGATTTCATATTTCTTAGTGATCTTATCATATGAGTGTTTGAGAACCCAAGTGAGGATTGTTTTTATATCATTTTTAGAAATCTCGATTCCATTTTTTTTTGGAATATTCGAAACTTCCAGTGTCATATTTTCACCTGACCTAATTGATGAAGGATACAATTTTTGATATTTCATATTTCCTTGGTAATCTCATCATATGAGTGTATGAGAACCCAAGTGAGATTTTTTTCATTTCATCACTTTTAGAATCATCATATTTCACCTGACCTCATTAATGGAGGATACAAGTTTGACGTTTCATATTTCTTTGATAATCTCATTATATGAATGTATGAGAACCCAAGTGAGGGTTTTTTTTTTTTTTCATTTCATCATTTTTAGAAGCGTCATATTTCACCTGACCTTATTGCTGGAGGATACAAGTTTGGCGTTTCATATTTCCTTGGTAATCTCATTATATGAGTGTCTGAGAATCCAAGTTTGACATTTCATATATCTTGGTGATCTCATCATATGAGCGTATGAGAACCCAAGTGAGGTTTTTTTTTTCTTTTCATTTCATCATTTTTAGAAGCGTCATATTTCACCTGACCTCATTGCTGGAGGATACAAGTTTGACGTTTCATATTTCCTTGGTAATCTCATTATATGAGTGTTTGAGAATCCAAGTTTGACATTTCATATATCTTGGTGATCTCATCATATGAGCGTATGAGAACCCAAGTGAATTTTTCTTAGAAGCCTCAGCTCCATTGTCAGAATATGCGAAACTTCAAAAGTCATATTATCACCTGACCCCATTAATGGAGGGTACAAATATGCCATTTTATATATTGTTGGATCGAAAATACGCGCCTGATATGGTGAAGACACCAAATGATATATCGAAGCACAAATGTCATATTTGTTTGTTTGTGGGTTCTTCAATTCCTAATAGAGGCAAGCCCCTATTATTAATTACCCCGAATAAGATTGCGGGAACCTCCGATTAAGGGCAAAAGAAACAAGTAGAGGCAATGGATAAAAATAATTTCATTTATTTGCATAACATGGCTTCCATTACATATCATAGGATATATATATATATATATATATATATATATATATATATATATATATATATATATATATATATATATATATATTTATATATTTATATATTTATTTATTTATTCATTTATTTGAGTGACGCCGCCGCCGTATATGCCTCGCCGCCGCCCTTTGAATTCCCGTTGTAGTGCCGTCGCGTCATAATTGCTAATAGCTCATGAGTTTTCAACAGTCTGCCCCGCCTTGTGACTGAAAACTGTACCATATGGTCCATCGATATGGGCCACACCATATATGGTTAGAAAGCCTTGGATGTCGAGTTTCCGATGCCGGGAATTTCATCTCGATCGGAGTTTTCTAGCAAAAGTTATCAGCGCTTGAATAGAAGGTGGTCAAACAGGCCAAACTACAGTAATTGGTATTCTTTTCATCAAGAACTGTACCAACTGGGCCACTGATAGGAATTGTACCATACATGGTTGGAAAGCTCTGGAAGTCTAGTTTCCAATGCCGCAAATTTCGCCCCGATTGGAGTTTCCTATCAAAAGTTATTGCCGTTTGAATGAAGGGTAGTCAGACAGTCAAAACTGCAGGAATTGATCTTCTTTCCATCAAGAACTGTACCAACTGGGCTACTGACAAGAACTGTGCCATACATGGTTGGAAATATTTAGAAGTCTAGTTTCCAACGCCGCAAATTTCGACTCGATTGGAGTTTCCTATCAAAAGTTATCGACTTTTGAATGGGGGGTGGTCGAGCTGGCAGAATTGCAGAAATTCACCTCTCTTTCCATCAAAATCTGTATTAATTGGGCTACTGATAGGCACTACATTATACATGGTTGGAAAGATTTGGGAGTCTAGTTTCCAACGCTGCAAATTTCACTCCAATCTGAGTCTTACATCAAAAGTTATTTACTTTTGGATGGAGGGTGGTCAGATTGGCAGACTGCAGAAATTCCGCCAATAGAAGAATATTTCAAAGAATGGTAGTAGCTTCGCAAACATTGCGCTCCCATTTCAGCGGTATTTGCCTCCCTCTATAACATCTTTGTCCTTCCTTCCGTGTTTCACCAAATTTCAAAACTTCACCTGCAGCAGTGTTAGTAGCTCTTCATCTCTATAATGGTGGCAGCAGAACTTTGTTTCTGCAACAACATAGTAACGATAGCACCTTGACAGCTTTCATTGTAATTTACATAAACTTCTCCATGGATTTGATTGTCCTTAACTTTCTCCAAAATTCTTGATGTCCTCCATAACCTCAAAAAGGGCAGTGACTCTCTACCTTGCCATTGACAAGCATTCTGGAAGCTTCCTCATCAATTTCAGTCCTTTCTACTCCAAGCGTTGGCTTTCAGTTCCATTATTTACTTCATATCATTATCTACAACTCCTTGAAAAAAATATTCTTATAACTTTGTGCTTCTTTAATGTCAAGGACCTTTGGGACCTCCTGGCAAACTTTAGAAATTGTAGCACAAAACATAGAGTGGCAACTTCACATTCAAAACAAGTCTTTGATCATTATCAAAATTTTCTCTTGGACTATTCTCATATTCCTTTTAAAATTTTGACAGAGTTTCCTTTGTATCTGGGGCTTTGATTTTTATACAAGCATTCCTATATACATAATTAACAAACAGCAGAAAGAAAAAAAGTCTTCAATTAGCATCCATGTCTTCAATTCAACAACCATCTTCAAAGATCGAAATACCATCATCCAATGTTGAAGCTTAAAGACAAAGAGCTTGTGGCAAAATAGGGACAGTCATGGCACAGCGACAACATCAGGCTTGGCGTCGAGTAGGTGGCGAAGCTTCACCGAGCTCAAGAAATGCAAGAGTAAAGCGGGAGGCCATTATATGGCCTATGCTCATTCTCTAACGGTGACGGGCAGCAGAGGGGCCATCATATAGCCCTTGCTTTTCCGGTGACGGCGAGCAGCAGGGAGGCCATTATATGGCCTGTGCTTATCCTTTAACGGTGATGAGCAGCAGGAGGCTCGACGACATGGAGCCGGGCAGCGCTATGGCCGCTTCATGCGTGAAATTGGGCGAGGCCGGCCTGCAGTGGCGGATCCGGGCGGATCGGTGTTAGGCGGTAAGGGCAGCGGCAGCATCGCTCGAGCCGGGCTGGCTCGCTGGAGGCAGATCAAGGGCGTGCAAGAGGGAGCCGAGGAGCCGGGGGTGTAGCGCTGCCGGGGCTCGCAGAGCGCTACTGGAGGAGCACCGTGCGCTACCGGGAGGGCTGGCGCGCTAGCGCAGAAGCGCTACTGGGACGCCAGGCGCGCGCAGGGGAGTGCGATCTGGCCGGCCAGGGGTGGAGGACCGGTGAATTGGGCGGATGGCGGCAGATCTGGGCGGATGGCGGCTGCAGCGGTGGCTGTGCAACAGAGGGGCGCAGATCTACAAGGGGTGGAGGTACTTGGCTGGGCGGCGGGCCGGCTGAGCCGCAGGAGGAGCAGGTGCTGGCGGAGCGTGCGGCTGCATAGGTCGGGCGGGAGAACCCCTCTTTTTTATTTTCCAATTCTCCCTTTTTATCTTTTCTTTTTTTTTAGATAAGATCCAATCTTCTTTTTCTTTTTTGTTTTGATTTTAAATCCCTTGATCTCTTCCTATCCTCTTTTTTTATTTTGATTTCCCACCCGCCTGCTGATTTTGGATTATTATTATTTTTTTAATTTTGATTTGGGATTATCCCCTTTTTTAATTAATTAATTAATCTTGGGATATGCATCTTAGGCATGCCTCGAGATATGTTCTCGGGCTATTTTAGGATCGCCTCGGGATCTGTACTTGAGTCATCTCATGATTTGCATTTTATTGCCTCGAGATGAGTTCTCAAGGGCAATTTGGTAATTTGTATTTTATTTTCTTTTATTTTATTTATTTTTTGATATAAACATATATCTTGGTGATCTCATTATATGAGTATATGAGAACCCAAATGAATTTCTCTTAGAAGTCTCGGCTCCAATGTCGGAATATGCGAAACTTCAAGAATCATATTATACCTGACCTCATTAATGGAGGATACAGGTTTGAGAGTCATATATATTGAGGAAAGCCACCTCAAGATTTGTATTCTTTAGTCGCCTCAAATTTGTACTCTCAGGCAAAATCGGAAAATAAGTTACTTTGAGATGTGTGTTGCTTCGAGATGTTGTTTTGCCACCTCGGGATACACACTCTATCGCTTTGGATTTGGATTTCATCATTTGCCTCGAGATATGTGCTATATCAACACCTCGAGATTTATGCTGATTTGAGATGTGTGCTTTACCACTTCGGGATACACACTTCATCGCTTCAAGATTTCTAGGATTTGTCGCCACCTCGAAGTGTATGCTAGATTGCCCCCTCTAGATTTGTAGCCATTTTGGGTTTGTATTTCATCAGCTACCTCAAGATGCATACTCCATTGTTGCCTCGAGGTTTATAATGCTTTGGGATCTATCATCAGCCATCTTGAGACATGTGCTTTCACCACCTCAAGATTTACGTCATTTTGGAATTTATATTCTTATCAGCCGTCTCGAGACCTGTGCTCTATTGCTACCTCGAGATTTGTGCCATTTTGGAATTTATATTTTATTAGCTACCTTGAGATGTGTGTTTGATCATCATCTCAAGATTTGTGCTGCTTCGAGAAATGTGCTTCATCATCTCAGGATGCACACTTCATTGCTTTGGGATTGTTGCCATCTCGGGAGGCGTCTTTCATCGTTGCTTCGAGATTTCTGACTGCTTTGATATTTTTTTTGTTTGATCAGCTGTCTCGAGAGGTGTGCTCTATCATCGCCTCGAGAGTTGTGCTGCTTTGGGATATGTGCTTCACCGTCTCATGATGCACACTTCATTATTTTGAGATCTATATTTCATCACTTATCTCGAGATAAGTGTTTCATCAATACCTCGGGATTTGTGCTGCTTCGAGATGTGTGCTTCACTACATCGGAAGGCACACTTTTGGTATTTCATCAGCTACCTCGAGATGAGTGTTTCATCAATACCTCGAAATTTGTGCTGCTTCAAGATGTGTGCTTCACTGCATCGGGATGCACACTTCATCGCTTGGGATTTGTATTTTCAGCAGCCATCTCGAAACATGTGTTTCTCCATTACTCCGAGATCTGTGCTTCACTATATCGAATGCACACATCATCGCTTTGGATTGAGGACGTTGTTGTTTTGGGATCCACGGTCCTTTCACTGCTTGCTTCATTCCCGTAGTTAATATTGGATGAGATGTCTTTTCTTCTCTGGGGGCTGATATAGAATTTTATTTTCCCTGTATTAAATGACAAACTTCTAGCACTCGGCTTTGGATAAGGAAAGATCGGTTCTATCTCGTCGGTAGAAGAGAGAGTCCCATCGCGATCGCCAGCGACCATCTGAACCCACCGCTTTGTTGTGCAGATTTCTTTATTTCATGATATAATATACCATATTTTCATCATTATTTTATCGAGTGACTATTATGTCAAATAATATGATTTCATCATTCATGCCCCCAAATTATATCATAAATGCATCTTTTATCTGTGACCATATTTGAAATGACTTGAGTGCAGATTTGTGGTACTCTTGCATGATTTGTAATGAACTACAAAAGGAGTGAGGTTTTACACTTGTATACCCACAAGTTATCATAAGGTGAGCCAAGTGTCAATCCGCATTATGCCCCTTGAGGTGAGTATGATTTTTTTTTTTTATAGTCAATTTCTTTTTATTTCAATTCAGCAATGACCATCCGTCATGTCACTTGTCAGATCATTGTTGTGGGTTGCTCAAGGACAAGGGCCTGAGTTTCCTCTTTGTTCCACTGGCTTGAACTTTTCTTTATGCCGAGGGATAATACTATTCAACTTTTGCATGGCTTCAAGTTGATATGCCACTAGGCCAACCAACTATTGTTGTATTTGCATATTGCATGTTTTCATTTGTTGAAACTGCCTTAAGAAGGGATTTGATTTGGAAGGAAAATGGGTTCATCCTTACTATCCCTCCTTCTAAGAACATGAGGTTCAACTCCCATTGTTTGCCCCCTGTGTGGCAAATAACTTGATCCTTCTTCTCAAATGCCCTTTTAGGACCCTATAATCTTGTGGATGGTGCGTGTGATGGGCCTTCTCGGGCCTCAATAGCCATCCAAATGATATGAAGAGGATTTTGGGTTGGAAGGAAAATAGATTCACCCTCACTATCCTTCCTTCTAGGAACATTTTATTGTTGAATGTCAAATCCAATTCCTTTCCCCTTGTGTGGCACGTGACTTAATCTTTCTTCACTTATGCCCCCAGGATCTTATGAATGGTGCAAGTGGTGGGCCTCCTCGGGCTTCAATGACCATCCAAACTATATGTATTTTTCCATCTATTTTTTTTACAACCCGGGGTAAGAGGTTAAGATGTGACCTTATGATGGAGACCGTCTTGCCTGCATTTTATGACTATTGCCCTTTTTTTCATTTCTTTATTTCTTGCTTTTTCTTTCCTTTTTTTTCTTTTCTTTTTTTCATTCTTTTCTTTTCTTTTCTTTTCTTTTCTTGATTTGATTTTTTTTTTTGACGTTTTTTTATTTGGGGGGCAAGCTTTTAACAAGTTTGAAGATTCATATCTCTCAAACCTTTTGAAGGTGCGTTCATCGTATTCTTTTGCTAAAACTACCCTCTCAGGCTGGGCTGGTATAACCTCCACAAAATGAAAGTCTATGGTTCTTTATCCGACCAAGAAAATCACATTAGGTCAACGTCCCATGGATGGAAGGTGTGGCACTATTAGGACTTCTATGGATACCGAACTTACAATTGCAGGAGAGATCTTGTATGTAGTTGTCCCCTTACAAAGTTCATAAGCCTCTACTTGTACTTTTGCCTCAAAGATGGGAGGTGGAATGAGTCCCCACTTGGCGTGCCAAAATTTGTGGGATCGAAAATACACGCCTGGCATCGTGTCTGTGAAGAGACACCAGGCGACATATCGAATCACAAATAATTTTATTTATTTATGTATTTTTAATATGGGTTAAAGCCATTTTTGGTCCCTAAAAACAGGGCCAATGTTCATTTCTATCCCAAAAATTTAAAATTTGTTCAATACGGTTCATATCAGCATATACTGACACTATTACTTCAGATCAGCAAAATAACATCCTAAATATAATAATAAAAAGATTATATGCATTTTGTTGGTTTCTACATGACCTCCACGTCAGCAATAGGGACCAAAAATGCCAAAATACGGAATATATAGGGACCCAAAATGTCAAAATATGCAATACATAGGGACCATATTGAACAAATTTTTAATTTTGGGATGGAAATGAACATTGGTCCCGTTTTCAGGGACCAAAAATGGCTTTAACCGTTTTAATATTGCAGGTTCTTCCATTCCTAATAGAGGCAAGTCTCTATTATTAATTATCCCAGACAAAATCTTAGGAACCTCCGATTAAGGGCATAAATACAAGTAAAAGCAATGAACAAAAATAATTTCATTTATTTGCAAATCATAATTTCCATTACATAGAAATATCATCATATAGATGTGTATACATATTATTTATTTATTTATTTATTTAAATGACGCCGCCTTCCCCCTTGGGATGTATGCTTCGCCACTTTGGAATTTGAGTTTCATCGGCCTTCTCAAACGAATGCTTCATCGCCGCCTCGAGAGTTGCATTGCTTTAGGATTCAGATTCATATTGGCCATCTCAAGTTGTGTGTTTCACCATCATCCCGAGATTTGTGTCACTTTGAAATTTGTATTTATTAGCCGCCTCAGATATGTTCTCATTGCCGCTTCCAAATCCTTACTAATTCAGGATTTGCTCTTTATTGATTGTATTTCATTTCCTACCTCGAGATGCGTGTTACTTTGAGATTTGTATTTTATATCGGCCACATCGAGATGTGTGTTACTTTGTCACATCAAGATGTGTGTCACTTTAAGATTTGGGTTTTATCGCCCTCCTTAAGATGACTGTTACACCACTACCTCGAAATATGTCACTTCATGATATATTTTATTGGCCGCCTCGAGATATGTATCGCATCGATATGGGCCGCTTTGAGATTTGTGGTACTTTGAGATATGTGCATTATTTTATTTTACTTTATATAGGTATATGTATATGGATATACATCTATCTAAATATATATATATTTGGGGTGGGAAAAACCGACCCAAAACCCGGAAACCGAACCAAACCCGACCCGCAAATTTCAATGGGCCGGGTTTTAAAAAATGACATCATCGGTCTTGGCCCAAAGCCCGACTCGGCCCGTGGAGCTCGGTCCCAAATCCGGGCTCTATTTTTCAAAACCCAGCCCGGACCGATAAAACCCGAAATATAATTAAAACATAAAAAACAAGAAAACCCTAGCCGCTCAGGTTAGCCCCAAATCCCAATCTCTTCTCTAATTCTTTGAAAGACTGAAAGGCTGAAGACGGACGGGACGACGGGACGAGATATACAGAGATAGTGTTCGTTGTGTTTGGGGGAAGGGTGGATGAGATCTTGATGGTTTGGAGGAAAGCGTGGAGATTCTCAGATTCAGGTGTTTTTGTTCATTCTCAGATAATTTCCTGGTTCTTTTCGATCCCCTTTTCGACTTTTTTTCCTTTTTATTTTTTTTAATTCTCTCTTTCCCTTTTTTTTATTGAATCCATGGCTGGACCTGGAATCCTTATTGGAGAGCTCATGATTTGGGGGTTTAGGTTATGGTTTCATCCTTTTCTTCTCAGAATCTTAGAGTTTTCGGTAGCTCGATCATCTTCGGGTTATTGTTTGCTAGAATCACTTGATTGGAGTCTTGATTGGGGTTTTTTAAGTTCTCGAAAGTGTTTACAGAGTCCTGATTTCTCGTATCGTACGCTTGAACAGTTGAACTCATGGGAACGATGGAAAGCTTTTGTCTTTTGGGATTTCAGATAAGGGTTCTTCTTATGGGTCGTCTTAAAGTTATTGTTTGGTGGAGTTTCTGGGGTTAAGGTTAGGGTCTGGACTCTGGATTGGGGCTAGATTTCCCTTCTTATTTTGATTATGATCTTGAATTGATTCCAAGGGATTTGATGATCTTGGAGTTGTTTATAAATTTGTGATTTCCATTTATTTGAATTTTCTGTGTAGCTGACTGTTGTGAAATTCTTTCTTTAATAATTCCAAGCTGAGATTTTTTTTGGTATATATGTTTCAACTAGGGAACTTGAACAGTTGAACAGGGAGGCTGGAGAAGTCAAATAGTTTGATTTAACAACACTTTATCGCAGCTTAGCTGTATAATCTGAGGTAATGTTTTTGTATTGAAGCTTTTCTAGTAATTCCCTAAAGCTTGAAGTATGTTTGTCTGTCTGTCTATAAGATTGAACTTCTATTTTTTTTCTTTTCTCTCTCTATTTTCTGGTACTCAAAATTTCAAGTCTTTCATAGTTTCATATGTTGATATTTCAATTTATGAGGTTCATATGTTTATATTTATGTTTGTATGTTTTGTAGATGTCCTCACAAGGTGCAAATTCAAGCGCTAACTATGCCTCTACAGGCTCTACAGCCTCTACTGGAAGTCTCCCGCCTTTGCCAACAAAAAGAAAAGGAACTGAGGTTTGGAATCATATGGAGAAAATAACAAAAAGAGTGGGAGACAGAGATGTACTCGAGGCTGCAAAATGTAATTATTGCAAGAAAAGGCTCACAGCTGCTAGTGACGGAAATGGGACTTCTACGATTATGAGACACCTTCAAAAGTATTGTCCACAAGCTCCACTAGAGGCAAAAATTGTTGGGAAAGGAGTCAAAGGACAACAGCTTCTCACCCTTGCTATCGAGGGCTCACCAAAGCCATACACATACAAGAAAGAGGTTAGTGACTATGAATGTGTAAGGATGATACTAGAAGATGAATTGCCTTTTTCTCATGTGGAGGGTATAGGGTTTAGGAGATTTTTTCACTCTTTAAACCGTAAATGGAAACCAATGAATAGGAAAAGTGTTACTTGTGGTGTGTGGGATTTGTTTCAATTAGAGAAGGCTAATATTATGTCTATGATAGTAGATAATAATCTTAGAGTTTCTATAACCACCGATATTTGGACTTCTATCTAGAACATCAATTATATGGTTCTTATTGCTCACTTTGTGGACAATGATTGGAACTTGCATAAGAGGATTTTGAACTTTACTACAAATTACAAGTCATAAGGGTGATGATATTGGGAGGGTTGTGGAGGAATGTTTGAATTCTTGGGGATCAAGAAGATATTCACTATAACTGTTGATAATGCATTTGCTAATGATACTGCTGTTGGTTATATGTTAAAGAGGATGAAGTCTTTGAATACTT
The DNA here is from genome assembly GCA_026586065.1 of Dioscorea zingiberensis. Lineage (NCBI taxonomy): Eukaryota > Viridiplantae > Streptophyta > Magnoliopsida > Dioscoreales > Dioscoreaceae > Dioscorea > Dioscorea zingiberensis. Next base: position 51,752,013 of record CM048820.1, read on the forward strand.
TATTATTAGATGGTGAGTACTTGCATGTGAGATGTTGTTGTCATGTCCTTAATCTTATTGTGCACGGTAGACTCACTGAGTTAAGTAAAGAGGTTGTTAGCATTCGTAATGCAGTTAAGTATATCAAATCTTCTCCAACAAGGTTGGAGAGCTTTAGAAAATTTGCAGTCCTTGAAGGGTTTGATAAATCCGCAAATGTTGGTATGGATGTGTGCACTAGGTGGAATTCTACCTACAAAATGCTAGAAGCAGGGCTGAAATTCTCTAAGGTATTTGATTGGATGGCCAAGGAGCATAAGCCATACAATGATTTTTTTTTTTTTTGAGAAGGACAAGAATGGGGTTTACTTGAGGAAGGGGCCTTCTCTAGCAGATGATTGGGAAAGTTCTAGGGCTTTTGTCCATTTCTTGAAAAAGTTTTATGATGCCACTTTGAGGCTTAGTGCATTTAAGACCCCTAATATTGTGTTTGAGGAGATGGTTACAATTCAGGTTGAGATAGAGAAATCAATGAATGATCACAAACAATCCCAAGGCTCGTATGGGTGGCGACTTTCCAATGTTATTTAAGTTTGATAAGTATTGATGTTCTTTTGAGAAAGTGAATGCTTTGTTTGTGATTGGTAATGTTCTTAATCCTAGATGGAAATTGGGGTACCAAAAAATTCTTTTTGGACAAATTGGGGTACCAAAGGATAAAGTTGAAGAAATCATAGCTATGGTGAAACAAATTTTAATGCGCTTTTATGAAGCATACACAACTTTTGAGCCTATAGCACCTCAAAACAATGCTAGTGAACAAGTTCAAGAAGGGAATTTGGGAGAATCTGGTGAGCATGATACTTGAGCAGCAATTAGAGCATCAACAACAATAAGCTTAACAAATCATTCAAATAAATAATGAAGTTGATGCATACTTGTGTGATCCTTGTGAGGGTGGTAACAATCCTTCTTGCTGCTGTGGTGGAAAGTAAATGCATCGAAGTACCCAATCTTGGCAAAGGTTTCTAGGGATGTATTGGCGATTCCTTGCTCCACGGTTGCTTCAAAAAATACATTTAGTTTGGGAGAAAGGACAGTTAATCCTTTTAGGTCCTCTTTGACTCCGAAGATGGTGGAGGCACTTGTGTGTGCAAATGATTTGATCAAGACCGAAGATTTCAATTTTTACAAAGAGCCAACCTAAGAAAAAGAAGAATTCTACAAAAAATGCGAAGAAACATAAAATGGTATGACTTTATTTTATTAATCTTTATCTTTAAATCAATTACTTATTTTTGAGTTCCTATAAATTATTTTTGAGTATTGACTTCACTTTGTCATGTTTGTTAGAAATTCATGCGGTGAAGTCGAGAAGTGTAGTTTCAAGCTCAAATTTAAGTGGAACGAGCTGAGAGCTCAACAGGCAACAACGCCATCTCCACTCCAGCATGAGTGTTATTGAGAGTGACAGTCTGACAGAGTGTTCTACTTGTTTATTTTGTTTAGTTTATGCTTGCTTTGAGTGTTATTCAGAATTTCAAATTGATTTATTTTGTTTGCTCTTATGCTTGTTTGGAGATTATTATGTGTTTTTGGTTCCTAGACAGCTAGACTTGTCACTTGTTTATGGTGGATGAATTTAGAGATTTATAATAATTCAGAATTTCACAATGCTTTCAATTGTTACTCCATGTGTTGTTGATGCAAGAGGCATGAGTCATATGTTTCCAGGATGGCGGGTCAACGTAAAGACGGGAGATGGTCGAGTCAATTCCAAGATTGAGTCGGTTTTGGACACGTTTCGGTATATTGGCCATAACTTTGGCAACCGATATCGGATTCGCGCGCTCAACCCCAATTCGGAAAGCTTGGCTCGATGCGCATGTGGGGTCCATCCAGCTTTGCTCAATGGGCCCTTTATTTATCCTCAAATTTTACTGTTTTCACCGTCATTTATTTGTTTTTCGGTGTTTTTTGCTATTTTTGGTAATATTTCGTATGCCAATTTAGGATAGGATATGAATTCGATTTGAACTCAGATTTTTAGGAGTTATCTGTTTTTTTTAGTTATTTTAGAATTAGATAAGTTTTTCTATTGGACCAAAATTTGCTGATTTGGGCAAATTTGGATAAGAAGATAGAATTTCTAGGTTATCTAGGTTAGTTTTTTTTAGCTATTTAAACCCGGCCATTGGGTTGAATTTTATTTATTGATTATTGAGTTATATTTTCCTTTTAAAGTTTTAGAGACTTTTCTTCTCTGTTTGTCCTCCCTTTTTCTTGCTCTTTTATCAATCCCCTGTTACTCACCGCCCGCAGTTAATCACTCACTACTTCGCAGTGGGCGCCATTGCATCGTGAGATCATCTTCTTCCTGTGGCCTCGGCATCAATGGCTGGAGGTCGTGGTGGCCGTGGTGGTCATCGTGGTGGACATGTTTCGGCAGAGGAAGGTCCGTCTCGAGACCCAATCACCTTGGAAGCAATGAACGAGGATCTGTAGAGACAAGTAGCGGAGTTGACCCAACGGTTGGCTGCGCGAGATTTGGGGAATCGTGAGGTTTCAGAGGCGGAGTTGACCCAAGTCTACCTTCGTCAACCCCTATTCCCGGAGTGGGCAGTCCAGAGAGCACCGTGCACGAGAGGAGCGTCGCGGAGATCTCATCTTTCGGGTGGAGTTGCCCGAATTTACTGGAACCCTACATGCTGAAGTCTTCATCGACTGGCTGAACAAGGTCGAGAGGATATTTGAGTACAAGAAGGTCCCTGATCGTCTGAAGATGAAGCTAGTTGCCATCAAGTTGAAGGGCCGAGCATCTGCGTGGTGGGAGCAGTTGTGGCGTTCACGGGATCGGCAAGGCAAACCAAAGATTGTAGATTGGGACAAGATGAAGAAGAAGATGAAAGGGCACTTCCTCCCCTTCGGCTATACCCAAACCTTGTTTCAACGACTTCATACGTTGAGACAGGGCGCAAGATCGGTAGATGAGTACACAGAGGACTTCTACCAATTGATCGCACGGAACGACTTATCCGAGAAGGAGAAGCAACTAGTGGCTTGATATCTGGGAGGTCTGCGCCAACCATTGCAGGATGTTCTCAATCTGCACTCGTTATGGACCGTTTCAGAGGCATACCTACGTGCCCTCACTGTTGAAAAGCAGCAGAATAGAAGACCACCAATCAGGAGCAATCAGAGCAACCAACCAGTTCGCCACCAGGAGTCCCGCCCCGTTCAAAAACCAATGTCAGGTAGTTCTAACTCCACTATTCATTGTTATCGATGTAGTGAGCAGGGGCACAAGTCACCTGAATATCGGAAACCCGCTAGTCAGAAGGGAAAGAACCTGCTGATTGAAGAGGACAAGGCGGGCGAGGCTGAGGAACCAATTTATGATGATTATGGAGATGATGATGAGGCTGGTGACATGCTGATTAGGGATGGCCATGAGACCCTCATTGTTCGCAAGAGTCTGTTGGCACCCAAGGATAAATCAAGGGATGACTGGCTGAGAAACAGTATCTTCCGCACGACATGTATAATTACTGGCAAGGTATGCAAGTTGATCGTTGATAGCGGCAGCTGTGAGAATATGGTATCCGAGGAGGCTGTCCAGAAATTACAGTTGAAAACAGAGCAACACCCCAAGCCGTGCAAGTTATCATGGTTAAGTAGAGGCAGTGAGGCAAAAGTAGACAGATGATGCCTCGTGTCTTTTTCCATTAGAGGAAAGTATTTTGACAATGCTTGGTGTGATGTTGTGCCTATGGATACCTGTCATATATTGTTGGGGCGGCCTTGGCAGTATGATCGTAATGTTATTCATGATGGGAGGAAGAATACATATTCCTTTAGCATCAAAGGGATAAATATTGTGTTGACACCTCGACGGGATGAAGCCCCTCCTGACCGGGTAACCAATACTACTAGCCTACTTTCTATCTCCAGGGTTTTGAGCGGGATCAAGCACGAAGATCCAGACCTACCAAGAGAGATGCAGTCGAACTCGAGGTCGAGTTCTTTCCAACCCAGGGTGACTGATGTAGGAGGCATGAGTCAGATGTTTCCATGATGGCGGGTCAACGTAAAGACGGGAGGTGGTCGAGTCAATTCCAAGATTGAGTCAGTTTTGGACACGTTTCGGTATTTTGGCAATAACTTTGGCTACCGATATCGGATTCGCGCGCTCAACCCCAATTCGGAAAGCTCGGCTCGACGCGCATGTGGGGTCCATCCAGCTTTGCTAGATGGAACTTTCCTTCATCCTCAAACTCCACTGTTTTCCCCGTCGTTTATTTGTTTTTCGGTGTTTTTTGCTATATTTGGTAATATTTCGTATGCCAATTTAGGATAGGATATGAATCCGATTTGAACTCGGATTTTTAGGAGTTATTTGTTTTGTTTAGTTATTTTAGAATTAGATAAGTTTTTCTATTGGACCAAAATTTATCGATTTAGGCAAATTTGGATAAGAAGATAGAATTTCTAGGTTATCTAGGTTATTTTTTTTTTTAGCTATTTAAACCCCGCTTGTGGGTTGAATTTTATTCATTGATTATTGAGTTATATTTTCCTTTTAAAGTTTCAGAGACTTTTCTTCTCTGTTTGTCCTCCCTTTTTCTTGCTCTTTTATCAACCCCCCCTGTTTACCACCGCTCGCAGGTTAATCACTACCCTGCCCGGCGTTAGTTGTTCCTACAAGTTGAACACCTCTTTGAGTAATAGTATTGGCTGCGAAGTTGGAAAAGGTAAGGGTTTCTTTCCATGCTTGTTTATTTTGACAATCTAAAGTTTGTTCCTTTCCCAAGTTTTTAGTTGAATCATATTTCTTTCCCATTCTTGCAGGTTGTTTTTGTGCTTAAGAGGATTGAATTTCAATAGGTTGAAATGGCAGAAGAGAATCAGTACCAAGTACCAAAAGGCTTAATTGAATGCACTAATTTCTACTTGAATGCATTAGCTAGGTTTAATTTGTACTTGAATGCACTAATTTCTGTGCTTCTGAATCTCTGATGGCACAGGAGATGAATCCTCTTGGTTTTGTTAATCTAGCATTGTTGCATTAGCTAGGTTAAGGTTAGTTAGTATTCATGTATTCTCTCATTCTCTCTATCTATTATATGTTATAATTAAGAGTCTCACTCTCATTAGTCATTGGTTATTTTCTATGGTTTCAGGATATATATGAAGAAGTTCTGCTAGATTCCAGCATTTGGGGAGTAGGATTTCAGTGATGTAGTCCCAATCACTCTGTACTTTGATTCTGCTACAAACTTCTTTGTAGAAGAGAAAGACATCTTCCCAGTTTATGTGTAGATTATTCCAGCCTATGCACCTTTCCTGTTGTTATAATAGTTTTTGTGTCCTATACTCCTATTTGATGAAGTGTAGTAAGCTATGTTGTATTTCAATTATAAATTCTGGCGCAAGTCTTTCTTCATGCTTTAAGTAGCAGTGTAGCACCAATCATTGGCTTCATAATTGCAAGTTTAACTTCAATTTTGATTCTTTGAAGGTGAGAGGCAAATCAGATTGCTTGATGGAGGTAGTATATATGCTTTGGATTGTCAGAGTATGGTGTTTCAGAATTTGAGCTGGTTGCTGAAGAATTTTTGAGTGATTCTATAATACAGGCAAGTATCATTTTTTAAAGGATAAACTACACTAATGGTCCCTATATTTTGACTCAATGTTCATTTTCGTCCTCGTATTATAAAATTCTTCGCATCGTCCTCGTATTATGGGTGTATTTGATCTAATAGGTCTCTGCGTACGACGCGGCGTACCTACATGATATACGCTCTAAACACAAATATATTTTATTATGACGTGGCACCTGATATGGCTTGCTGACGTGACACAGAAATCAAATTTTATAATATGATAATAAATTACTACTGATGTGGCATACCATGTCAGAATGCCAGCTGATGTGGCATGCCACGTGGAAGAAAAAAAAAAAGTAAAAAAATTTGAAAAAAATAAGAAAAAATAAGAAAAAAATAAAAAAAATATGAAAAATTCAAAAAAATCAGAAAAAAATAAGAAAAATCAGAAAAAAAAATTAAAAGATATGAAAAAAATCAGAAAAAGGGAAAAAAAAGGAAAAAAATCAGAAAAAAATCAAGGGAAAACCTTGCCTTTTTACACACATTTACTCTGTTAATCATTTATTAAACCTTTACTATATTAATTATATAACAAAAATTTACTTTATTAATCTATAAATCAGGAAACTTTATTAATTATATAAAAAAAATTAAAAAAATTAAAAAAATCAGGAAAAAATAAAAAATAAGAAAAAATTCAGAAAAAATTAGGAAAAAACAACCTTGCCTTTTTAGACAACATTTTGTACCTAAACAAAAACAATCAACATGGAATGAAAAATTATATTATATTATATAATGTTGTGTAAAAAGGCAAGTTTATTTTTTCCTGACTTTTTCTGAATTTTTCATTTTTTTCTTTATTTTTTTCTTATTTTTTATATTTTTTATATAATAAATAAAGTAAAGTTTTCCGATTAATAGATTAATAAAGTAAAGTTTTGTTATATAATTAATAAAGTAAAATTTTGTTAAATGATTAATAGTTCCCTGATTTTTTTCCTGATTTTTTTTTTCTTTTTTTTATTTACTGATTTTTCTGATTTATTATTATTTTTTCTAATTTTTCTGAATTTTGCATATTTTTTTATTTTTCTAATTTTTTCATTTTTTTTCTTCCACGTGGCATTTTGACATGGCATGTCACATCAACAGTAATTTATTAGCATATTCTAAAATTTGACTTTGGTGCTACGTCAGCACGCTATGTCAGCTACCATGTCATAATAAAATATATTTGTATTTAGAGCGTGTATCAGGTGGCTGCCACTTCAGCACCAGGGACCTATTCGATCAAATCCACCATAATACAAGACCGTAACGAAGATTTTTATAATACAAAGACGAAAATAAACATTGTGTCAAAATATAGGGACCATTAGTGGTGTTTATCCATTTTTAAATTAAAATGCTTGATTATGAATGTCTTTTATACTTTTCTTAAAAGTTACATCATCAAAGTCAGGTTTCATGTGCACTCAATAAAATATTACTTTCAAGTTTGTAGTGATTGTTCCACTTAGAGCAGTTGTTATTCTGTTGAAAGGTCTATAGCTGGAAGGCTGGAACATGATTTTTTTATTTTATTTTTTGTGGCAAGAATTGCATAAAGTGGAAGAAATCATCAAATGTTTTCTTTTGTTCACGTTATACTTTTCAAACATGTTAGTATACTCAATGTGTGGTATTGCAATTTGTTCTATGAATCCTCAAATTGCAATGCCACACATTGATGTTAATATAAAAAATTCTCTCTTTGTGATTATATTCATGTTTGGTAAAGTCCCTTCTGTTTTCTTTAATTTGGCGTGACTTTGTATGTAACCACTGATAACATTATTTGTTCCCACACTCTTGTAATTGCAATCTTTGGATTTCCTTTTGTGCAGAAAACTGAGAGACCCTTCATATCTGTCATGGAATAGAAACAGTGCAGAGCACTAAATAGATTTTGCTAACTAGCACCATGATGGATGATGGTGTAGTTGGATCACATTATCTTGTGTGCCTTCACAGATTTACCTGGTTTTGCATATGTTGTTAGGCGCAAGTTCCTTTCCAAAGGTAATTTGTTGCTTTTGGAGCTTGTTTTATGTAAAATTAAAACTTGACCAAATGCATTTATGTTATATTACGATAACATTTGTACTCTTTACCCGTTCTTTGTGTTGGAGTACATGAACTACTCCACAAACATGAAGTAATTTTCACAACATAGATTCAAGAAAGAACTCCATATAAATTTAGCTCACACTTAGAACCATATCAATACATTCTCCTTCAAACACCAAACAACATACATGCCTCAAGATACAAAGAATGGAATACAAGCACCTTACTTGAGATCTTCAAAAAGAAACCACCATTCATACTCCATGGAAAATCTAAGTAGAAGAGCCCCTTCATCTCTCTAGTTTTTCATCTCACACACACACATAATTCATGACAATATTAATACAAAAGCTACAACCCCTCTTTTTAATTGAGTGGGCTCCACACCAAACAAAAATACAAACACAAAGCAACATAAACTAAGTGGGCCCCATACATAAATATAATAATAATATTATTATTGGGTTTAAACTCCAACATCCCCCCTTAAACCCAATTCTCCAAGATTCTTCATGTCAAGCAATGTCTTCAAGCCTACAAACACATCATGCTTTAGAGGTTTGGTAAAAATATAGGCCACTTGCTCTTGTGATTTGCAATGCACCAACTCTACCTCCTTCTTGCTCACATGTTCTCGAATAAAATGAAACCGGGTATCAATATGTTTGCTTCTCTCATGAAGTACCGGGTTCTTAGCCAAAGCAATTGCGGATTTATTGTCAACAAAGATCTTTGTAGGACTTTCTTGTAAGCAACCCAAATAATTTAATAGGTTTCTCAACCAAATAGCATGACAAACCGTAGAGTTAGCGGCAACATACTCCGCCTCACAAGTGGACAAAGTGACAATAGGTTGTTTCTTTGATGACCAAGTAAATGGTCCATTTCCCATTGAAAAAACAAACCCGGAGGTGCTCTTTCTTTCATGAAGATCTCTACCCCAATCACTATCGGCAAAGCCATGGAGTTCATAATCATGAGAATAAAAGTAAAACATACCATCATCAAGAGTGCCTTTGAGATATCGCAAGATTCTTTTACCGGCCATAAGGTGAGAATGATCCGGTGCTTCCATATACCTACTAATCAAGCCAACACCAAAGATGATATCCGGTCTTGTGCAAGTGAGATATCGAAGGCTTCCTACCAAGCTCTTGAAATATGTAGGATCAACATCACCATCTCCTTTACATCTTCTTAACTCCAAGCCACATTCAAGAGGTGTATTTACCGGATTGCAAGACTTCATGTCGAATTTCTTTAGAACTTCCTTCACATAGTTTCTTTGACAAATAAAAATTCCATCTTTTTCTTGAAACACTTCAATGCCAAGGAATTGAGCCATCAAGCCAATATCCGTCATTTCAAACTCCTTAATCATACTCCTTTTGAATTCATTGAACATCATTGGATTGTTCCCGGTGAAGATTAAGTCATCAACATAAAGGCATACCATCAATACATCTCCTTTGTTATTTACCTTCAAATATAAAGTGTGTTCATAAGGACATTTCTTGAAGCCATTGTCATGGAAATACTTGTCTATCCTTGCATTCCACACTCGCGGTGCTTGCTTTAGCCCATAGAGTGCCTTCTTCAATTTATAGACTTTATTTTCTTGACCTTCTTTCACATAACCCAAAGGTTGTTCTACATAAAGTTCCTCTTCAAGAAGCCCATTTAAAAATGCCGATTTTACATCAAGTTGGTAGATCTTCCACCTATTTTGTGCCTCCAATGAGATAATCAATCTAATAGTCTCCATTCTTGCAACCGGAGCAAAAACTTCATCATAATCAATCCCGGGTTGTTGCTTGTAACCTTTAGCTACCAATCTTGCTTTGTATCTTTGAATGTCACCATGGGATCCTAATCTAAATAAAATCATAGATTTGAATTTTAATAACCATAATGATAAAATTTGAATCTAGATAATATCAAAAATTTGAATCATAATGAGAGTAAGTATAATTTGAATTTTAATCATCATGAGATAATCTAGATAGATATAATCTCATCAAAATTTGAATTTGAATTTTAATCATCACAGGATAATCTAGATAATCTCGTCACCGAACAAAACTTTGAATTTAATTTAAATTTAGATTTAATTTTAATTAATTTTTTTTTTCTCGAGATTTATATTCTCGGCTTATCTTGGGATTTGTATTTTTGAGATTGCCTCGAGATTTGTATTCTCGGGCTATCTTAGAATTTAAGATTGCCTCGAGATCTATATTCTCGGGATATCTTGGAATTTGAGATTGCCTCAAGATCTATGTTCTCGGGCTATCTTGAAATTTGAGATCGCCTCGAGATATGCATTCTCGGGCTATGGTCGCCTCGAGATATGCATTCTTGGGCTATCTTGGGATTCGTGTCCTTGGAATACCTTGGGATATGTGTCCTTGGCTTACCTCGGGATCACACCACATCAAAATATTTTAATATCAAGATATACTTGATTTGAAAATATTTCAGCATTACCCCTTTAAAATATTGGCACATGGCATTTTCAATGCATTTTTTAGACACAAACAGAGGGGCTTTAGATCAAGATGGATTGGATGGATCAGAAAGATCCTCCAATCGTCAAAATCCAAATTCCTAATCAATGGTACCCCAATGGGATACGTTCGACATTAGAGAGGACTATGATAGGGAGACCCACTATTGCCCCTATTATTCATTCTTGTTATGGATGTCCTCACTACAATGGTGACTCACATTGTGCGTACAGACATCCTCGAGGGTTACAGGATGGACTCACAGGAGGGAGAACAAATCCTGACCCTGCTTTATGCAGATGACCTCCTAATCCTTAGCTCAGGGAAGAGAAGTGACTTCAGGACCCTAAAGTTGATTTTCTACCTCTTCGAGGGGCTCTCTGGCCTCAAAATCAACTACCACAAGAGCTCCCTCATCCCTGTCGGGATACCAGAAGAGGAGGCGAGGGTACTAGCAGCTATAATGGGATGTCGCCTAAACCACCTCCCGATTGTCTACCTAGGCATACCGCTAGCAGGTAGCAAACCCAGGCAAGATGACTGGAATAAACTCATCTAGAAGGTCAGAGATAAGCTCGCGTCATGAAAATGGCGACTGTTTTCCCTTGGGGGACGTATCACCCTCTTGAACTCAGTCCTATCTGCCATCCCAAAAAATTGGATGGCCATGTATAAACTACCACTCTAGGTTATATGGCGGATTGAAGGCATACGCAGGGACTTCTTATGGAAAGGAGCCAACCCCGAATCAAAAGCCTATCGTCTAGCGAAATGGGAGACCCTAACAAGACCCAAGGATCTGGAAGGATAGAGAATACTAAACCTGAAGGCTTTCAATGAAGCACTCCTTGGAAAATTGTGGTGGCGCTACTAAGAGGACATACCGGGATTTGTGGCAGAATTATCCCACACGCCTACTTCAGAAACTCACCGATCAACCCGCATAAGCCCGCACCAAATCGAGCAACTTTTTTCTGGAAAGGAGTAACCAAACAACGAGATCTCACAATGGTAAGCATGGCTGCAATACCAGGTACAGGGGAGACAATTAGGATCTTGTCTGACAACTGGATCGACGGAAACAACCCAAGCAGGCTTTTCCCCGAATTTCAAACACTCTGGACTAAAGCAGACCTTACAATCCAAGCGGCTCGACAGCTTCAAAGAAGAGGAACATCGATACTTAGACCGGGGCCCTTGTCGCAAGGGGCAATGGAATTAATGCAGGGACTACAAGAGCACCTTGTACAAAGTATAACCTAACAGGAAGATGAAAGGAAATGGCGACTCACCTCTAACCAGGAATTCACAGTTAAATCCCTATACCAGTTTAAAATGAATGGTGGTATGAGAGGCCCTACCCCAACATCCTTATGGAAACAAGCCTGCCCCTTGAAGATCAAGCTTTTCGCATCGTTGGCCATGGATGACAAACTTCCTACGCTACAAAACCTAGCAAAGAAAAACTAGCAAGCGGAAAGGACGCCTTTCGCTCAACGCCTTGATACTTTCGTAGAGAAACCAATCGACAATCATTTTACGTGATGTCTATACTCAATCAATTATGGTCTTACTACACTCCAACTCCTCGATTATATCGTAACTCTCCCCGGTAAGATGATACAAGATGCAGTAGGGGTATCATCGATCAGTAGGGAGCTAGGAAGGGAACTCTGGAAGGGTTAGCGACTGCTCGTGATGGCAAGTACCTGGAATATATTGTTGGAAAGGAACAGAAGGTGTTTCAAGGACAAATGACACGTTTGTCAATGACTCATCTGCAAAGTCGACTTCCTTTTCGTCTCATGGTTCGACAGCGTTCACGCCTCCATGCAGATAAAGCTACAATCCCTGAACTCCCTCATCAGACATAGCCTCACCCTCACCAGGGAAGTGCAAGTCCTGGATTTCGAAGACGAGGCCACGACCGGACCGCCTATGGCACCACCGGACTCCTAGGTCAACCTTCGACCCAATATGGAACCCATGTAAACCAATCTCTTTGTAACCTTTTTGATTTAATTCAATAAAATAATGTTCTTCAAAAAAAAAAAAAAAAAACTTGTGGTTTCTCCCATTAACAAAAATAAAAAGGAAAAACCGTTAACTCCCGCTAATGGCGTTAACTTTTGTTTAGTTGACAAGGGTGTTTTAGTCAAATTTTGTATGAAATTGCATGAAAATTGCCCTAAATTGGATATCTTTCAAATCTCCATCTATTTGAGAGATCACAACAAAAAAATTTTGACAAAAATGCCCATGCCAACTAAGTAGGAATTAACGTCGTTAACTCTCGTTAACGGTTTTTTCTTTTTTTTTGTTAACCGGAGAAACCACAAGTTTTTATAAGAAAAAAATAAAACACTTTCTCTATTTTGCAAATCTGTGAAATCACATGGATTTTTTTTTTTTAAATTTACCCTTTTTCTATTGAAGATTTTAATTTTTTGAACATGAGTTTAAATTTTTTTAATGTATAATTTGAAAAAAAAACTCAATAATATTTATCTTTTATAAAATAGATTTTTTCTATATTTTAAAGTATTTTTTGTATATATCGTAGGTTATATTATTTATTTTTCTTTTTTGGTAAAAACTAAAAAGGGTCACCAGGCCCTCGACATGAGCACAGCTGGTGCTATACTGTTGCACCTTGGCATTGTGCATTTCATTTCGTATAGTACAGTCCAATAATCCAGGTCTACACAAGTTACTCCACTAAGAATAAAGAACATATTTTGAAAGGCCATCTTGCTTCATGAAAGGATTTTGGAGCAAAACAATCTTTGAAATGTCGTTTTGCTCCATAACACCCAAAACCAGTGCAACTCTGAACCATAAGGCCTTTGAGCCATAAGGCAGCGTTTGGTACACAGGATATGATAGGATTATTATTTCGGATTAGATAGGATAAGATAGGATGGTTGGTAGCACCGGATTAGAAAGCTGGATTAGAAATCTTGCATTTGATGGACCTTAGATAGAACTATTTTACTGTTTATATTTTAAAATTTATTTTTAAATTATTATTTATATCATATATTTCAAATTAGTTTATTAAATTTTTGTATTTTAATATTTAAATTTTAAAATATTTTTAAAGTTATTATTTATGTCATGTGTCAAAAATTAATTTGTAAAAATTCTTTGTAAATACATATTAATAATTATTCATAAATTTTTTTTTTGTAAATATTACCCCTTTTCACTTCCAAACACTCTATTTATTAAAATTTAATTAGTAAAACAATATACAATTTTGATTGTTAAAATACTATACAAATTTAATATATTTTTGCAAGCACATAGCCACATTTTAACATAATGTTTTAAAATAATTAGAATAAAAATAATAAGGTCGAACACCAGGGGATAGAATGTATATATAACAAGGCAAATAATTTATTAACATAATGTTGACAAATAATTGGAAGGCAACTAATAAGGTTGAACACCGGATTGATCAATCTGATATATATAACATGAAAATTAAATTAAAATCTTATATTTAAATTTCGATGAACTTTAAAAATGAGAGAATTAATGAATTTGATTAAAAGTATGTATTAAAGGGTTTACAAATAAATTTTCCAAAACCTAGGGGCTAGAATATAATTATGCTATATATATTACAAAATAGTATGAAAGTAAAAAAGTTTAATAAAATAAATAAATTTTTAAAAAAAGTATTTTTTAATTTTTATTGATGGTTTGATGGAGGTGGATGTTATCTGGTGTAATTCTCCCAAAATACATGGGATAAAATTATTGAAGAAATCGTAATCCTAGGATTAGAATCTCAGGATAATATTTACATACTAAGCACCAGACATGGATTTTGGATAATAATCCAATCCAATCCCATCTAATCCTGTGTACCAAACACGGCCTAAAGGCCTTTGAAAAACCGTTTTGACTCCAATGGTTAATCACAAAATGTTATGTTTTTTTATTAAGACCTGATGTAGGAGGCTAAGTCAAATATTGTTGGGTTGGCGGGTCAACATAAAGACGGGAAGTTATTGAGTTAATTCCAAGATTGGGTCAGTTTTGGGTGTGGTTCGATATTTTGGCCATAACTTTGCCTACCGACATCAAAATCGGGCGTTCGACCCCAAATCGGAAAGCTCTTTGCGGTGCGCACGACATGGGAATGTCATATTTGAGAGAATTTTAGTTATTTTTTTTTTCTATTTTTAAAAATATTTTATCCGTTGAATTAGGGTTTTCGGTCTTTTTTCTATTTTGGTAATATTTTATATGCCAAATTAGGATATGATTTGAATCCAATTTGATCTCGGATTTTTAAGAGTTATCTGATTTGTTTTAGAGTTTTAAATTTAGATAAGTTTAATTTTAAATCATAATTCGTCAATTTTAGCAAATTTAGCTAAGATGATAGGGTTTCTAGGTTAGTCTTTGAAGGCTATTTAACCGGGCTTGTAGGTTGATTTTTCATTATTGAGTTTTGAATAAAAGTATTTTCTGAATTTTAAAGTATTTTCTCTGGTTCTTTTGGTTCTTCGTTTGTTCTTCGTTGCGGTCCTTGAATCCGGCTAGCACGCTGGATAATCGCTACCCTGCTCGGCATCAAGACCACTAAATATTTTTTTAATTATTACTTTTTATCCTAGTCAGTATTCAGTCAATATCATGGTTACAAGACAGCTCCATGGTTATTTTGATAAATAAAGTTAATAAACTAGTTCTTCCTAAAAATAATATACTGAAAAAATGGCCCTTAGATACACACATACCTCTATATATATATATATATATATATATATATATATATATATATATATATATAATATATATATAGAGGGTAGTGATAGGATGAGGCCGACCGCCTCATCCTATCAATATTAATATAGGGTATATATATATATAAATTATATATATTATATTTTTATAATCTATTTAGATTTATATTGATTTCTTTATATATTTTAAACAATTTTTAAATATGTATATATAATTTTTAAATTTATCTTATCCTTAGAATACATGTGTCCAATGCTCAGGCAGGATCCCAGGGACTGCACGAGCCTGTATGTGGCGCACTCCAAAGAGACAAGCTCCATTCGAATCTGAGGCACAATTGTGAATTAAGCGGGATAACAAACCATAATATAGAATAAACTCGAGTTCAAAAAGAACATAGAGTCATAAGGGTCCATAGGCCATATACAAAGTCTGGTCCCTATAATTGACTTGATTTAACTCGTCCATTAAACCCAGCTCATTTTATGATTCAATTTAATAATCTAGATACTAGGTAACAAATCAATTAATCAATCCTAGTAATAGTTTCCTCATTCAAACATACTCTTAGGTATTATTTATTAAAATAACTGACTAAATTATTCACCAACCTTGGTTGGACCCAACCATCAATTCACTTATCAGTTTGACTAAGTTGGACTAACTAGTCTTGACCCATAGGGCTAATCTAATGAGTTTGATTGGGTGGACCCAAACTAATTAAACTGATCGAGCTTAGCCCTCTAACTAAAACTAATCCATGGTCCCATCTACATTGGCTTGCCAACTAGTTCCAAACTAATCTAACATCTTACTTGACTAAACCTAATAAATTTTCAATCAAACTTCAAACCCTATTGCCACACAAGCACAAACTAACTCCCAACCATGGACTAAATCAAACTTCTCACTAGTGAACCTGTGCCTTGAACACCAAGTCTAACTAGTTTCTCAGCACAAGATTCTCTCATAAGATCCTATGACCAGGTTCAAACAACCCAAGTGTACCAAATCCAACTCCTTATTTATGAATACCCAGGCATTACTATCAGTAACAAATTTCTAACAAGAAACAATGATTTAAAACTCAATCACAGTCTCAAGAGAGCCCTCATCATCAACTCATCTCAACTTGTAGCCATCCACATGGCCTGAACCACCCTTCCTCCATGCTCTCCTACACAGCCATGTATACTTCAACTTTGAATTGAAATCTCTAAATCAAAACCAAGAAACCACCAACATTTTATGAACTACAATTCATAAGCACCTGCACACCCTTTGTGATCATCAAAACAACAACAACAAAATCTCTATAGTCACACACTCATGAAAACAAGGCTTATGACTGTCACCGAAATATCCAGAGTATAAGAACAGGAATATGAAAGAGATCATGCACGCATGACCCTCTGAACTTGCCCATAATACCCCCTCTACTGTGCAGGTCTGGCAACTCTTCTTCAACACTCACACATATAAACCTAAAAGCTTCACAACCTCAGCCCCCTATCAACATGAAGTCCTTATGATCACAGTGCCTAAAGAAATAATATGCTAGGAGCTGAGAAGGACTCACAATTATCAGGCCAAATGAGAAAATTCAAGAAAGAAGAAAGACTAGCACCTGTCCAATACTTAGTCTTGTTGGAGTTTATCCCTACTTGTCACTTAGGCATCAAACCCCTTCTAAGACCTGCTCAGTCATCCACACGAGCTTTAACCCCTTCACCGATGCTCAGAACCTTACCATGACCTCCCTGTCCATTGACAGAACCTCAGGCCGCCCCTGGTTTCCTCATCCTTCCCTCATGCATGCATGCAAGATACATGAGTCAAGGAGCAAGAGACTTACCACAAGGAAAACGTTGGGCGTGATGGAGCCTCTCCGTCCGGTTTTCTGCACTCCCCCGGAGACCGAAGAATGGCTACTTCCTTGATCTCCCCTCTCAACGACTGTGGGGACAAAAGAGAAGGTCACAGGTGCGGGTAAAAATCTTGAGAGGTCACTAAACTATACCCAAATATCACTTTGGGTACCGAACTTTAATTTGTTTCTTTTTGGTCACCCTATTTCTATTTCCTTTCAACGGGAGGGTACCCGAGGCCGGATTTATCTGACGTGGCCACCGGAACAACCACATGGAAGGTATTATGACACGTCACCAATGGCCACATCATCAACTTAACCACATCAGCTTATTGAAATTCCCCCCTTCTCCTCTTCTCCTTCGTTAGACCGAGAAAGATAGGGCGTGACCAGACCGCCGGGGAGTTTATACATTTCTCCTCTTCTTCTTCCAAATTCCTCAATTCTCCTCTTCCAAATTCCCCATTTCTCCTGTTCTCCTTCGTTGACATCAGCCCCCGGGAACAAGACAGAGAGATAGGGCGTCATCAGTCACTAGCCGATTGCGAGAACGAGAGAGCGAGCAGCGCCATGGCAGATAGTTGGGGGATAAGGCCGACCGAGCAGGAAGAACCAGAATACCGTAAGTGCTTCCATTAACTCAAGAAAATTAGGGCTTTGTAAATCAAAGATCATAATTAAGGTCACATAATTGGGATTTCTGTAAATTAGGGTTTGTGTAAATTAGAGTTATTAGCAAATGTTGTTTTTTTCACTGTTGTTGTTCAATTAATTAGGATTTGTGTAAATTTGGGTTTTTTTTTTTCAAACGTTAGGGTTTATGTAAATTAGGGCTATTAGCAATTATTGTTTTTTTCCCCTATTGTTGTTCAATTAGTTGTGAAAATAAATGAAATTTGCTAAAGGTTTTATTGCCTTGTTATATTCCAAGTAAAAGATTTTATTTGGTGCATTTCGTTTAATTATTATGCCTCTTCTATTCAGACAACTTTATTTCCTAGTTAGATTCTTAGTAAAAGGTTTTGTTTGGTGTATTTTGTTTAAAATCAAAGCTCCACTGCAGAAAGTAGCAACCAATTCTAATTGTTGGGCTACAATTGCTCTTGTGGAGTTATTTTTCTGGGAGGAACATGGAGATTTGATGGTGGGGTGTTGAAGTCCAAACAATTAATTATATGTTGCAGTGTATGGTTGGGTTAGTTGAATGATCAGAATGATATTGATAAGTTGCTAGATTGAGAAACACGGCTATAATGAAGCTGTGTGTATTGAGTTGACTTAAGATTGGAGGGTATGTATAGAGCGTGGAATTTGATTAAAATTGATTTCATTTAGCTTAACATGACAGACTAAATCTTTGATTTCCCTTTTCATGGGGAAATTGGTGATCTTAAGAATAGAACTCAAGCAATGTTACTGATATTTTATATTGTAATTATTAATCTTCTAAGACCTGAATCACAGTTGCATTTTTTTCTCCCATTTTTATTGTTGACTAATGGGTTTGTTTTAAGGATATATTGTAATTCTACTCAAGGATCATCATGTATTGTTTGCTACTGGTTCTTGAAAAGCTTAGTGTATCCTCATGTATTGTTTACTATTGAGTTTTTCTAATTCTACTCAAGCATCATCATGTACTATATATTGAGTTTTTCAGTATGTTGATACACAATAATTGAATGATTTTTTGGTATTCTTATCTCAGCACCCGAGACTGATTTTTTCACAATTCGTATGTACTGCACACTTGGTGATCTATACAATTGGGATGAGTATAGAATGACAGGATATATTGATTACTGTTGTGCTGATAAGCTATCTATGCTAGAAATTATAGCCATGGCTAAGGAGTTGAACATACAAGTGGATGAATGTAGTTTTTGGTGGTTGGATGTAAAAAAGGACAAAAGAACACTCACAGAAATAAAATGTGACTCTGATGTTCTTGGAATGGCATTGGCTATAGGCTGTAGGAGGCTTGTTAATGTGTATACCAGGGTGTCTAAAGTAGGTGTTAGTGGTAGTAGTAATAGTAAAATAAATGGTTCTGGAGTTGGTACTGATGGAGGTAAGGTTGGTGATAGTATTGATTTGGTCAATTGGAAGAAGGTGAAGAAGAGCAAGTAAAGGTCACAGGGAAGGTCTTGATAAGGTTGGTGGTCTTGTAATTAACACAGAAAGCAAAGAGAAAGAAATAGATGAGGAAGTTGAGATGCATGAAAGTGATCTGCATGATTCAGATTACAGCTTCCATAGTGATGAGGAGGACTCAATGGAGGATGATGTGATGCCAATGCCTGAAGAAGCTGCAGAAGGAGACATTGCAGGATTAGGAAGTGAGGTTGATGAAAGTGTAGATTCGGACTATGCTGACTCTGGAGAGTTGCAGTCCTGTTCTAGCACAGATGAGGAAGAATTGGAATCTGTGCGGCCTAAATATGTAGAGTTTAATGAAGAGGTTGATATGAAGGATCCTAAGTTTAAGATTGGCATGAAGTTCAGGAGTTTCAAACAGTTTAAGGAGGCAGTCAGGAATTACGGCATCAAGAATCGATGTGTGATGAATTTCAAGCCTAACAACAAGAAAAAGTGTAAGGCTTATTGCAAGCGAGGGTGTCCTTTCTACTTATGGGCATCACCTATGGTGAAGGACAAGACCACAGTACAGATTAAGTCTGGCTTCTTGAAGCATGAGTGCACTAAGGACCATAACATTAGACATGTGAGTGCACATTGGATAGCAAACAACTACTTAGAACAGTTTAGGGCAGACCCTTCATGGAGTCTTGCAGGTATTATTCAGGTTGTGAAGTGTAACCAGCAGGCTGACATAAGCAGACTCAAAGCTTGGAGGGCCAAACGCATTGCACTTAGGTATTGCTCTTCTTCTATTTTTTTTATATGATTTCATCATATATTAAGCCAAAATAGTCTTAATTTCCTGCAGTCATTGATGTCTAGTTTCGAAGCATTTGATTGTCTTTCAGTTCATGGGGATTTCTCCCTTGCATTTTTTTTAGCTTATGCTACCTAGTTATTTATTAATTTTTGTGTGACTATTGTTGGGCAAAAGGATGGTAGATAGTGATGAACAATCTCAGATTGCAAGGTTGTATGACTATAGAGGTGAACTGATCAGAACTCATCCTGGGTCAACAGTGAAGTTCAAGTGCAATGAGGGGGTTTTTGCTGCTATGTATGTTTGTTTAGGTCCACTAAAAGTTGGATTCTTGGAGGGTTGTTGGCGTATAATATCAGTGGATGGCTGTTTTTTGAAGGGTCTATATGGGGGCCAGTTACTTTCAGCAGTTGGAATAGATGCCAATGATAGTATATACCCTATAGCATGGGCTGTTGTGGATAAGGAAAACAGAGAGAATTGGCAATGGTTCTTAGAGTTGTTGGCTGAAGACTTGGGGATAACCAACAGCTACCATTGGGCATTCATGTCTGATAGACAAAAAGTAAGTGGTTTCAATTTTGTTTTCTAATTTAAATTAGCTTCTTCGTAAATGTTTGCTGATTATTTCTTATTTTTTTATTTGTTTTTTCCCCTCCTTTGTATGTTGCCTATGGTATGTGAAATGAAATACAATACAGGGCCTCATGCCTGCAATTGAAGATTTATTTCCCAATAGTGAACACAGGTATTGTGTGAGGCACATTCACACCAATTTTAGGCAAACCTTTAAGGGTAAAGCACTTAAGGATCAATTATGGGCATGTGCTAGGTCTAGCTATATTCCCGCAAATGAAAAGGCAATGGAGGCTTTAAAAGAAATGTCTGCAGGTGCATATCAATACTTGAAAAACATAGATCCAAAACATTGGAGTAGATCACATTTCCAAACACAATTCAAGTGTGACATGCTTTTAAATAATTTGTGTGAGTGTTTTAACAGTCAAATCCTAGTAGCTAGAACAAAGGGCATCATTACAATGAATGAAATGATTAGAACTAAGCTAATGGTTAGAATCCAAAGAAGAAGAGATTCAATGCAAAAATGTAAAACTGTGCACTGCCCTAGAATACTTGCAAAGTTGGAGAAGTCAAAGGAAATGAGTAGTAGATACAAGACAACATGGTATGGAGGAGACAAGTACCAAGTCTTGGGGCATGATGGCCAGTTTATAGTTGACACAAAGGAGTGGAGTTGTACTTGTAGAAAATGGCAATTAACCATGATACCTTGTAGTCATGCAATTTCAGCACTTTACTATAACAACTACAAGCCTGAGGACTACCTCGATGAATGTTACAAGGTCACCACCTTCTTAAGAACTTATGCTCATATCTTAAACCCAACACAGGACAGCAATAGTTGGCCCAAAAGTAACCAAACACCTACGATCCCACCTGAACCAATAAACAGAAAAAGAGGCAGGAAGCCCTTACTGAGGAGGAAGGAGGCAGATGAGGATGTTGTTGGCTTCACTAATGGTAGAGTCTGCAAGAAAGGGGTTAAAATGAGCTAAAAGTGTGTCTACAAATATATGTGTCTTTATTACAGGGAGAGGAAAGAAGTGTTGGCATGCAGCCTAGTGTACAACCTAGTGGGACAAGAAATACATATGCTGTGAGTTTTTGTTTTTGAGTATTAGATACATCAGATTATTTTTCAATTGGTTGAGTTTTATTTTATTGTTTTCCTTATGCTTCCTAGGGTGAGAGCGATGATCCCACGACTACCATTGATCCTCAGGTTCTTGAGGAAATTTTTGTACAGGTGTGTATAATTTTTTTCCAGCTTTGATCTGCAGCCATTTGTATTATACATGGGGATAACTTGGATTCTATGAGCATTGTAAGGTTGATCTCTTGAATAGAAACATTCAAAGTGAGGTACCTGCAGCAGCATACCATGTGCCAATAGAACAAATGGCACAACCACTAATGTCACAGCTAGTAGAGCCCATGTCACAGGTTAGTTTAATTTTTGCAGAACAAAGAAGTCTATATTTTAGGTATAAAGAACTAATTGTGATTTATTTTGCATATTTTAGGTTATTGACACTTCTGAGCAGGAGCTTGTCAGAGCACCAGCTGCAAGTAAAACAAGGATGGAAAAATTGAACATTATGCGAAGCAAAACGGAGATTGCAAAAAAGAAAGAACAAGTCACCCAGGTGAACCAACCTCCAATGAAGAAAACCCCAGCAATGAACCCCCCAGAGATATCAAAGATTCCTGTGTTGAGGCCTCGAGTGAAGGACAAAGTTGTTGAAGATAGGAACAAAGAGGGGGTTGCTGTAAAGAAAAGAAAGAAGTGGATTCCACCAGGTGTTGGAGGCTCTACTGGTTCTGCTGGTACATTGTAAAGAATCCAAAACATAGATTGTGAATGTAGTTTTTGTAAGAGTCACTAAACTTGCTTGCAGTTTTCAAATTGTGCAAAGTAGCCAGTGAACTCATTATGTTGTTGCCAAAACTTTGCAATTACTTTGTAAACATTCTGTTTATGTTACAAAGCTGGCAGGGCATCAATTTGTACATTTCAAAAAACATCCTCTTCATTATGTACAAAGCTTGCAGATTTTAAAAATATTATATTTATTATATACACAGGTATCAATTTGAAATCTGCAGAGTTCGTTATTTGTGTGTCAAATTTGAAGAAATAGATTGCTGAAATTTTTGCCATGAAGTTGGATGGACAAGGATTAAGACTGATTTGTATTTGTATGTGGTTGAAATTTACAGTGATTAAATGGTTAGGATGAAAGAATGTTCTTTATTATTTTTTAAATAAAAATTCAACCAATGGAAGGACTTTTTATATAGAAAATTAGAAGTTACATAAGACAAAATGTTGAATTCTAAACAACTGTTGTAAATGAAGTTACAATTATAGTAATAAAGTTCATCTGTTGCCCTTTGTGCTCATAATTGTTTAATTTCAATTAGACAATATTTGCTCCACCACAGTAAAATTACAGGAAAAAAATTTGCACAAGAATTATCTATAAAGATAAAGAAACAATTGGAGTTTCATATCAATTGAAATTGATCAACAGAGAAACATAAAGGATTGTCACAGATCAAATTATAGTTATCATCAAATGTTGAGTTTTCATTTATGAGAAAGTTCATCAACTGGTCTCTTTGCTCCCGCATTGCTTTCAATTGGACTCAAAGATCTTTGAGACAATTCTGCAAATAAAAAATGACTCATGTGCATCCATAGACCGGTTCATTCAGTCTTATATAAGCTTCATACACCAAAGTCTTCACGACATCTTCTTGGGGTAGGCATAAATAGGCTTTCGATCTACTTGGGGTTGTGCTCTGGCCGGCTAACAGCGCCCTAGCTCTCACCTTTCGCGTTCCCGGCCAGTAGGTGTCGTAGCGGTCTCGCCCTTCCCTCTTAACTCCCGCCTGACCACGGTCGCTCTCTACCTCTCTCGGCCAAACGAAGGAGAAGAGAAGAAATGAGGGATTTTGAAGGGCTGAGGTGGCGTTAGGTTGATGACGTGGCCTTGGTTGGTGACAAAAAAAGTCCACATTTCCTTTCAAATTGAAGTTCTCGCAGCCACGTCAGATAAATCCGGCCAGATTCTCTCGGGTACCCTCCCGTTGAAAAGAAATAGAAGTAGGGTGACCAAAAAGAAACAAATTGAAGTTCGGTACCCAAAGTGATATTTGGGCATAGTTTGGTGACCTCTCAAGATTTTTACCCTCACAGGTGCTGCAAGAGTTACAAAACATTCTCCCTCCTTATATAGAGCCGTGGTAAGACGGTTGAGATGCTTCGATCAAGAAACGGCTGCACAAACTCCTCCTCTACCTTTCATTGCTGGTTGTTAATGACCGCTGCGGAGAACGCATGTGAGACGCGCGCTGGGGAAAGAACAAAACGTCTCTCCACCCTTTTTGCAAAAACCTCCTTCAACTTTTAACTAGTTACATACAAGACCCCCCCATATTTATATTATAGAGAGAGGTGGTAACTTTAGTAATTTAAACCTTGTCTTTCCAGGGTCTCTCCACAAGGTCCCTGGCTGTATAAAAAAAACTAAGATAAGTCATCAATCCTTTTTAAATCCTCATAAATTCTTAAATTCCTGTCTAGTCCCCGATAACCTTGTTAAATTTAATTTATATCTCCAATTCATCTTCTATATATATATATTAGTTGCCCCTATATATATATATATATATATATATATATATATATATATATATATATATATATATTCCTAAATAATTTCTTCTATTTTCCTAAAACAATAAAACAAGAATTTCCAGCCATATATTTATAAAATCTTGGATTTTACAACATGTATATATGTACATATCAATTTAAAAATTATATATACATATCTAAAAGTTATTTTAAACAAATAGATAAATCAATATAAATCTAAATAGATTATAAAAAATATAATATATAATTTTTTTATATATATAATACATATTAATAGTGATAGGATGAGGCGGCGGCAAGTGCGGCCGGTCTCATCCTATCACGACCCTATATATATATATATAGGTGTTAGGATCAGGCTGGCTAGACATCCGGCCGCCTGATCCTAAGACTAATTTTATATATATATAGGGACCTGATATGGTCCGACCGGCCGTAAGTGCGGCTAGACACGTGTTAGGTCCCTACTGGTTGCTTAATGATTAAGCAACCAACTGGGCGCTGACATGTGTCCGGCCGCACTTGCGGCCTACTAGATTGTATTAGCGCCCTATATATATATATAATCATGATATGGTACCGTCGACTGTAACACTGTGCATTCCCGGTCGCCTCCCATTTGGCCCCCTAGAGCATGTTTGAAGAATTTCCAACCGTACGGATGGGAAGGTCATCGAAAAATAATCTAGTATGTTAATTTTCATACAATTTGGTAACCGTTTGGTCCTCCCACTTAACGGTTGAAAAATAATTCTTATTTTATAGAAATCTGTACGGTCCAGAATTTCAACCGTTTAGTGGGAGGACCAAACGATAATTAAATTATATGAAAATGGACATGCTAGCTTATTTTTCGATGATCTTCCCATCCGAATGGTTGGAAATCTTTCAAACATGCTCCAGGGAGTCAAATGGGAGGTGACCGAGAATGCACAATGCATCCGGCCGATTGCATGTTATCAGCGCCCTATATATATATATATATATATATATATATTATAGTTTTTTTAAAGTATTTAGATATATTTTGATTTATTTATAAATTTTAAACAATATATAGATATGTATATATACTTTTTAAATTATCTTATCTTTAGAATAAATGTATATATGTGCATATAGTTTTTAAAAATATATATACATATCTATATACTATTTAAAATTTATAGATAAATTAAAATATATCTAAATACATTATAAAAAATATAATATATATTTTTTGTATATATATAAGATATAATAAAAACGTTACAATCAGCTAGCCAGCCTGATTGTAATATATATATATATATATATATATATATATATATTTTTACAAGGGAATATAAGTAAACATAAGGTACATTTGCAAATATTTTGCTTATAGGAGTATAAATAATTATGTCTTTTATAAGGGTCTAATGCAAATTTCTCCAAAGTTTTTTCTTTAAATTGTGAAATTTAACAGAGAACAGTACATTAATGTAGCCCACAAAGGGTAATCCGGCCCACGTTAAACGGCCCATCTTCAAAATTAGGGTTTTTCCCAATCACTATATATAATCGAGGAGCCCTCCCCGACCCATTTCTAGGGTTTGCGCCGTGGTTCCCCGTCTCCATCTCGATCTCGCTGCTATGGGGAGAAGTAAGCAGCTCTCTCTCTCTCAACCATATCCGACCATGCGCCCTGTCTCAATTTCTCACTCCTCTCTATTGATGTGTTTTCATTTAAGCATTTTTGAGGTGGATCTAAAGGAAAATCACAAGTTTATACTTTTCAGAGGGTTTATTGTTGTGCTAGGGACAAGGTTACATGGCGCATAATTTGTTTTCTCCTCTTTGTTTTTGGATGTATTTGTAGCTCCGAATTAAATTTAGGCTTGGAAATTATACTCCAACCTACATATATTAGTGCTCTTCGTTCATAAAAGCAAGTTGAATAAGCTTTGACGTTTTAGGTTTCTTTAGTTTTGAAAGTTATGGAAATGTTATGGTTCGATGTGTTTCTGGGTACATAGGCCTTAGTCTTCTTTCATATCAACAAAAAATAAGCTGCATAATGTAATTCTTTGAATTCACCATTTGAGCAAGTCTTCATTATTTATTTATTTATCTATTTTTGGATAAAATGTTTGTATGGAAATCTAGAGCACGGATTCTTATATTTCTTTACTAATTCATGCAAGTTCCTGTATATGTTCTTTGTTTTGTAATTCATGTTATGCTATGGTTGTGGTGTTTTGTGTGTTGTTTTTTCATTGCACTAAATTTCTGTATTTTTTTTTCTTTATGAGGATTGCTTGTGCTACAACCTAGTTCCTAGAGAATTATGTTTTGTGAGATTTATTTTTGGAGATATTAAGTACTTGATATGCATAAGCGTGAAGATATTAATTTCAGATCTGCAGATAAATCAGTGGTTATTTTAATGTGCAGGACCAGCAAGATGCTATCGTCAAATCAAAAATAAGCCATACCCAAAATCACGGTACTGCCGTGGTGTCCCTGATCCGAAGATTAGGATCTATGATGTGGGGATGAAGAAGAAGGGAGTTGATGAATTCCCATTCTGTGTTCATTTGGTCAGTTGGGAGAAGGAGAATGTCTCGAGTGAGGCTCTCGAGGCTGCTCGGATTGCATGCAACAAATACATGACAAAGTTTGCTGGGAAGGATGCTTTCCATCTAAGAGTTAGAGTGCATCCCTTCCATGTTCTGCGCATCAATAAGATGCTTTCATGTGCTGGGGCTGATAGGCTCCAAACTGGAATGAGAGGTGCTTTTGGAAAGCCTCAAGGAACTTGTGCTAGAGTGAGCATTGGTCAGGTCCTTCTGTCTGTTCGGTGCAAAGACAACATTGGTGACAATGTACAAGAAGCCTTACGTCGTGCCAAGTTCAAGTTCCTAATTGAGTCAAAAGATCATTGTCAGCAGAAAGTGGGTATGTCTTGATTTTTGTTTGGCCAAAGATCTTTTGTCAACAGACATCATCTTTGATTTTGATTAATGGTTTACTAAATTTCCATCTTTATCATGGGACAATAGCCTGATTGGATCTCGATTAAAATATAATAACTTAAATTTTATCATTCTCAGGGGCTTCACCAAATTTAACCGTAATGATTACATGAGGGTGGAAGAGTGAGAACAAATTGTCCCCTGATGGTGTTAATCACGAAGGTTAGTTCTCTTAAGATATTTTTATCGTATGCGAAGCTTTTCATGCAATGCAGTTGTTTGTGCTATATCTCTTGAATCATTAATGTAATTGTTCTTCTATAATGAGCCAGCATGTCGCTTTCCTTTTATTATTTTTTTATGACCACTGATTGAACACAACTTAAAGATATTCTTTTTGATCTAATGAGTACCACTGAATATGTTATACTATACATGCATTGTTTCATGTTCCCTATCAAAAGACAATTGGCTTCAACTAGCATAAAATGGTCATATTTCTTTCAAGATTGCTCATTCATGTTGATAATACCAAAGTGGTGGCATAAATATACTTTCCCTTGAGCATTTGTTATGAAGGATCATATTATG
Organism: Dioscorea zingiberensis; assembly: GCA_026586065.1. NCBI lineage: Eukaryota > Viridiplantae > Streptophyta > Magnoliopsida > Dioscoreales > Dioscoreaceae > Dioscorea > Dioscorea zingiberensis. The sequence continues at coordinate 51,779,532 of CM048820.1, forward strand.
TGAAGTCAAAACCTTGCAAAAAAACTTTCACAAGGGAAGTTGAATAGTCCATTTCCTGGGAGTTCAAATCATGCCAATGGCGTGTTTTCTAGTGTCTTGTTCACATTTATTTAAAAAAAGAACTTGTGAAAATTCAGTTGATGTTATCATGCCATTAGGAAGATTTTCTTCCTTTTTTTTAAACTTTTGAACTTGTATGAACCATGGTGTGTATGGGACCTGGCATTTTGTGGACCTATATTCTCAGACTTACAACATATGCTAATTTATTCAACTCTAATTACCGGTGAGTTTTCATTGTTACCGTTCTAGTTGTAATCTTGCATCCAACCCAAATTACTAACCTGTTCTATTTTGTTATAATAGACCAACATAAATTACTGACCTGTTCTATTATTTTACAGCTTCTTGGATGTCATGGGCCACTCTCAAACCGACGACCTGGACAAGCTTTCCTTGATGCCACATCTTAGAATTTCATTGTTGGAGTCTCCGTGAACTAAAACAATGCTTATTTATCCCCATCTCCACTTAGCTTTGGTTTATGTTTTCCTTTTTGATTTGTTATCAAATCTCAGGATTCTACTATGTTCCTTCAGTCTTGTTATTTGCTTGTCTGGCTAAACAATGAGTTGTATTTCTGACTAAAATTTTCCTTCTTGGTTGCAATGTTTGCCTATGCTTTTCACTTCATTTGCCCATGCAAATTCATTTTCTTATAGTGTTCACTGTTCATAGCGTTTTACTATGAAAACGTTTCCAATAAAACGTTAACAGATGAAAACGTTCCTATAAAACGTGAACCGTAGATATCAATCTCGTAATAGACGAGATCACGAGACGTTCGCACGTGAGAGTGGAACATTTAACCCTTCAGAGCAGCCAAACGGCACGTGCCACTTTCACAGCACTTCTCTCTAGTCTTCAGTCTTCACCACCGAAGCTTAAGAGTTTCCAGAATCGAAAGCTTGAAGGGGGAGAGAAAGAGAGATGAAGATCTATCACATCCCATGCCTCGAGGATAACTACGCTTACCTGTAAACCCTAACCCTTGATTTTCCAGTTTGGATCTTCGCTAAACCCTAAGTTCTTGATTTCCATCTCCTCGATTGCAGGATCGTTGATGAAGCCACGCGTGAGGCCGCCGCCGTTGACCCCGTTGAGCCGGAGAAGGTCATCCGTGCCGCTGACGAGGCCGGCGCGGACATCAAGCTCGTCCTCACCACTCACCGTCACTGGTTCGGCTCTTTCGATGATTCCTTTATCTTTGTTTTTGGTCAGGCTGCGATGGTGTGGAATTCTCGTTTTTTTTTCTTATATAGGGATCATGCGGGTGGGAACAATAAGATGAAACAGTTGGTGCCGGGGATCAAGGTCTACGGTGGATCTCTAGACAATGTCGAGGGATGCGATAATAAGGTGGAAAATGGGGATAGGCTTTCTCTCGGGGCGGATGTGAACATTCTGGCCCTCCACACGCCTTGGTATATCATACTAATCTATTAATTTTATGTTTGCAATTTAGATAATTTGTCCTTCTTGCTTGTGATGTTACTAATAATAATCATGCTTGAAATTTGGGAAGAATTGGGTTGAATGTGAAGTAGATGCAAATTCTGGGTTTACAAAGAGGGTGCTCCGCCCCCACCCTATGCTAGGACGTAACTATATAATATGGCCTATATAGAGCTTTACAAGGTAATATGACATGTCTGCCAATGCTATATGACTGGAAAACATTGATCTTGTTCATGAAGAATAGCTAATCTATGAGCTACCTTTTACTTGTGTTTCTCTTTCATTGCTTGATGTCAACTATACTTTGAATTTCTAGTTGGAAGACTGGCATGGTTGCATTTTCTTTTATTTCAAGTTTAGAAGCCTGGTTCTTTTCTGTTGTTAGTTGGAGATGTTTATAATCTACCTGTTGACTTTCATCAATTAATGTCCATTATACAGCATTGCACTCAGAATGATACAAGGTTATAGATTTGAAGTCATTTTCTCCGGAAAACCATAGACTGAAATTTAGATATGCTTCAATTTATAACTATTCAAGCCAATTTTTTTTTATTTTTTAAGCATGTCATGTTTAATGAAAGATATCAAATTCAGTTTGTATCCTGTTTGTCTTCACTTGGAATATTTTCATGTAATATATTGGAAGCTATTTTTTTGAGTCTTGTGCTAGGTCATTCCTACAGTTATGACATACAAATATACTATAATTGATTGTCATACTGAACATTTCATTTCTAGAGTTAAAATTTCTTGCGGTCTCAAATTTGCTAGAGAAAAGAAGACTTTTGGTTACAAACATTACTACATTTTGGAGAAGCACCAATCGTGCATCCCTAGGTTGTGCAGGAGTTGATGTTGGGGTCCTATCCATCAGGGGGATGAATTCCTTGCATTAACAGAGTCCTTGAAATTAGCATAGTCTCCTAGTATTTCTGTAAATTTTAATTGAAAAGTTGTTGGATTTTGTGTATGAGCAGTTTGTAGTAGAAAAACTGGTGTGGGTTTTATGCTCTCTATAGCTTTAGATGGTTAGGCATATAAACCTTCTGTTCCCGGAACCTACTACTTAAGGTTTTAACATGCATTTGTCACATAAGTAGCAATCGTATTTTGCACTGGTTTCTTCTTCCTTGCCTCTCTGTGAATAAACTCCTTTTTGATCAATTGATTCCACGCCTCCTTCTCCAGCCACACCAAAGGTCACATAAGTTACTTCGTGACTAGCAAAACAGAAGAGGTTCCAGCTGTGTTTACTGGAGACACATTGGTGAGTGGAAATTGCATTTATTATCCTGCCATTCAGTCATCAGATTTTTTCAATTTCGATTCTCCGTGTTCTCTTCCTCAGTTTATAGCAGGTTGTGGGAAGTTCTTTGAAGGCACTGCAGAGCAGATGTATGAATCACTTTGTGTGACATTGGGTTCCTTGCCAAGGCCAACTCGTGTTTTCTGCGGTCATGAGGTTGGGTACTTAATATCTTATTTGTAGTACCCATCTTTTATAACTTGTCCGATCAGATTGCTTTTGAATGGTTTTTGTTATGCTTGTCAACAGTAATGAAACTCAAATGATCAACTTATTGAATGATCCCAGCTTAAATTCTTAAAATTAGTCTTTTAGTAAAAACCATAGAGATACCTACTTGTCAAAAATTGGTTGGTTGAAATCCTATGCCTACTTTATAGATTATATTTGAATATGAATGATTTTTTGCAAACTTTGGAATGCTTTAAGTGGTTGCACTGTGTGTTGATATGGCTGCCTTCATTTCCCATTGACCAACTTGCTCAAGGTTTGATGCACTCTTTTCATTTTGACAGTATTTATTGTTATTTATACATCTATTTAGGTGGTCTCCCTTCATTCTATTACGAATAAATTGTATACTTTCGTCCAGTACACAGAAAAGAATTTGCGCTTTGCGTTGACTGTGGAACCAGAGAACGAGAAGATCTCACAAAAGCTTTCATGGGCCCAGCAGCAACGTCAGGCAAACTTGCCTACCATTCCTTCAACCATTGATGAAGAGTTTGAAACCAACCTGTTCATGCGTGTTGATTTGCCAGAAATACAGGTATTGTCATCTCCTATTTGATCATTCAGAGAATGTAGAGTCCTCCTGTAGGGGATAATATTTTTCCTGGTGCTGCAGGCAAAAGTTGGATGTCACTCACCTACTGAAGCAATCATGGAAATAAGGAGGATGAAAGATAATTGGAGAGGTTAAATAAATACCAATCCTCTCCTTTCATGTTGTACGACTACCTTATGTATTGCAAGTGCACTGGTTGTTGTTGCCTGCTATGTATTGCAAGTGCACTGGTTGTTGATGCCTGTCAATAATCAACTCCTGTTCTTTAATGAGAAGGATATTAGAACTTCAGTAAGAAAAGATACAGGGAGTGAGTTCCTATTCCATAAAGGGTTACTGCTTGATTCCACCTTACTCAACAAGCAGTTTTCTCCTCTTGTTTTGGGTGAGAAAAAACAGATTTTCATCAAATAAAGCTTGATGTGTCTCTTAGGTTGTAACTCAACTAATATGAAAGTTTTTATGGAAGTTATTTTCAATTGCATTACAATTTTTCTCCGGTTTTTGAGCTACAGCAAAGTAGAGCTCATATGGTAAGATTTAGTTTCATATGGATAAATAGTGTAAGATTTTTTATTTTTTATATAATAATATATAGTTTGATTTATACGCATATGATACCATATGTTGATGCAATAACCCGCGTTTCCTTTGTGATAGGAATGGGTAAAGATAAATTTGAAATTGTGGGAATTCTTCTATGGATTTGATAGATAGGTCGGTCATAATTGATGATCTTCTTTTGTCATCTCATTATTTCATTGGATCAAGAACTCTTTTAAGGATTAGTCTTCATGAATCCAATCTTATCCTTCTTTTTTTGTTTTTGGTTTGGTTTTTGACAGAGAGAATCCAATCTTACTTTGTGAGATGAGAGAACTATGAAAGAGAAGGAATCTATGTGTTTGTGTTCAGTGGAGCCTCTAATAATAAGCCATAACTTAAAGAGAGGTTTCTCGAAGAGGATTTTCAGAGAAAAGATTTGGTACCCTTACCAATGGGCTAGTGATCTCTTTTTATAGCTTTCTGATTTGATTCGTCATATTTCAGTCTTTGGAGATTCATCATCAGCAGTCAGGAAACTTGAGTATCCAAGTCTTTATCTTGGTGGGTTGGATCGTGTTCATGGATATTTTACCCCATAACACTTATCCCCCCCCCCCAATTCTCCAGGCCGACCTGTTTAGCTAGGTATGGCTTGGGGAGTTCGGTCCTTGGTCGGAGCATAATTAGATCAGAAAAATTTCATCGGATGATTGATCATGAATTGTCTTTTCCGGGTGAAACCGAATTGATAGGATTGCCATTTAGTAGTAACCTTGACCGATGGGTTTTGATTCCTAATGGATAAAACACCCCAACTTTTGAAGCGTCTTTGATTGAAAAGTAATGGCAAAGTCGATGGAGGAGATGATGGGCACGCTTCCCATAGGATAGCCTCGAGGCGTGTCATATACACTGACTTAAGTGTCACTCATCCATCGGTGTGTTTGTCTGATGATTCGTTTGCGCCATAGGGCTTCAATTAATTACCTATGGGGAATCACATATGCGGACACTATTTATAAATAGGTCCGTAGAGGGCTAGGATTTCACTTTCAGTATCCTCACTTTTACTTTTGAGAACCCTTGCCGCGGTTTGAAAAATTACTTTAACTCCTCGAAGCGACTTTTCTTCGTCCCCCTAAACTCAGAGGTAATGTAATGGAGGTTCCTCCTTTAACGATTAGGGATCAACCTTAGGAGATGGTAGAAATGTCAACCGTCGTCGAGTTGGTAGCATGCATTCTTAGTTTTCATGCGCTCATCCAAATAGGCGACGACTTTGATATGTCGTCTCCCTTTAGGGTTAGGCTTCCAAACTCTAGGGAACTGACCTGTTCTCCTCGGCCTAGGAAGTTGGCCTTGTATGTAGGGTCTTTTAGAGCCGAATTGCACCTTCCTCTTCATCCCCTATTTTGTAAGATTTTGTCCTTCCACAATCTAGTTCCTACCCAGATTGTCCCAAACTCATGGAAGTTTTGCATTCAACTAATCTTATTTATCTCGGGCTTTGGATTTTCTGTGGGTTTGTTATTCAATTCTTTCTACCCAGCTTTGAACCTTCCTTCTATTGGTTTTGTCTCTTTTTCTCATAAAAAAAAACATCATCGTTTTGGGGACTAGTACTATTTCACTGCTAGGACCCGTAGATCTTTCCTAGGAAAAGCCTCTTCTTCCATCCATCATTAGAAGTTAGGGTTGTTCTTTGACTCTTTTGGGCTTGACCTCTTGGGGTCCCCCAAATACCGATTCTTCCTTTAGGGCAAAGACGTCCCATGCGGAGGAGGATCAATTGATCTTCTTCCAAGCTTAGGACTCTCCCATCTTTACTACGTTAGTCACGGTAGAAAACTTGTGCATGATTGGTCTTGTCTCTCCGACGGGGGTAGGGCGCCTTTTTCTTTAGGAAACTCTTCAACCTGGGCATAGCTAATCAAATCAATCTTGTTTTTTGTAGAGAACAAGATCGGCCAATGATGGCTTTTGTAAGGACTTTCAAAAAAGAGGTTGAGGGATTTGTCTAGTTCGCTTGCTCCACACTAGACCAAGTGTCTATCCGAAGAACTTCTTCATCCTACGAAAAAGCTTCAGGATCAATTGGAGGCCTCGACAACCTCGACCGGAGAAGGTGGCGATAGAGAAGAATTAGGATCAGGGATAGGATTCTAGCTCCTCCTAAGAAGATCAGGGAATATGTATTTTTTTGGTTGTAATTATATATTGGGAAAATTTCAAAAAACTACCATGTGGTTTGCCACTTTCTCAATTCTGTCCTTGTGGTTCAAAATTGAACCACAATGACCCTATGGTTTGCCCGTTAATCACTTTAGTACCCTGTAACACTGTGCATTCACGGTCGCATCCCGTTTGGCCCCCTGGAGCATGTTTGAAGGATTTCCAACCGTATGGATGGGAAGATCATCGAAAAATAAGCTAGCCTGTCAATTTTCATACAATTTGGGAACTTGTAGGGTCTTCATCTTAACAGTTCTTATTTTATAGGAATCTGAACGGTCCAGAATTTCAACCGTTAAGTGGGAGGACCAAACGGTTACCAATTATATGAAAATTGACAAGAACCAATGGAGCCTATTCGATGATCTTCCCATCCATACCGCTGAAATCCTTCAAACATCTTTCTAGAGGTGCCAAACGAGACGCCGAACAGCGGCAGGTGAATGCCTTGATATTCTGAGAAGTACTAAAGTGATTAACGGGCAAATCACAGGATCTTTGTGGTTCAATTTTGAACCACAAGGACCGAATTGAGAAAGTGGCAAACCACATGGTAGTTTTTTGAAATTTCCTCTTATATATTTGTTAATTAGTGTAATTATGTTATTTGTTAAACAATTAATTATGTTATCATTTCTTTAAAAAAAAATTTGCCACGTCAGTATGCCACATCAACATGCCTTAAATTCCACATTTAAATTTTTCTGCTAATGTGGCATGTTAGCACCACGTCAGTATACACCTGTCACTTAACATCAATAAATACGACTACTTGTCACTCCAAGTAAAATACGATCATCTGTATAAAAAAAAGCTTATATTTGATTTGTATGCCACCATGTTAGAAACATGGATGGAAGTGAATAAAATATGTAAAATACATGGACCACATTGAACATTTTCAAAGTATAGGGATGCAAGTGAATAATACTATAATAGGGTAAAGTACAATGATGCAAAATGACTTTAACCAAAAAAAACAAAAAATAAAAATTTCATGACTTCTCCCACCCAAGTTGGAAAGCTTCGAGTTAATTTATTGTTGTTAATAGCAAGAGTCATGAGGAATGTGCAGTTCTTCAAGAATGATGGAAACTATCCATGTAGATAGTTGTTGCTCATGTCTAACCCATTTAAGAATTGTAGGGAGCCTATCTGGATTCTGGAGCATTACTTTCAAGCATGTTGTAGGCCAGGCCGAGGTATTGTAAATTTAGCAAGTTGTTCCCAAATTGTTCCCAAGTTGTTCACAAAAATAATTAAGTATATTATATATTTTTTTTAAAAAATTTAATAATTATTTTATTAATTTTTTAAAAAAATTTCCACAACAGCATGGATTAAATTCCCATTTAAAAATTATTTTACCATTTTTTTAAAAAAATGCCATGCCAACAAAATATAGCCATGTGTAAATAAAAAATTCAAAAAAATAGGTCGTATTTCATTTGTATGTCACACAATGCCTTACGTCGAGCCGGGGATAGTATTGAACAAAATCATAGAAATCTGAGGCAGACCGTATTGAACATTTTCAAAATACAGGGATGGAAATGAACATTGGGGTAAAGTACATGGATGAATAGGGGATTTAAGCCTAAACATAATGAAAATTCACATTACATTTTACATTCACATTTCAATAAAACCTATTCCTGCCTTGCACCATGGATTACATTCATATTACAAAATAACTTCTTCAAGTAGCGAGTGGTCTTCTTTGCAAACAAAATAAGTTCAAATTCTGATAGGGCCTGCTATATCTTTGCGTCACATTTTTGACAGGGCCTTGTAAACAAAATTGCTACACAGAACTAGTCTTTTTCTTCAAAAACTCAAGTAAGCCTCCTATATCTTCAAATTCCAATTGATATTGCAACTAATGAATCAACATAAGTGTTCAATTCTCTTAGGCCCACTTGCTCCCGCAAAACAAAATTTTTCCAAGGTAGTCAGTATAATAAAACCTAATCTTGCCTTGTAAAGTTATGAAGAAGTAGCTGCAATTCTCTTGTGCCTACATTACACAACTACAATTGATCCTCAACTGCTGGGGCAAGGTTATGAAGAAGTAGGTGGAATTAACCCTCCACTAGAGCCCTGAAAAATTAAAACAATAGACCCAGTTGTCACAACAGGATTTTTTCCATATTAAATTATAAATCAAATACTTACATCACTCATGGGTTCTTGCTACATTTGTGGGAGCACTTGATGATTCCCCAACTCTTTACCTCTTTTCTTTGACAACCCCTTTTGTTATGCCTATGATGATCCATATAGGTAGAACTAGAGGCAATGTGATAGAGCGAACACAGCGAATTTGGACCCCATTTCGAATTAAACTTTCAATTGGTGTAATTTTTCAACTCAAGTTCGAATTATAAATTTCAGCTCGAATTCAACTCATATTAGCCATAAAATTTAATTAGAAATAATCAAAATTAAAAAAAATAAAATTTAACACGATTAAATACCATCAAATTTTTTAAATGATGGTATTCCTTGGTAAAAGGTGAGAGAGTAGTTTGCTCTTTGCTCATTGCTCACCATGTAGCTATGTGATCTTGATAGCTCAACATCTAATTATATAAGACTTTGACAACCTCATCTTCCTTTGTTGTCTGATGTGGGACTAAAATGAAACTAGTTTTTTTGTGTTTTGCTCACAGGCTGATAGCATCACACACACACACTGGCACACACGTACACAAATATATATATATATATATATATATATATATATATATATATATAATATTTTCTTTATTCTAATTTGATTTAATGTAACTTAAATCAGTATAATATATATATATATATATATATATATATATATATATATATATATATATATATATAGTAGTGAAAAGGATGAAGTATCGTACTCATCCTATCACTACATATATATACTAAGTATATATAAAAATTATATATTATATTTTTTATAATCTATTTAGATTTATATTGATTTATCTATATATTTTAAACAATTTTTAGATATGTATATATAATTTTTAAATTTATATGTACATATATACATGTATTCTGAGGATAAGATAATTTAAAAATTATATATATATATATATATATATATATATATATTATATATATATATATATATATATATATATATATATATATATATATCTAAAAATTGTTTAAAATATATAAATAAATCAATATAAATCTAAATAGATTATAAAAAAAATTATAATATATAATTTTTATATTTATTTATTATATATAAGTAGAGATAGGATGAGGCCGCTATCACTACTCTCTCTCTCTCTCTCTCGAGAGAGAGAGAGAGAGAGAGAGAGGCGATGTTATAGTGGTGCTAAGGCGCGCATACGGTAGCCCGACTTTGTGACTACAACATTGGTAGAGGCCTCGGCCTTGGCCCGGCAGGCCATTGTCTCACAAGTCAGGGCCGGTTGCAAGTCTTGCGATGCGGCCCCTCGCTGTAACACCGGTCTATATATATATATATATATATATATATATATATATATATATATATATATATATATATATATTCAAACTTCGAACCAAACTCAAACGACCTGACTCTAGCTTGAGTTCGACCAAGGTTGTCAGACCCGGCCTGGGGCATTGACCCGGCCAAGCCAGGGGTCAGGGGTCAAGGGTTCAACCAGGGTTCAACCGTGGTCGATAATAAAATAATAAAAAAAATATTATATAATAATTAATAATAACCAAATATGCTATAAAACATAATTATAATACTAAAAATTTAAAAACATGATTAACTAAATTTGATATTTAAACATAACTACACACCAACCTATCAAAAATAGTGAACACTCACACGTCCACACACCAACCTATAAAAAATAATGAAAAATACATAATCAAAACATAACCACAATTACCAAAGTATTCAAATACAACTAACATGAGTTTAAACTTAATTCCACACTCAAAACAAACAAAGTTTAGAACAAAATATTCAAACAAACATAATCAAAAGATAGCCACAATTCCTAGAGTATTCAAAGTTCAAACACAACTAACATAAGTTAGATCCATGAACTTGGATCAAAACTCAAATTAATATCATCATTGCCATCACATCTTTGGATTCTTTGCTCAAAATATTGGGTATCATTGCTTGCATTGCCACCAACATCAACAAGATCTTGCAAATTTACATCTTCTTGGATATCCACATCATCTAATAAACAAAATAACAGTTTTATATTAGAAACAATGAAACATTATATTATTAACAAAAAAATTTTCATTATTTGATATCAAAGCTTTTACTAACCTTGACCATGATGATCATCAATGATAGGAATAGCATAATCTCCATAAACACTATCTTCCATGATTTCATCATAATCAAGCTCAGGAGGAAGTTCTTCTTCTGTTACCCAAAAATCTGTCTTATCAATACAATCATAATCTACTTGATCATAACTTCTTTTCTTATTATGATGCCCGTGAGAAATTAGAATTTGAAAATGTAAGCAATAAAATTACAAAATTAAAAATAACTAAATTATAAATGAGAGTTTTTAATACCTATTTAAATGGCCATAAAGTTGTAAGTCACATAAACAAGATCATTTAACCTTTGATGCTCCAATTTGTTTCTTCTTTTAGTGTGGATGCGCTAAAAAAGACTCCAATTGCTCTCACATCCCAATGAAGAAGCGGTTTGACTAAGGAGTCGAATAGCTACCTTTTGCAAATAAGGCGCGCTATGTCCAAACAATTTCCACCATTCATCTATAAAAGATAGTAAAACACAGAAGTAAATAACAAGATATAACTTATAAGTTAAATTAATCTTTAAAATTAAATACAAATTGGAATCTAGCACAAACCTGGTTGCATATTTTTTAGATGCTGACAAAGCTGATTCACGACTGAAATTCCCTAGTCGATCTCGATATATTTTGATCTCCTTCATTGCCTTCTCACTATTGCTACATATACTTTTTTTCTCTAACATATCAAGAAGGCCTTGCATCACTTTTGTACTATCCACAAATGTACTTTGATCATATATAAATGCAGGATTTAGAAAATAAGATGCTGCATGAATGTTGCGCCTCAAATGCTTATCCCATCTTTCATTAATAATTTTGATGTAAGGATCATATAATCTTTGTTTATCTCTTAAGATAAACATGATTCCCTTACAAATCCTGAACATCCCTCATAAACATAACCAAGAGAAGGCTTTTCATCAGCATCCACAATGCGAAGTTGCTTAATTATTGGAGCTTCTATTTTCACCATTAACAAGCAATCCTCCCAAAATTTATTGTCCAAAATAATAGAACTAACCATTTTACCCATGGCCGATTTGGACAATCTATGACTAACATAATATTTATCAACCACCAAAGCTTGCAAATCATGTTTGTGATCATAAATGCTTTTAAATTGATAAAAGCGATGAAAGCGAAGCAGAGTTGCTCTGGGCGCACAATTTCTTTCCAACCAGCTCTTTTTCTTAACCAACTCAACAGATAAATATGATTGTACATAAAAATGGTTACCTTAGAAGCTTGTGAGGCAAGGTCAACCATATGATCCATCTTCCCAATATCTTTCAAGACCAAGTTCAGGCAATGCGCAACGCAAGGAGACCAGTAAATATGATTATATTTCTCATGTAATAGCCTTCATGCAATAATGACAAAATATAACAAACTATGTTGTAAAGAAACATAATTAAGTAGATGATACATAAATTATAAATCCATTGCTAAATCAAGCTAAAATATTGAAACTCACATACCTGCAGCAACATAATTGCTAGCATTATCAGTCACCAAATGCACAACATTTGAAGGCCCAACCCATTCCACAATCTGTGTAAACAGATTGAACAAATTTGTAGCATCCATAATGATATCTGATGCATCAACAGATTTTATAAAGGATATACCAGCAGGACAATACACCAAAAAATTGATCAAAGTTCTTTGTCTTTGATCACTCCAACCATCACCCATAATTGTGCATCCAGAACTAGCCCAAGTACTTCTCAAGTTATCAACAAGTAACTGACATTCTTTTTTAGAATTCTTTAGTAAATGAATCCTCATATCATTATAAGATGGGCCTCTATATCCAGATCCAATCCCAACAATAGCATCCAACGCCGGCTGAAAGTAAGGTGACTTTAATGCATTAAAAGGGATGCATGAGTCAAAAAAACCTACCGTGCAAAGCCCATATGTGCCTTCTGAATAGCTTGCTTGTTAGCAAATGCACTCCTTATTCCTGGTTGAGACTCTGGGGTTGTCCTTGGAACCATAAATTTTTCAATGAAATCCTTGGCCTTTCTTTTTCCTAAAGATTTATCCATTGTTGTTGTCATCCGTTGTGAGATTGTTAGAGGATTCAACTCCTGAAAATCATCATCTTCAACTTCATATGCATCTTCAAATGAATCCTTCTCTTTTTGTTTTGATGAATTAATAATCTCCGTCATTTGCTTGCGAACATCATTAGAAACTTTTTTACAAGCAGCTATATTTCCCCGAATTCCAGCTATATGATACTTCATTCTATTAATTCTCCCACCTTGATATTTTGATCCACAATAAAAGCATAAGAAAACCTTTTTTCCCTCGAGCATCATTAGATACACTGAAATGTTGCCAAGAAGGATCAGTTTTCAAATGAACATTGCCACTTGAACAACTAGATGATTGCGTATTGCTGGCCTCTTGTTCCTACACAAAGCAAAATTAATAAATTCAGAAATCAGAAATGTTATGGTAGATAAATTCATTTGATCCTACACAAGCAGCTATATCACATTACCTAATTTGGGGAAGAAAGAAGGAATTGCATAATTTGCATAATTTGCATAATTTACAGAAGTTATACTGTTATAGAACAAAACAAAGTTGCAGAACATTCTTAAAAACTTAATAGTTAATACATGCTTCAATTAATATAGTTTAGCATAGTTAAGAACTTAAGAACAACAAGGTTTTGCACAAAAATATCTCATCACAATGTGTCATATAAGCAACAACCATTCTTAAAAACTTAAAACTTAATCCATGGGCCAGAACTCAGAAGTTCAACACTTCAACTTATCTACAAATAATTGAATAAATTCAAGGAAACCAACATCCATAGAGCTTAGCAATCAGCATACAAGAAACTGTTTTAAGTGTTTAACATCAATTGGATCACATTCAACGCAAGTATACAAAAGTAACAACTAACAACACAAGACATCAAGCAGACTAATTCAGTAATTCTAAGAATGAAAAAAACTGCAATCCTTTCCATGTAAAAAAAGAATAAAGAATAAGGAAAAAAATAACACAAATCAGCAGCAAAAGATGAGGAACAGGACAATGAGGACACATATAAAACAGAAAGAGATCAAATAGATCTATGTCTCGGCCTAAGTTTAAAGTTTAAACCATATCAAAGATTCAAAGCAAACATACCGATTTAGGCGGCGGCGACCCCAGGCGAGCTGGCCCGAGGTGGGGATGCGTCACTATCCAAGTTTCCGATGGGCGACTCCGATGAGCGTCTCCGAAGGATGGAACATGCGATAGAGATGAGTGGATGACTGGTTGGCGACTTGTCGGCTGAGACCACTGAGAAGGTCTCGGGAAACATTTTCAAAAAGATAGGATAAAAATTAAAAAAATTAAAAAATTAAAAACATCACCCTAAAAAACCCTAGCATTGTGACCTGGTTGACTCGGCCTTGTCAATCAGTTCCCGGTTGGCCCAGCTGGGTTACCAGGTTAATGCCAGGTCAAAGGCAGTCCGGGCTTGGGGGGTATATCCGAACCGGCCACATGGCCAGTTCCCGGTTTTTCTGGTTGAACCGGCTGGGTCGGCCCGGGTCTGACAACGTTGAGTTAGACTCACTTATTTTTCGAGTTCAAATTTGAGTTCAAGTTCAGTTTGTTATTAAAATAATCGAACTGAACTCGAGCTAATATCGAACCGAACTCGAGTTGCTCACGAACAGTTTGATAGTTAGCCAGCCCTAGGTAGAACAAGTCATTTTGACTCTAACTTGGTAACCCTTCCCTTTGTTGCAGCTGCAGCAATCTCAAGCTCCTCACTTTCTTTCCTCCTAGCAAGGGTCTTCCTTCCTCTATTCTTCTCTAATGGATATAGGGAAATGATAGGGACTGGTTCTTGTGGATGAGACCACTTATCCACCCCATCAGTTGGTTGAATAATATGCCTATACACTTTGGCATATGTACTCGTAGCGTAACACTCATCAACATAATTTCCAGGCACCTCATTATTGCCCTATATACATGCAATGAAATGCATACATGGGATACCAGTAAGGTCCCATCTTCTACAGCTGCCGGTCCTTTCAGCCATATCAATAACAACCTGTGACCCACACCCTTTGACATGCACCTTGGGGCCTCCTGAAAACACATGTTCCCATAATATGGCAAGGATGTCTTTTGATTAATCCAGTTTCTTCTGAATCATGGGGCACAACAACCCTCCCTTTCTTTCTATTTATTCCTTTTATTCCACAGCCTTGTCATCAGCTTTGTTCTTATGATTTCTAATATAGTAATAATGGGCTTTGTTCTAGCATCAAGAACATATTTATGAAAATATTCACACAGGTTATTCAGCAACATGTCACACTTTGCCTTTGTTATGAATAAAAACATGCACCAATCCTGATAGGGTCTTTCTCTGATCCACTTCATTTCTTTTGTTGATTTTATCTCCATCTTATCCAAGTAATGTTCCATTCTCTCAACATAGCCAGCTCTAGCAATATTCCAAAGAAGATCTTTTAGCTCTTTCCCCTTGAATTTCTCCCTAAAGTTTTGATACATGTGTCTAACACATATTCTATGCTCTAAGTTAGGGAATAGATCTCTGACAGTGTTCAGTAAACCCTACAAGAAAACACAACACATGTTCAGTAAAAGAGGTCTACTGTGAGCTGTCAAAAGATTAAAATATGGAATTTACCTTTTGCCTATCACTCATAAATGTCCACTGTGAGCTGTCAAAGATATCCAAATCTGTGAGCAAACTAAGAAAAAACCATCACCAGTTTGCAATATTCTCTTTGTCCACAACAACCCAAGCAATGGGTAAAATACAATCGTTGGGATCTATACCCACAGCAGACAATAACACACCACTATATGCACCTTTCAACCAAGCACCATCCAAACATATTAAGGGCCTACACCCACATATAAAAGCATCTCTCAATGGTTTCAAGCTTATATATATATATATATATATATTCCTCTCCATCTGTCCTTTTCCCATTTAAAATTAACAGTGCTCCCTAAGTTTGTCTTCACCAACTTAGCCTATATATGTATAAATTTTTGTATGGCTGAACTGCATCACCATAAATGCTTTTCAATGCCAAATCTTTGGCACTCCATGCTTTCATTTTTGTAATTATATAACGTAAATCCTCCTTCACAGAATTTATCAATCACTCATAGAATTAAACAATTCTCAATCTGAAATATTAGAAGCATTGGGTTGAGAATTTCCTCCAACACTCCCCTTTCTTCCAGTATATGCCTGACCTTATTCAATATTCCTCTGAAGGTCTTCATCCTCATACATTAATTCAAAATCAGAGTCATAAAATCATGTAATTCAACATTTGCTGTACTTATTCCATGAGATTGTGCACCAACATTTTCCATCTGCTCCCCCTACTCAGCCACATTTTCCCCTTGATTCCCTTACTCGGGTATAATTGTCTGCTCAACAATATATTCCCCCTGCTATGACACAATTTTCTGCTCAACAATATGAGCAATATTAGCAGTAATATTAGTAATATCATCCAAATTGCCCCCCAGCTCCCCTTGCTCAGGCACAATTCTTTGCTCAACCAAATTACCCCCCTTGCTCCTACATAATTGTTTGCTCAGCCATATTTTCCCTCTTGCTTTCGGCCATCATTTGTGTTACGCCCGACCCGGTTTCCGGGGCCTGCAGCGCATGATGCCGGTCGGCTTCACCCAAGTGGAGACGAGCCCCACTCGGATACAAGGCCTATGTAATAAAAAAACATGCAATAAAATAAATCCAAATATTCATAAATAATCAAACTTAGAGATCTACAATGGAATATAAAATCAGGGTTCAAAATACCCTATAACAATCTATACAGAATCAGGCCCTATAGGGTCTGCAATCACATACAATCTCACTCATGAAGGAAACCTGAGGTCCTCGAACCTCGATGAGCTAGTCCCAAACCCTCGCGCAATACCTGAAACTAATCCAGCTAATCCCTCAAACCTGAAAGAGAGAAAATCAAGTGGAATGAGCTTTCGAAAGGAAAGCTCAGTAAGCATTCCCGTAGGGGGAATACAATGAAGCCAAGAGGGACAATCAAAACTAAAAGTGATCCGATCAAAAACATAAACATGTCAGAACACAGGAAGAGACACAAGGATCACTATCCGTCAATCTCGTAACAAAGAATGCAACAAGCAATAGACAAGAAAAGTTTCACATCATCTCCAGGTGCTCATCGACCTCGGTGAGATAACAACTCTTAAACACATCCAGAGACACTCCAAGTGCGGTAGCGGCTACGTGTATGTACGGCCGGTACACCAGTATCATCCCACTGACGGATGGACATCCAGGGTTTCCTCCCCCGGGTAGAACTACAGGACGTTCAAAGTGGCCTCCCCCTGAACGCCCGCAACTTATCTGCACTAAGTGGGAGAATCCACAACACAAGAAAAACTGACAGACACCTTCCCGGACAAAACAAATACTGGGTATATCAATGGTCTTATGCCGGACAACAGGAGGCTATGCTCAGTGAGCCCGCTCACTCCACTGACGTATACCTACCCAACATAAACACAAGCACCACGAGTCTCCACAGTATCGTCCTGGTCACAAGTGGGTATGCTCAGCGAGCATTCAACAATAAATAGTGCAACTGACACATGTCGTTCCGGCCAGCGCAAAGGCTCACGTGTTACCACGGCCACATGCCGGTCAACGGACAAACATGCACAGTAAACATTATCTCACACAAAGCAACCATATACATAGATGGAAAGGAAACCAAACAACAAGCAGGTATATGTATGTAACCAATAAACAAATCATCATGAAAGAACATGCATGCTATCAAATAGAAATCATCAAACACAAGGAACCCAAAGATGGGTGGGAGCAAGACAAGTGTACTTACAAAAATATAGCAATAGCAAAGTCAAGAAAACCCAAATCTGGGTGGGAGCTAGGCAAAGGCACTTACACACTTAAACATGGGCTCAAGAATCCAAGAAGCAATGAAATCAAAGAACAAATAACTAATATCAAATGATAGGGATACTAGGCGGAAGTACTTACCTTAATAACGATATCCTGATCCCACGGGACTCCTTCCTGATGCGTCTCTACGTCAAATCTGGTAATAAATTCTATATAAGCAACTGTAATTATTCATAATCCTTATATACAAATGAATGGTCCACTATTGGGCCATATTCTAGTCTAGTGGGCCCTTGTCAGCTCTTTATTAGATGTTTGAACCCAACCCTTTACCAAAAGTTGTTGCATCCTAGTGGTTAAGGCCTAATAGTTTGATCATGGAGGTCTTGGGTTCTATTCCCCTCTCCCACTATTTCTTCTTTTAATTCTTTAGCTAATCATAACTTGGTCAGACCCAACTTGACTCACAAATTGGTTGAATCTAACTCTATTTAATCGGATCCAACTTACTAGAATTGATTCGTTTGATTAAGTCCATCTTGTATTATCCAGGTTCAGACCCAGCCACTTCAACATGATTAAACCAAGCCTATTTAACTTAACCCATTGAAATAGACTAGACCCAACCACTTTACTTAGCTTGCTTACCTAATACTTGATCTCAAGTTTAAACTGGTTAACCACAACTCAATAATTTAAACAAAGTCCAATCCTAACCTGATTAGACTTGACTCAATCTTCTTAGTTGGTCAGACCCAACCCTTTTAAATCGACTCGACCCAAACCAGGTTGAACTTGACTGAACCTAACCCAGTTCCTAACTGACTGAGTCTAACCAAACCGAACCCCAAGTTACAACCCATTTAACATTACTTGATCAAATCAAACCCAACTCACATAAATAAATTGACTAACTTAACTCCGTTTGATTTAAAACAAACCCAATTCAACTCAACCACTTAACTAACTTAAACTGGTTTGCTTTAACATAGATCTAACCCAACCTACTAACTCAACTAACTCAATTCATCTTAATCTGGTTTGATTTTAAAAATAGGCTCAACCCAAACCACTTAATCACATATGAGGATCTTATTAATTCATATGCCCACACACAATGCAGAATTTCTGCCAATTTTGCGCAGCCGGAAAGAATTGTCGATATCTTCCAATCTAGACATTTGATTATGTTGATTTAGGATTCATTGGAAAGCTATTTTCATAAACTTTCTAACAGTATATTATATGCCCTGATCAGAATACTATAACTAACTAAAATTACACTCAAAATTGGCAGCTCAAAATTGCATAATTATAGTAGTATAATATGCGCAATCTTAAAGAACTGCTCATATCTCTTAATCCGTAAGTTAAATTTTCCTAAATTTTCTATAGTGTATTATAAACATAAATTAGAGAATAATAAGGACTCAAATGTCTCTCGAAACTGACAGCCAGACTGCAGGTTTGAAACTGTCATCCTAAAAAAAAAATCTTAGGTTGTATCTACATATTGTCTTAAGTTTATCCCTTCTTGATCTATGCATTAATTAAAGGGAGGGGGATTGAAGGTATTTACCTCTATCAAGGACGTCTAGAATCACACAAGACTCCCTCCTGGAGTGTCTCCACACTCCATGCTGATATCCCTTAGCAAATCCCTCACCGAATTGTATCTCAATTCTCTCATTGTGTCTCTTCTTATAAAGAGGGGAGTGTCCTAGTCTTACTCTAACGAGATAGAGATAAATCACAAATATTTTATAATTATCTCTATTAGATAAGTCTTCATCGAATTCAAATCTAACCATTGATTCATAATCAAGTTATAATCCATAACCACAAACAATCCAAAATTATCTCTACGAGGCAAATATTTATCCAATTCAAACTCAAACGTATAATCAAGTTAAAATCCATATTTGGATAGAGATCAATTATTATTATTTTCATGAGATAAGTCTAATTTAACTCAAATATAATATCCTACTCAAATTACAAGTCATATTTGAGATAAAGATAAATCGTAATCATTTTATAATTCTCGATTTTATCTCATGTCAATCCCTACAAGGTTAATCTAAGTCAGGTGGCATGATGAATTTGACCATGTTGATTTAATCACATTAATCCCAATCTTTTCTAAAATTACCAAACTGTCCTTAATGCCCCCAACTAACCCTGATTAAGGAATCAACCAATTTAATCCTTCTTCCACTTAAAATCCAAATACCTCTAATTATGGGAATTTCCTTAATTAACGCATTAATTAAAAAATTTAGAAACACTTTTATTCCAACTAAGAATTCAATTTAATCCAACTTGGGGACTTTCATTTATTAATCAAATAATTAAGGAAAATAACTAGAAAAATTTACGTCCCTAAAATAGTCTGATTTTACACATTGTCTGCTCATCAGAAGCCATCTATACTTCATCTCTCTTATTGCTACTCTTGAGTTTACTTTTTCTCTTAACCTTACTGCACCCGGTCCTAGTTTCTTCTTCAATTTCTTCTATCACAACAAAAGACTTTGGTGGGTTTGAGTTTGAGTTTGAGATTGTTTTTCAAGATCACGATGTGTCAAGTGGTGAACATATACATCTATCTTACTGTGGTAGGACCAAAAAACACACGTATCTAATGCACTGTCATCATTATCTAATATCTTAAGTCCACTATAAAATTCTTCAAAAGCAACCTTCCACTTATACTAAAGAACTCCCTCAACTTCAAGTTCTTGCAATTTCATATCTAGAACTATCAATGACATGGTATCATAATATACCTCCATAACCTCTACGTCTCCATCAAAATACCCCCACTCCCCCATACCTCCATTGTAATGTGTTGATGCTAAAATCGGATTTGCCTCAAGATCAAGTCCAATCTCGCACGACAGGTTCAATTTGTTTGATTTGAGGGACAAAATCACAAGAAGGAACATCCAAGAATACAAGAGGAAACCAAATTTACGTGGAAAACCCCATGAAATCGAGGAAAAACCATGGTGCTCATGAGCAAGACAAATCCACTACATGTTGGGGATTTTACAATGGCTTGGGCCATGGGAGCCTAGGAGAGAGAAATCACAATGGTAAATGAAGGGAGAAAGAGAGAGAAAGCATCAGGGTGTATGGTTCTCCCAATGTCCCCAAGTCCTTGAAATGGTCTTATTCTCCTCTATTTATAGCTTCAGATTGCTTGACGTCCAAGTTTCACCTTGAGGTTGCTTGGCGTCCAAGTTTCGCTAACTAGATGCCAACCAGGTGTTAGCTGGATTGTTAGATGGATGTTAGCTGAATTGCCAACTGTAAGGGCCTGTTTGGATGCACCATTATTCCTTAGTAATGGCCCTCATTACTATGGAATGGGCCATTACTGTGGAATATACATAAAAGGCCCGTTTGGTTACCCTTTTTATATGAAAAGATAACTATGGAATGGGCCCATTCCATAGGAAATTAAAACTTTGGTCATACCTTTTTTTTTCCTTCCTTGTGTTTATCGCGAGCTCCTCCATTCTTTCTCGAGCCCACCGTGAGCGTCTCCATTCTTTCTCTCTTCCTAGACCGGCGACAATCTTCTCCACCGTCAGATCCATTGTGGCGAGAAGCCCCTCTGACCCTCGATTCCACTGGCCGTGGCAGCGCCCTTCTCCATCAAGGAGCTACTCTACCCCGCTTGGCCCGATCCACCTCTCTTCTCAGGTTCGTTCATCCTCTCCTTTCTTGCTTGAGATCCTCTTCTCTTTCTTTTGTTCATTTGGTCTTGATTGGGATTGTTTGTTTGTTTTGTGGGCATTTGGGATCTAGGGAACAATGAGATAACATTAGGGCAAAATGTTCTCTAGTTGTCTGGGCTACCATTCACTTCACTTAACTTGATCTCCAGTGTTCTTCTTCATCCTTGGGGCCTGCACACAACTCCCCAACCTTGCTTACAACTCCTAAAGATCTGAATCGATTTGGATTATTATATATGAAAGGAAATTAATCCCTTCACATTTTTAGTGAGTTTATCCTCCATTTTATCTTCTCGTGTTTATCATTACAATAACAAATATGAGAATTCTTTTCATGAATTTCATCTTGATTAATAACTTTGATTTAAATATAATAGAAAATGCCTGGTTTTGGAGATAAATTCTCATAATCAGATTAATCTTAAGACAATAAGATAAGACCTAGAGGCGTTTATGTTATATAATCAAGACATGGCAGGTACCGCTGAAGTAGATAGACATTTACTCATACTTTTTCTTCATGGTTGTTGGTCTGAAGACATTCTATCTAACAAAGATATCTTAAATTGCCTCTAATTATTATGGTGTATTCTTAAGATCTTCTTATAAATATAAGCTTATTTGTGGACTCTAGCATTTATTTACAAGTATTAGATTGTTGCATTTTTGTGAAAAAATGTAAAGAATGGAGTAGGAATTTATACTCACCTTGCGACTGTTATAGACTAGCTACCAGTAGGCTTCCAATCTTTGATGCAACAAGCAATCAACACTTGAAAAAACAAAGACCATATTGAAAACTGTGCTAATTTAAGATGATTATCTTCACTATAAGTTGGAAAAAAATTTCAATTCTTCCCTTAGAATGTCACAATATGCAAGTTGCAACAATAAAATTATGAGAATTGACAAGTGGTATACTTCCTGATGGTTTATATGCATCCTTTTTCAACACATGTAATGGACACCATGATAGTTCTCTTTGAGCACATTCAGAGAGCATGCTAAACCAACTAACAATCACTAGAGATGCCTAAGTCTGATATATCTTTTAATGCTTCTAGTTTCACCATTAATTGTTTGAGTATGAAAGTAAAAATTGGATGAAGTACAATTTACAGCACAACATCAAAATGACTGATGATACATCTACAAAAAAAAAAAGAAAGAAAGAAAGAAAGAAAGAAAAAGAAGTACAATTGTTCAAGTACTAAAATAGAAAGTAGTATTCAAGTATCAGAACTCCAAGTTCAGCTTATACCTTGAAGATCTTTTGATCACTAAATACTGCAGTAAAAAAAAAATGAAGACTGCTTTGCATGTATAATTCTGAGAAACTACAGAAAATCATGTACTATAGTTTAAACAACAATGATCAGTACCAAGCCCATTTAGGCTTCATTAAGAGGCAGCTCTGGTTATTCCCTGTATTGCCACCTCAGGGCTCAATATGTGTTTGAGAATTTTTATAACCATTTCTCCAATATCTTGTTCTTTATAGGAAGTGATAGACTTCACTGCAGTAAGGAGATCGTCACTTCAAAGAAAATAAGTACTGTAAAGTTACTAAACATACTGCATACATTTGGTAGACTGAATTATAAATCTTAATTTTTGTTATGTCATCCATTTTCATTAGGCAAAACAATGAGGTTATCTATATACTTCATTATATATTATTTGTTGGGTACCTATATAGTGTTATTTATATCTATTATTGGTTACCCATTTCAGAACATATGGCAAATCAAGAAAAAACCGAAGCAAGAGCTAAATGGAATGAAAGTCATAGGGCTCATTTAGTCAAGTTGTTGGGTGATTACAATACTCCAGCATATCGCTCACAAAATGGATGGACCAAAGAAGCGTGGAATAAAATTTGGCGCGACATGGTAAATAAATTCCCTAATATGAACTGCAGTGTCATCCAAGTCAAAGCATTGGAGCAAGAGATGAAGAAAATCAACAAGCTTCTAAAGGGGTTTTCTGAATTGAGTGGGTTTGGATGGGGTCATGAAAAACACATGGTATTAGCCCCTGATGATGTTTGGGAACCACTACTTGAGGTATATATTTAAATCATTTCATATGAACTATATATGATATTTTTCTTTATCTAATTTTTGTCATAATATGCAGAGAAATAAAGAAGCAAGGAGATGGCATCAAAGACCATTTCCACATTTCACATCACTGCAGGAGATTTATGAGGGTAAGCATGTGTTGTTTACTTATGTTTACTCATAAGATTTCCAAATTTTCTAATCAATTATTCATTCATTAATATTATATAGGGAGATATGCGGAAGGAAGACGCTCTCGTCGTGTAGAATATTATGCGAACATTGATAATGTACAAATGGACACTCCATCTCCAAGTATTCCTGCTCCAAATGATCTTATTCAATCATTGTCTACACCTGAGGTAGAGGGTGGTGACTTTACGCAAGTGGAACCTCCAAGCACCCAACCACCCATTTCACAGCCTCAAAGTTCAGGTAATGAAAAGGAAAGGGAAAGAAGGCTCCGGAAGAGGAAAAATGTACAAGAGGCATTCATAGAACAATACATAGATATGCGTCGCAATGAGACTGATCGGTATACTAGTGCTATGAGGATGAATCAAGTAGAAGAAAAAAAATGTACCATTGGGGAATGCGTCACGACATTTAACCAAATGTCTGATCTTTTTTCAGTTGAAGACATTGCCAAAGCTGCAACTTTTTTTAAAGATGCCGATAATCGTGAATTCTTCTTACATCTTAAGGATGAACTAAGAGTGGGGTGGCGTTAGGTAATGTTTTCAAAAATGGATTAGTGGAGCATTATTAAAACAATGTCTTGGATGTTTATGTAGGATGTTTAAGTTAATTTGGAGACAATGTCTTGGATGCTTATGCAGGATGTTTAAGTTAATTTGGAGATGTTTATTTTTGAAACAATGTCTTGAATGTTTATGTAGGATGCTAATGTTTGGAGATGTTTATGTTTGTAACAATGTCTTGGATGTTTATTTAGGATTTTATGTTTGGAGATGTTTAAGCAAGGAGATGCTTATTTTTGTAACATTGTCTTGAATTAATGTTTGGAGATGTTGATGTTTGGAGATATTTATTTTTGTAACATATATTGAGTCAATATTGAAAATAAAACTTAATGCATTAAAAAGACAACATTGATGAAAGCTTTATAAATCTTTAACATTATATTAAAAAGACAACATTGATGAAAGCCTAATAGAATTAAAAAGACAACATTGATGAAAGCCTTATAGATCTTTCATATTACATTTCTACGGTAGTTACAATAATCCGCCCACATTTGCATTGCTATTTCATCTCTCTTCTGAGAACCTGCATTACGTTCAGAGTTCATTGTGCCAACATCATCTCCATACATATCATCTCCATCGGGGATAGTAATTTGTTCAGTTCCAACCCTAATTTCCTCAATTTCATCGGCACCATTGTGTATACGGATGAAATTATGCAGGACACATGCAGCAACCACTATATCAGTTTAAGAATCTATTGGATGAAAAAGGTTGCAACTTTGAGTATAGGAAATCTCATCTTCAAGACACCGATGATGCGTTCAACATGATTCCTCAATGAAGCATGTCTCAGATTAAATAGTTCTCTATGATTGGATGGTTTGCATTGCGCGCGTCCTTGCTCTTGTAAATGATAACACACACCCTGGTATGGAGCAATGAAATTTGGGGTTTTGCATATCCTGCATCAACTAGATAATATTTACCTCTCGGGACATGGAAGCCTTGGTCGATCGAATTCTGAAGTATCCTAGCATTAGAAGCTGACCCTTCCCAACCAGCTCGGACATATACGAACCGGGAGTTAAAATCACAAGCAACCATGACATTTTGGGATAATGTCTGTTTTCTGTTTCGGTAAGGATCTTGCAATTCCATAGAAATGGTGATCGGAATGTGTTCCATCAATGGCACCAATACAATCCTACAAAAATTAACCCATAATTAAAAAAATTATATTAAATAAATTGAAAATAAATCATAATTTATACGTTCATACCTTGAAATATGGGAAAAATTTGCTATTGCTTTGGATAACTGGTGATGTAATTCTTGATGGAGGTTGTATATATGTTCCAGCAAGCATAGTCATAGCGTTAAGCACTTTACAAAAATAGCGGCTTACTGTTTCTGCCGAATGTTGAATGCACTCTTGTACGTCACGGTTACTAGCGTTATGTGCAAGAGTGTACACAAACATCGCTAATTGTTTCTCAACTGCAATTCTTTTCCAGTTGTGAAGAAGAGACCTTTCCTTAAACAATTAGCCAGAGCTTGGAAAATACGAGGCTCCATACGAAACTCTCTCTTACAGCGTACCTCGTGACCTTCAAGGATCTCCCTTACATATGCAACACCTGTAAATATTGAGGTATGACAAGGTCGACTTTCTGAACTTCCTGGAAATAAACTCAATAAAATGGTGAGCACGAATTCATCATCATCTTCATTAATCCTTCTCCAATGATTCAAATCCATATTGAATACGGTGCTTGAAGGTGTGAAAATTTAGAGGCAAAGGGAGATAAGTTTGTGAATGAAAACTATTGCAAGAAGAGTGTTTGGTATAAATAGGGCAAAATGGTTAACGACTAGTATATAACGGCTATTTTTCAATGAATAGTTTACAACGGATTTTTTTTTCAAAACTCTAACAGCTATTATTTTGAAAAAAAAAAAATTTAATATTAAAATTATTCCATAGGAAATTTTTACTATGCGTAACCAAACACTCATTCCATAGGAATGTTTACTATAACTTTCCCTATAGGAATCAGGTCCACATACTATGGAATAAAAATCCTATAGGAAAGTTTACTGTGCATCCAAACGGGCCCTAAGTCTTCTAAAGGGTTCGCCAAGCTTCTTGAGGGTTCTAGATGTTTTCAGATACTCTTCTTCCCTTACAAGTTCGGTTTAGTGGAAGATTATTTTGGAAGTTCTTTTTCTGGAAAACTATTTTGGAAGTTCTTCCCCTGGAAGAGTGTCTTGGAAGTTCTTCCTTTGGAAGAGTGTTTTGGAAGACCTTTTGGCAGAGTAGAGTGCTTTGGTAGAGTGTTTTGGCAGAGTTGAACATGTAGTGGAGACTTGGTAGAACAGTAGACTTTGGCCGAGTAGTCTTAGCCGAACAGTGCATGCAGTTGAGACTTGGTAGAACAATAGACTTGGTTGAACAGTCTTGGCCGAATAGTAGAGTGTAGAGCCTTGGTCGAGTAGCAGAGTGTAGAGTAGTCTTGACCGAGTAGCAAAGTGCAGTGTAGTCTTGGCCTATCGGCAAACTTGGCCAAGCAGATTATTTTGGAGTTTTGCCTCTTATGTTGGGTGGATGATGATTTTTGGTTCTTCTATGTATCTTCCATGGTCATGAGGGAAGAGTGGTTGAAGAGTAGTCTACAGCTCTTCTATATGAAAAGATACCTTGGTTCCGAGTAGAAGAATGCCCCATATCCTAGTAGAAATAGTTTGTGATCCTTTCAGGTTGTTGTCTGGATGATCGCCACGTGTCTTCTCACTTTTACCCCTATCATGATGCAATTTCAGTTTAAATATATTCTTGGGTTCCATCTCATACTTTGTGCATGATAGTAGAAATTGAAAATTATTGAAGTAATTATTCCCTAAAACCTAAACAGTAAGCAAAATCCAAATCCTAATTAAGCCCTAAGCAACAATTAATAAATTAAACCTACATACTAACTCCCTAAACATTAACCAGTAAACAAAATTAGTTGGTAGATTGCACCGCAGGTCCATCAAAATTGGTTTTATTATATTGACTAACTTGGGAAAATTTTGTTTTGCAGGAGCAAGTAGGCCCAAGAGAATTGAGCACTTGTGCTGATTCATTGGTTGCAATGCTAAGAAGGGTAGATTCAAGTTTGGAATTTGAAGATATAGGAGGCTTACCTGAGTTTTTGAAGAAAATGACTGGTTCTGTGTAGCTATTTTGTTTGCAAGGCCCTGTACGAATTTGAAGCAATGATATAGAAGGTGCTATCAGAATTTGAACTTATTTTGTTTCAAGGAAGGGTTAGGTTTTCTGTGTAGTTGTATAGCTCTTTGTATTATAAAAAAAAAATGATTTTGCTTGCAAGTCAGGATTAGGTTTTCTCTCAGAATTTGAACTTATTTTGTTTGCAGCAAGGCCCTATCAGCTGTTGAAGTTATTTTGTAATGTGAATTTAATCCATGGTGCAAGGCAGGGTTACTTTTATTGAAATCATGTGAATGTAAAATGTAATGTGAATTTTCATTATGTTTAATATAAAATGTGAATGTGAATTTTCATTATGTCTAATATGAATTTTCATTTTGCCCAAGTTATGTGAAATGTGTAATGTGAATTTTCATTATATTGAAAATGTGTAATGTTAAATGTAAATATGAATTTTCATTACATAAATGTTTTAATCTTATATAGATGTCTTAATTTGTAAATATTTTGGCCAGTTCATGATAAGAAGAATTTGTAAATGTGTTTGCACTTGTGTAATATGTTCACTACACCATTATTTTGATTGGAATGTGATTACAATATTGTAAATTTGTAAACTGCACTTTTTTATTAACATATTTAAGATAGGGACAATTCATGTAATATGTGCAAATTGGGGGACCATTCATGAAATAACGGACAAGTTGAGGGACCATTATATGAAATATCCACTATTTGGTGTCACATCAGCGTCCAGGGTGGCATGGTGAGTCAGCATGGGTACCGCCACGTCAGACCTTTCCAACCGGCAACCGGCAGGTGGGACCATTTTGTTACGTTTGGAAAGTTGGGGGCGGTTTTGTTATGATTTGAAGTTGAGGGACGAAAGTGAAATCTGGCGAAAGTTGAGGGACCATTTATGTAATTAACCCTGGTGAAGTGTTTCAGTTTGCTTTCTATATGTTCCATGTTTTTTTGCGGCTTTGCTTTGGGCAGTGCACCTTAGACATACTAGTGATTGCTTTGGGTAGTGCACCTTACTCATGAATTGATGTATATTGACTCAACTTTTATTGTTTAAAGCAATATGATACTACTGGTTGATTTTCCTCTATCCATTACATACTAAATCTTAACCAAATATGCATATAGATAGATAGATAGATACTCCATTATTGAACAACAAACATGGCTCATGTGAACCTTGATACAGTGACTGCTACCATCACATACACCTTGTCATACATGTAGTCTACAAAGTTAAAGTATGTGTACCTCCACTCTTTTTTGAAGATTAGTATGCCACAAACGCTCCAGAACCCAATCACAAATCCTGGCATCAAACCAATAAAGAACCACACAATTGAATCGTCATCGTTTTCATCTTCTAGATCATCATCTTTGCCATTTTGTATTTCATCTTTGCAATTCTTAAGCAGTGGGGCCCCGCAAAGATTCTGATTTCTAGCATAAGAAGATGGACCGAAAGTGGTCAACTGACCGGTAAATGGGATTTTTCCGGACAAGTTATTGTTTGTCAGGTTCAAACTCTCAAGAAAATGCAATGTTGAGAGGCTTGAAGGAATAGGTCCAGTTAGCTTGTTGTTTGAGAGGTCAAGGGATTCCAATGATTGCATAAGACCAATTTCGGTGGGGATCTCACCGTATAGATGATTGTTGAATAAACCCAAGCTCTGTAAGGCATCAAGGTTAACTATTTCTTTGGGGATCTGACCAGACAGATTGTTTTCAGAGAGGTCTATGAATTTTAGATATGAAAGTAATATGCCATAATTTATCTCTCTTCCTTTCGTATACAAATAAATATTAATCACAACTTCTTTCGATGAGTAAAATAATGCTCCACCATCTGTACTACTAATATTAGTAGCATTTATCATGGCATTGAAGTTGCCATATGATTGGGGTATGGTCCCAGAGAAGAAGTTATGGGATAGATCCAAAAAGTGAAGTGCAGTGAGGTTGAATAATAATGGTAAATTACCTGAGAATATATTACCTTTCAAGGTGAGGATACTCAGTGAAGTTAAGACTCCTCCCACCCAAGCTGGAATGTTGCCCATTAACATATTGTGGTCGAGAGCTAAAGTGATAAGGGAAGTGCAGTTCTTCAAAGATGACGGGAACTCTCCATGTAGGTTGTTTTTGCCCAAGTCTAGCCCTTCTAAGATGTTCAAGGAACCTATGGTATCAGGAACACCACCTTCTAACATGTTGTTGGACAGAATGAGGTAACGTAGATTTGGTTGTTTGTTCCAACAATTCGGGATCACTCCTGAGAGGTTGTTATTGGAGAGATCAAGAATTTCAAGCTCCAACAAATTACCAAGGGACTTTGGAATGCTGCCGCTCAAGTTGTTTGAAGAGAAAGAGAGGTATCTGAGTTGAGAGCTTATTTCCTTGAAATCTCCAATGTCAGAAGGAATGACTCCTGAAAATGAGTTATTTTGCAAGTCCAGTGCTCTAACACTGGGAGGAAAATAAGGAATAGAACCCTCAAGGAGATTATTGCTGAGCAAGACTGCCACACTATTTTGTTGAGCATTAAATCTCAAGCGATAAGGCAACTTACCTTTGATGGCATTTTGACTAAGATCTAAATATGTCATAGTGTATGTGATGTTCCAAAACCAGGAAGGTAGGAAATCTTCAATTCCAGCACTAGATATTACCAAAGAAGAAAGATTCACTTGGTTGGAGAGCCAAACTGGAAATTTCGGTCCTAAGTAGCAATAATCCAGGTATATCCACTCGGCCTGAAATCCTGGAAACCAACCTACACTCAAATTGAGAACCAAGTTGGAACCAGATAGAGACATATACTTGAGGCTTGTGAGGTTGGCCAAATGAGCTTCAGTGATAATAGAGGAGTAGTTAAAGCTGTTGCCATCGAGATACAATCTGCTTAGCTCTGTGAGTTGCCCGAGACTCTCTGTGATGGAGCTATTTAGAGTATTTTCTCCAAGATCTAAATGTTGTAGCCTTGACAGTCTTCCCATGAATGAAGGGATTGAACCATAGAGGGCATTGTGGAAAAGATCAAGAAAGTTGAGGTTTTTGAGATTACCCAACCAATATGGCAAAGGACCTGCCAACTTACTATGCGAGAAGGAAAAGTGATTCAAACTTCTCTTGATGCATCCGGAGAATGCATCTCTGAAGTCCTCCAAGTTATGCTCCAAAAAAGTATCATCCAAGATCAGGAAATGGAGATTGCAGAGGTCCCCGAATTCTCTTGGTAAGACACCAAACATTTTCTCATTGTGAGACAAGTCTAGATACTCCAGAGATGTTGCGTTCCCAACGGAGGAAGGGATGGTGCCAGTCAACCCACAATAAGTCACGAGGAGCTCACGCAGGCTGGATATTCCGAAAAGCCATTCTGGTATAGAGATGTTGGCGTTGTCGAAGTTGTTTTCTCGAATGTCCATGATGGCCAGGGAGGTGAAGTTGAGATGTGAGAAAGACTGAGGCAGGCTCTTCATTAGACAATCAGATAGAGAAACCTTCTTTATATATGGGAGCTTGTTCAACGATTGCATGATGTTACTCGCGGTGGAGAGGTTGACACGATTCAGGATCAAGGTTCTCAGAGAAGAGAGGCCAGAGAGCCACTCAGCATCATCCACCATGATATAATTTATCATGTAACTAAGGTCTAGGTAACGCAGCTTGGTGAGGTTGCCGAGCTCGTGTGGTATCACACCACTGAAATTTGAGTAGCTGAGGTCCAGATAAAGCAAGTTCTCCATGTAACCTAAGAACTTTGGGATGCGGCCGACGTCGAAGCAGATGCCGCTGAGATTGAGATATTGGAGGTGTTTCAGACTGAGGAGGGATGGACTCATTTCACCACGCAAGTCCCACTCGTTACACCCCTCGAAATAATTTTTTTTGTCGTTGCCGGTTCCGGAGGTCGAGATGGGTTACATGGCCGGTGTTGTTGTCGCAGCGCACGCCTGACCATTGGCAGCAGTCAAGGTTATTGCGCTGGTCCCAAGAGGAGAGACGGTTCATGTGGTCGATGATGCCGGCCTTAAATGTGAGGAGGGCATCGCGCTCGGCCTTGATGCAGCAACCTGTCGCATCCTGACTGTTAGTAGTAGTAGTAGCAGCAGTGATCATAAGCTTGAAGGAGAGACATGACAATACTAGCCAAGTTGAGATTAGCAGTAGTAGTATTGGTGAAGCTTTGTGTTGAGGCGCCATAATATCCTTGTTGTGGGAAATTGGATTTCTTCTGCTCAACATTGCCTGCTCCTATTTTCCTTATTTATATATCCCATATATCCTCCCCAACAAAAAAGTTAGTGTTACCGTGATTCAAGGCACAAGTCAAAGTCAAGTTACCCTATGAGAAGTCAATGCCAAATTTGTCCATGATTTCATTCTCATGATGGCCCTGCAGGTCGTGAAGCATATTCATGTTTAATGGAGATGTACACACTCTCCAATGAACAAATCTGTGAAATATTTTTCATGTAAACTACATGATTTGGCTGGTGTACACAATATTATTCTTCATATTAAAACTTTTTTTACGTTTCAACTCCTTATGTCTTGATTGGACCACTGTCAATTTTTTCCACATTCACAACACAAGTCAGTCTCATCTTATATTTATGTGCATAAGTCAGTCACAGTCAGATGTGCGCAATTCCATAGAATATTGATGGTGGAATACTTAACACGCGACAAATTCAATGGCAAACTTGGACTAGACTACCTCATGTGGTTCACCGTATCTTAAATGCCAACTTTAACATTAATCTATTTCATACTCTGAATGATTAATACTCGACATTTGCTACTATTTTAATTTCAGTAAAAATAAAAAAAATTTAATTTAATTTTTTTTTATTTTTACATGGATATATTAGACTGCTCTTTTTACCTTATTCCTTATAACATTAATCTATTTCATATTTGTTGTTCTAAAATGTAACTTGTCTTTTATAAAAAAAAATGTAACTTGTCATCTTTTTTATTAATTGTACGTTTTGACTTACATATTCAAAATAGAAAATGGAAGTTATTTTTATTAAAATTTAAAAACGAACATAAGTTTAAATCAGGATCAAGAGACCAAAGGGTTATATACAAGAAATTGTTCATATTTTTATTTTCCTTATACTCCACATTAGCTACTATTTTGTTTTTATTAAAACAAATAAATCATATTTATTAAAAAATAAAAAACTTATAATTTCCCATCAAGACGAAATAATGCACTTATTAATACAATCCCAATGCACCAAATCCAATTTCCTCTTTAAGTTAGATATAACCGTGCAACCATCACATAGACCATGTTAAACATAGTCTCATGGGGGTAAAAGTGGAGAGATACGTGGCACTCATCTACAGCGGCCAAGCGTCCAAACCCTAAAGCGACATGCCCCCACAGGATGACCCAACACTGGATCAAACGCCTCATCGACATCGTTCTCTTAGAACCGTTTAGTGGATCGCCTAAATGCAACTCTCCGGCCCTACACATCCGGTCAGTCCCACGCAGCTCATCGGTTCTGCATGTCTCACCAGAGGCTAATTTCTCACTCTCAATCCACTGGAGTGATCGCGGAAGATCTGGGAAACAGATAACTAAACGCTTAATTAACGGTAACGTGCCGTGAGTGGTGGCTTGCGCCCCAAGAAATCCTGACCTATATAAGGAAGCTGCTACAGTGTAACAGGGGACAAGCACAAAAACCCTAAAAAATATTCTTGAAAAGCAGCGCCGCCACCCAGCAAGAGAAAGCGAGCCATCAACCCTCATCCTCACCCTCAATCTCTCATGAAGGTTTATGTGTTCATCCCCTCAAAAATGCCTCTGAAGGCACCTGTAAACTTTGAATGATAGTGTATCTTCTCTTTCCGTGGTTTTTTTCCCATTATTAGGGGTTTTTCCATGTTAAATTTGTCTCCCTCTGTGAATGCTTGTTTGGTCTTTGTATTTTTCATACTATTTAAGGGTCACAACCTCAAATAAATTCAACCGTTGGTACGAGACCGGTCCCCGATCTCGAGGCAAACTGATTTCGGCACCAACACAGTCCAAAAAGATAAAATAAGCATTTATCACATCCAAAACATTACATCATTCTTTTTATTTATTTATTTTTTGGTTAAATAAATACTCATATTATTGGAAAATTGTGTTACATAGAGCATAGGGTTGATGATAACGGAACTTTGATTCTCATATGTTATTTATCCTCCCGGTCGCTAAATTTGTTAACTAGGTGGGCACCAAATGTATATTCTCTTATTAGACAAACTTGAAATTTTGGCCTTTGACTAATACCAAGCAAGAACATTTTGTAAGAGATTCTTGTATGAGAATTTTATTAAAATTAAAAGATGTGAAAAAAAAATCTTGTCTACACTTCCATGTTTGATGTGATATTTTCATTATATATATATATGGCATCTCTTACATGTTTTTTTTTTTTAAATTTATAAAAGTGGATAAACCATATTACTTTATTGAATTGTTAAAGCAAGATACAGGGGTCCTTTGTTGGACCGGAAATTACAGTACTCCTCCTTGGTTAGGGGGGTAAGAGGCTTGTCCTTCGAGTTCATCATCTTCGAAGTCTGTCCTAGGGAATCTTAGCACATGTTCCTCCCTGGTGAGGGTGAGACTTTGGTTGATAACGGGTCTCATTGCTTGTAGTTGCGTCTGTTGGGTAGCATTGGCGCTGTCAGCCCACGAGAGGAAGAGGAAGTCGATGTGGCGGATGAGTCTCTTACAAACACATCGTTTATCGTTGAAATATCTCACATTTTTTTCCATCCAGAGGTTCCATGTGACAGCCAATACCAGTAGGTGCCAACCTTTTTGTAGTTCTTTTCGTAGCCTCAGACCGATCGAGTGCCCACCCCATAGATCTTTTATCTTTTTGGGGTGGATTTCGATCCCCAGTACCTGTGCATAGTATACCCATACTTTTGCAGCGTATTGGCATCTAGTGAGCAGATGTTCGGTGCTCTCCTTGTAGTTGTTACACAGGTAACAATGTGTCCTTTCCCCTTACCAGTTTCGTTTTGCGAGATTTTTCAGCGTAAGGAGCTTGTCCTCCCATGCTAGCCATGCAAAGAGCTTGACTTTGAGGGGGGCCGCTTGCTTCCAAAAGGGTGTCGGGAGGATGCTTCTGAATGTTTGGTACTATTCCACCTAATGCAACTGAAGCCGGGTGGGATAGCAATTATCCAGCAGGCTATGTGCAACCTCGGGATCGCCAAGGAAGAATGCGAGAATACATCCACACAAGAGAGAAATGTCTCTCAAATTCAAATCATTTCATTAAAATCAAAGGTTTCTCAAAACTAGTCCATAAGCCGAGCTAAATAGCTTGGAACACTAAAATCCTACTATTAAAGAAATTTTGCCAAAAATAGCAAAAGTCCAAAATTATTCAAATTTGAAAATCAAAACAAACCAACTAATTAGCCAAAATCCTAGACCAAATAATATTCAAATCATGGCATAATTCGACAAACAATTTATTACCAAAAATAGTAAAACATCTAAACGGTGATCCGGAGGGAAAACAATGGAATTTGAATTTTAAAATGATTCCTACAGAGCAGAGCTGGGTGACCACGTGGTGTGCACTGAAACGAGCTTACAGGATTGGGTTCAAACGCGTGATTCTAACACCTGTAGCCAAAGTTATGGCAAAACATCCTCAAAACAGCACGCCATCCTGCCCTCAATCCTCCTACATTAGCCACCATGTGTTGGAAAGAAATCATCCTCGAGTTCACAATAGCATCTTCAAACTCCATCATCATCCCCTCAATATTGCAATAATGACACTAGACTTACTCCTTCGGAACCTACCCATGACGACCATGATCGAAATCATGCGCCAACAGATGCCTAGATAACTCTGTGACTTGTCTCTACAAATCCTCGATCATCACCTTCTGAATAATATGATCATCGTGTTGGAATTCCTCCTTCACAACCTTCCCACGACGACCATAACCACGGCCAAAGCCATTGAAACGGATGAGATCTCACCCCAAGACTGTAACATCCCGGGTTTTCATAGCACATATAAGTGACTCTTTATTAAATTGATGGTTCAGTTACACATGCCCTGGACTTTTTTAGTTTAGATGTTCAGAGATTAGGTACATTCTCATACTTAAGTTGAAAATGACATAGTTTCATTCATAAATTTTTATAGTCCACATCTACTCAGAGCCAGCTATACATTTAACCGTCACGTCGATCTCCAGATCCGTACTTGTGTAACATACATATTTGTCAAACACAATTTATATCGGATATACTTGCATAAATCTTAACATAATCATGTCACAAATTTGTGTAAATCACAAATATATCAATCGTACTCAGTCCGTGTGCACCCAATCTCAACAGCACTACCCGTGCTCACACTTCCAAGCACATAACCAGCCTCCCCGGCTGCATACATTAAACATGGTGGTCCCACGGACCTGAGCCCCGACATAAGCATGTTTCAACCGGTGCACACGTGACATAGACACTAATAAATATACAAAAGTAAATCATTCAAACATAACTGTTACCACTTAACATAAACTTTATCACGTACCATTTGTATAAATTTACCATTTCATATCCATTCAAATATAAACTTTACCACTTACCATTTGTTCATTCAATATTTATTCAAACATAAACAAAAACTTTGCCCACTTAACATTTATGCAAACATAACCGTACCACTTAGCATTTAGTCAAATGTAAATTTTACCAGATAACATTTCTTCAAACATAAACTTTACAACATAACATTAATGGTCAGGGCTAACCGCCATGACACCATACTTTCTTTTGTCAGGCTAACTGCCATGACGCCATACTTTCTTTTGTCAGGCTAACCGCCATGACATCATACTTTCTTTTGTCAGGCTAACCGCCATGACATCATTACCCAACGATGAAATTCAGATAATTCGGGCCCACCCGTCAACATAACATTCGTTCATTTCCCCTTTCTGGGGACATATCATAATTCTCTTTCTGGGAACATAGCATATTATAAAAAAAAAATCATAAATGAAGCATTTAATCATAAAAATACATAAATAATGTAAAAAAATTTACATGAAATTAACATTCGGTCATTACCCCTTTCCCGGGGACATACGCTCATTTCCCTTTTTCCAGGGACATTCTTCTTCTTTTTTAAAAAAAAAAAAAATCTGGTAATACCACTTTTAGAGTTCATAAAAATAACATCAAGAAATCATTCATCAATTAACTGGGTAGTTGGAAAAAAAAAACCCAACTAAAATGGAAGGGATTATCAGGTGAGTTGCTGGTAGATGAACTCCAATATTTTTTTTTTCCAGTTAATTGATGAATGATTTCTTGATGTTATTTTTTGAACTCTAACGTTTAAAGGAAATATTTTTTTAAGTAGAGCATGTTATTAAGAGTAATGACATAAGGTTTTTAAGTGATTATTCCTCAACTTTGGAAGGATGTGATAATTTGCTAACTCATTTGTGTCTTAGGAAGAAATGGCAAACGACCAATCATCTACAGACGAACAATCTCGGGCTCCTCTCTATAAATATACACTTCTTCTCCAACGATTAGCAAGCTCTTCTCTTCTCTCTTGCTCTCTTAATTTCTTCTTCATCCTCTAAGTTCCATTGGTGAAGCCCTGCAGAAATCAAGAGTCTTCAAAGATCAAGAGTCTTCAAGTATTAAGTTTTCCTTTTAACAATCAATCGTATTCCTACTGTCTTTCTCTTTTCTGGAGCAGTAGACAAATTCTTTTTCATAAACTTTGTATACAAAGGTTGTAGATCATGATGTCTCCTTCGTGGATCAAGAAATTTTCGTAATCTTTCATGAAAAATCCAGCTTTTTAATGATTTTCCAAAGAGGGATTCTTTGAGTCCTGCTTTTAGTGCAAGTTGTGGATTTTTCTACGGCCATAATAAAAGTGGAGGTCATTGTAATGGTTTCAAATCATTCATTCACTTTCATTATAGTTTAAAAGCATGATTGTTCAAGCTACAGTAGTCTTTTTGTAGATTCCATAGAAAAATTGATTTTAACCCTAAAATTCATGAAAATTTACCTGTATGTACTTATAACCATTGAGTACCATTCCAGGTTTGGATCTTGTGATTATGAACAGATCTAAGAGGTCAAAAAAAACATATTCACAGAAGGTTCGTAAAACTGCAGCAGTCTTGGTAAAAGTTCAACACAAGTCTGAGGAAATGTCCAAAAATGCTGAAATTTTTGTATGTGGTAGATAACATCTTTTACTAAAACTTTCTTATTTGTATCTAGTTCCAAAGATCACTGGATGGTCCCCAGAAATATGGTGACATGTCCAGGTTCCAGCAGAAGAACAGATCCAGCAGGCCCTTTTTGTAAAAATCATTAAAAATTGTATTTTGTCATGAAAGTTTCTGAAATTTTGTAGGCATAAAGGAAACATCCATACATACAACCTTTGTTCACAAAGTTTTTGAAAACTAATTCGTCTATTACTCCAGAAAGAGATGACAAGATCTTGTTTCTAGTATACCCCGATTGTTTGATAATAATGAAATAGCTTAGATAATAAATAAAAATAATAACTAAGGAACCTTGCAGGAGGCTTCTTGATTTCAATAAAAAAAAATGAAAAGGGATATTTCAAGGAAGCTTCCTCTTGATTTTAGTTTTTGTAAAAAAAAATAAAATAAAATAAAATTTCCACCGCCTTAGCTTGGTTCGTGGAACCTTCAAGTTTTAAATAAAAAAAAATGGATAAATCCATTAACTCAAAAAAACCGGATATTACAAGGACGATGTTGAGCTCTGATACCAACCGAAGCCGTGCAAGATAAAGATTATCCTGCGGGCTAGGTGCAACCTCTGGATCGCCTAGGAAGAATGCTAGAAGACATCCACGCAAGAGGGAAACATCTCTCAAATTCAAATCATTTCATTTAAATCAAAGTTTTCTCAAAACTAATACACAAGCCAGACTAAGCAGCTTGAAACCCTAGAATCCTACTACTAAGGAAATTTTGCCAAAAATATCAAAAGTCCAAAATTATTCAAATTTGAAATTCAAAACAAACCAACCAATCACCCAAAATCCTAGACCAAATAATATTCAAATCATGGAATAATTTGACAGACGATTTATTACCAAAAATAGTAAAATATCTAAATAATGATCCTACAGGAAAACAATGGAATTTGAATTAAAATATGATACCCACTGATTAGAGTTGTGTGACCACATGGTGTGCACCAAAACAAACTCTCCAAATTGGGTTCAATTGTGTGATTCTGACATCAATAGCCAACGTTATGGCAAAATAACTAAAATATGTCTTCTGGCTTGAATCCTCCTGCATTAGCAACATCTCCCCCCTTGTTTTCTCAGCTAGTAATACGAGATTTTCATCATACATGATCACCCCTAGGGACCTCTTATAGGTTGGCCTTTCTTCTGAACCACCAACCCACTCATTAAAGGTTAATTTTTATTCAACTCATGGTATTTTGGCCCTTTTGACGTCTTTGATGAAAAATCCAAGTCATAAAAAAGGGCAAGTCAACCCATGAGAGTTCTAACCAACATGAGACGTTAAGGCTGCACAATTTTCTTCTTCTTCTTCATCATGGCATAACAAAAGATTTCCCCAAACCTACCAAATATAAAAAAATCATTCTTATTATTGTTCTTTTTAAATTTCCCAAACTTATTTTTTAATGTTAAAAAAGTTGTAAAATGAAGCATACCCAACCACATGTGCACATAAATATTAGTAAAATTGTACCTTTCAGTAAACCATGTTTAGAGGGATGTACATATAACTACAAGTTTTACAAGGTTGTCAATGCAAAAATAAGTTTATATATATGATTATAAATTTTATATATTTAAAAATAAATTTACTAATAATATGTCTAAACCTTTTCCTTTTTTAGGTGTATATATATCCCACCCATCTCCCTGTCTTGCAACAACTACTTACTACTATTAGTACAACAGAACTATGGCTAAACCCATTTGTGCATCTTTCATCTTGCATGCACTACTACTACTACTAGTATTCCAACAGTTATGTTCATTCCATGCTACTCAAGACTTGTATGATCAATATCATTATACCAACACCACCACCAAATGCCTTGATTATGAGAGGCGAGCCCTCCTTCAGTTTAAACAAGACCTCTACGATCCTGCTCTCCGGCTTTCTTCTTGGAGTACTGGGGATGATTGTTGCTCATGGATCGGCATCACTTTCAGCGCTAGCAATCTCACTACTGGCACCGCTCATATCCTCAAGATTGACCTTCGTAACGACCAACCACTAAATGGACCAGATAAGCATGGGTATTACCACATACCCGACTTCAGCAGTACCGCGCATGGAGGTGAGTTGCATCCATCTCTCCTACTCCTCAAAAATCTCCAATACTTGGACTTGAGCTTCAATTATTTCAATGGAGTTGCTATTCCAACATTTATCAACTCTTTCAGGGAGTTGAGGTGTCTCAACCTCTCCACTTCTTGCTTCATTGGTAATGTCCCTCCTCATTTAGGAAACCTCTCTAGTTTGCAATCGCTTGATCTCTCGAACGACTTAAACTTACAAAGGATCTCCATATTTCTAGTGTGAAGCTAATGTCACATAATGCATCGGATGCCCCCGCATTATGCTCCCAAAAAGTACGGCAAGAGGTTTTTCATAAATATCATTTTAAAAACTCCCCTCCCAAAAGGGCACTGACTGCGGTCCCAAAGACCTCTCATGCTTATTCTCTAAACACTGAGTTAACTAAGTCAATCTGATAGGTGCATATGAGACACCTGTCCCCAATTTTTCATAATTAATGGTTATCTCAATACATATTCTATGTTATAATGCAAGTGTCAACACACTTACTCTATGTACTCAATCATGTTTTGTTAATCAACTCAGTGAATAACTATCTTCCTAGCAATTCACATAAATCATGCCACATTCAAGCAACCATTTTAAAATAAATCAAGTATCTCATTGCAAACCCTGAGTAGGGGTAATCAGCTTGTAAATAATGAAAATAGCATTCAAAACATTAATCAAAATTTATTTATAAAGCATGCGAATAAAAACAAATCATGTAGGTCATCCGTCTTCCACTCACCTCAGTGCCACTGTATACTATGTACTATCATGCCTCCAGCTCTCCTACCGAGTCCACAACACCTTTACCACATCCTATTCATGATAAGATATCATACATTAACATATCATATCATTTAGAGATGATATGGTTATAGAAACACACTATTCTAACTAAACCTCAAAAAGTCAGCTTTTTAATCTATAACCGATGAATCCGAGCCTTTAGACACTTGCTCGTACTATTTTTATTAGTTTAAATGTACCCCCAAACTATCAGGATGATCAGAATCGAATTCCGAGCATTTTAGAAAAATGTCAAAAATTTACTATTCATGTCTCTACTTGCTACAGTTCCTTCTTCAACCTTAGTATTGCTAAATTAAATCCGAGAATTTCTTCTCCCAAATCAAGTTCTACAATCTATAATTCAATCTCAAATCACTCTTAAACTCTTAATACACCTCCTTAGATTCATTTTCATCTATTTTTACACAATTTCATCCATCAGTTCTCATGAATTCATCATCATAACCTAAATTCCATGTACATGCCCTAGAATGCATGAATTTCACAAATCTCCATACAATTGCTTCAATGAAGTGTCCTTAACACTTACTTGTGAATGAAGTGCTTCCAAACTTTTGTATTTCTGGCCTTGAGCCCTCTCTTCTTGGATTTCTTCTCAAAGCCCTAAAGAATGAATCCAAGCATATAATCATACTTATCAAGCTCAGAAGGAAGAGGAAACGATTCATACATGCTATCTATGTATTTCCTACCTTCGATTTGAGCTCAAGATTGAAGATCTCCAAGGATTCTCCAAAATTCTCAAATTTGCTATAGTGATCCTATGCCTTTGCCCGTGAGAATGAGAGTGAGAGAAAGAGAATGAACTTTTCATTCTCTTATTCCACTTAAATGGATGTGTTGGCTTGAGGGGCAAAGTGGTCATTTTGCCTCTCAAGCCTCATTAACTCATTTAATCCTCAAAAGAAACTGATCGTTGTTATTCTCATCTAAACATCTTTCTTGACCCTTATTTTCAATTTAATTGACTATTTTACCCCTCATTTGAGGTTTCACCCTACTAGCAAATTTTCTAGAAAAATTTGGGTCGTTACATGAGGCCTATAGTGGTAAGTATTTCAGCCTGTCATGCGAACGACCCAGGTTCCATCCCCGGCAACAGTGCCAAAAAATTAATGCGTGCAATCCCTTAAGTGTGTGGGTCGATCAAGTAGTAAATTACCCCAAGGGTAGGGTAGTCGAAGCCACAAGGATTGACTCTAGTAGCACTAATTTGCCCTCTATTAACTAGTCTAAAAATATGGTCGTTGATCTAATCCTAACTAAGAAATCTAAAGAAGAACTATGGTGAACAGTTGGCAAATCTAGGGTAAATCAATGCAATGATTATGGCACCCTGGATCTCTATCCCCTAGGAATCCCTTGTTTGACTATTTTCCTAATACTGGTTATCTACTTGATCTATTCTTAGATCGTAAGGAACCCTAAATTAGTTCAACCTTGATCTCTTTGCAGCTAAACCCTTATTCGCATACGACGACACCAATCGCCCCATAATTGTATTAAGTTATATGATTCCCACTATTAGGTTTGATCATAATCCGGAAAGTGTGACACCATACGCCCGATCTTTCGGCGTGCACTCACACCCTATCATCTAAGCCCGGATCTAACATGACCTAGATCTTTCTATCTAATCATACAATCCAGATATGCAAATTGGGGCTCTCGCACTAGCAATTTGAAGGCATTAAGCATAGATAGATAATTCATAAGAACAAATCAAAACCAATATCATAAAAGAGGAAAATAATCACAAGTTCATCCTAGGGTCAAGAATCTGAGGCACCACAAAAGGTTTAGCCTCTCATACTAAGAAAAGCTAGCACAAGATCTAAAGAAAAAGACAAAAATAAAAGTGATGGACTTCCCAGATCGATGTCTTCTCCGCCGAAACCCTAGAATAAACCGTCAAAAGTCCCCTTATAAGTTGCATCTGACGACCTTTTATAGACTTTAATTTTACAAAGCACGGCCATGCTTGGGTCGTGTTGAGCCTATGCTTATCTCTGGAAGCTCTATGAATCGATTCAAAGTGTTTTCAAATAATCCCAAGATAATCACGGGTAGAACATGGGCAAAACACGCCCGTGCTCTTTGGAAGCACACCCATGCTCTAAGAAAATAAACCGTGCTTTATAGAAACCCTAATTTGGGATAGCACGCCTTGAGTATGCCCGTGCTTAGGTCGTGCTCTTCTCTAGAATGCTCCTTTTCAGCTCTTTTTGCTCCGAATTGAGTCGATTTCTGCTTCTTTTGTTCCGAGCATCTAATTTTCTGTCCGATAACAAAATACCTAATCGAGCACAAATATAGTGGAATCTATGCAAAAATACAAGTAAAGTGCGTGCAAATTAGTATAAAAATATGTATGATTGTGCACTTATCAATTCCCACGTATTGACTTTGCGTGTTACCTTGCTCAAAATTGATGCCGTGCTGGGGATTCGTACCAGCATGATTGGTACTCAAGATTTTCCATGTGTATGTCTAGGATGAGGCCACATGTATATCCGGATTTATCTAGTTGTGGGCAAATTATACTCAGACTCAAGTCGGCCTGGAAAGCAAAGCCTCTAGTTGGGTCAGTCGGGTGATTTGCGATCTTGGGATAAGCGGGAAAGACGGAGGATCCGAGGTGCCGGTTTGAGACTTGGTATTCGTGTTGGCATAGATCTGGGCATCTCGGGCCTGTGCCGAGTTGAAATATCAATGGCCAGAGTTGTGGCCAAGTTTCCGAGGTCTGGGTAAAGGAAACTCGTTGGTAGTTTGGGCTATAGCTGAGCATTATCCGAGCTAAGACAAGTCAGCGCCTCGAAGGCTTGGGCTGTGAGCAGAATCCGGGCCGAGCCAGTTAAGCGCCTCGGAAGCTTGGGTTGTGGCTGATTGAAATCCGACCTAGTCGAGTCAGTGCCGATGGATTTAATGCTTCACAATAGCTCTAGATTATCTTGTCTTTATGTAACTGGAAATGTATTTATGACAGAGAATCAAATATTTGGTTGTTACTTAGCGTCTTCCAAGAGAAAGGACCTGGTGGCGCACACCTTCATAATACTCATGTTCTAGTTGATGATACTGGGAATATCAAAAGCATATATTTTAAGATTCATATGTATGACATCCTGATCTTTCCTGACTCAATATTCCCTGCTTTGTGTCAAGCACATTAAATTTTGCTAATGAATTTCCTTTTTCCTAAGGGTTGATGTGGATGTCCCTGAAAATATGGTTTACAAGGCGAGTGATTTTACTACACCATGTAATTTTTTGTTGATTTTTGTGTTTGTACAGTTTCAGATGACTATGAAATTTACTTTGTCATTACTCAGTTCTAACACTGTCAAACATTTTATTCATTTATTACAGGAAAGTCTTGTTTGTTCTAGTAAACTATCAATATTCCATTAATATCGAGTTTAGTCGGTTTCTTACAGAAGTTCTATTCAATATTAACATTAAGAAGTTTTAATAAACTTTAATTTGAAGGCTTTGTTACGAATCATATGAATTTACAATCAAATCTCAGAGCACCCAAAGCCAATGTTGTTTGTTAAAGGTATCTATTATGCATGTTAGAAGGCATCCTACTCTATATTCTGTAATCTTCATCAGTATATACTCTATGGTCATGATCAGCTATTTAATTTCGATTCCTTAGTGAAATTTTATTTTAGTTTTCGTTGCTTGCTCTTGCTTGAATATTTAAGTTTGTGCCTTATTGTTGTGTGTCAAATATAGTCCCACTTAGCTAGTGGAGGAGAAGTGTAAGGTACTTATAAGAGATGGACCCATCTTCATTAGTTTCAGGCCTTTTGGGTGATATCCAGAAACAAAACTACTTGGGCTTGGCCCCGAGTGGACAATATCACAGTAATGTGAAGATATGGGGTACCCCCGATCCAAATAATTATTTTCTTTTATATGATGTATATAATTTCAAATTAAACTTCTTGATATCTTTGTGATGTTGATTTTTCAGGTCAAGAAATTGTTGAGGACAATCATGTTGGGTGCTTGAGCCTTACGGTCTGTGCTCAGGTTTTGATCTTGAACTTGTGTTTAGATGTCATACTTGGCTTAACAATTTTTGTTCAGTTCTTTTTTTGTATGTGGTTAGATTATCAGTATCTTCTCTTGTAA
Organism: Dioscorea zingiberensis; assembly: GCA_026586065.1. Classification (NCBI taxonomy): domain Eukaryota; kingdom Viridiplantae; phylum Streptophyta; class Magnoliopsida; order Dioscoreales; family Dioscoreaceae; genus Dioscorea; species Dioscorea zingiberensis. The sequence continues at coordinate 51,824,277 of CM048820.1, forward strand.
ATAAATGAAGGTTTTGTTGGGACAAGTTGCTTTTACTAGAATGATGGATGAGGCACACTGGGAAATTCTTCTATGTGTTCGGCAATTGAGACTCAGTGCTATGTATTTTCCTTCATGTATCTTATTTTCTACTCTTTGTTAGATTGAGGGATCTTTAATTAGTTGTTTTCTCCATGCAGCTATCCAGACACAAAAGTGGTATGTGGCTGAGAGATATCCCAAGTGGAATTGGAATAACAGGTTCCCAATGAACATTGAATCCCATAAAAAAATTTAATGGAGATTTAGAGGTGTAATAATGGTTGAATTGAAAGCCAACAACCAATATATTGAGGACACACAGTTATATATCATTAAATCCTTTGGTTTAAGGTTTCCCTAAAAAAAAAATCAACACATTGTAGAAATTAACCATTTGGTGTCCAATTCCACCTAGGATATCCCTCAACCAAATTTATTTATTTATTTTATTTTTTTGAGAAACTTAGTCTATGCGAGCGTATGCGAGCATATAGCAGGTCCCAAACCCAGAAAAGGAGAAGGGTTACTGTAGGTTGACAGCAAACATAAAACTTAGCACACTTATGATATGGATTCTTTGATTTATAACGTTGGGACGTGCTCACCTAGACACACGCTACATAGCCACCTGGATGTAGTGTTAAATGAGCAAGGGGTTCCATCACATCACTACCGGGGTGTGTGGAGTATAGGCAAGGTTCTCACATTATGGATGGGTGTGGGTAAATAAGTGAGTCCTGCTACATCGACACTCGAATGTGGTGATAAATAGGCAAGGGTCCTGGCATCTTAATGGATTGGTGCAAGTAAAGGAGTTAGTCCATAAGAGTAGGATTAGGATCGATAGTTGGAATATAAGGTGTTTTACAGGAAAATCTATGGAGTTAATAGACACTCTAAAAAGGAGTAGGATAGATATAGTGTGTTTGCAAAACACTAGGTGGATAGGAAACAAGGCTAGGAGGTTTGTAACACAGGTTACAAATTATGGTACTGTGGAGGAGATAAACATAGGAATGGTGTATGTATTATTGTGGAACCAAAAATGAAGGACAAATGTTTGAAGTGAAATGGGTAGGAGATAGGATTATACATTTGAGGGTAGTGTTGGGATAAGAGACAATCAATATAATGAGTATGTATGCCCCTCAAGTAGGCTTAGAGGAAGGAAGCTAATATTAAGTTATGCGAAGATTTGAATGGGGTAGTTATCGGGATTCCAAGTGAGCAAGAGCTTTGTTATTGGAGGAGATCTTAATGGGCATGTGGGTCGACTCAATGATGGCTACAAGCGAGTTCATTGTGGTTATGGATATGACAACAGGAATGAGGAAAGAAAATTTATATTAGATTTTGCTTTAGCTCATGACTTGGTATTGACCAACAAGTGCTTTAAGAAATGGGGATCACATGCTTGATTACCTTTAAGAGTGGGGGTAACTATAGCCAGATAGACTTCTTTGTTACAAGAAGAAGGGATAAGTCAATATGTAAAGACTGTAAGGTTATACCTGGAGAAACATTAACTACTCAACATAGGTTAGTGGTATTGGATGTGAAGAAAAACGGTATAGTGAAAATACAAAGGAAGGTTAGGTGAGAAACAAAGGATTAGATAGTGGGCTATAAAAGGGAACAACCAATTAGCATTTATGAATAAAATATGGGAAGGGCAGTTGGAGACATAGAAGATGATGCAAATACCTTATGGAAGAAAATGATGAATCGTATTGAGAAGGTAGCTAGGGAGTGAAGCCATAAGAGTCTCTAAGGGACTAGGACCTTGGCCACAAGTATCTTCAAAAGGCTATTAAAGAGAAAAGATACTTATACAAGAAGTTACCCACGCTCGATGATGGGGAAGCTTTTGAAAATTATAAGGCAAAAAAAGAGACCAAGAAAGCGATTAGTGAGCCTCGAGGTAAATATTTAGCCAATTTGAATCAAATATTAGGGACGCGAGAAAGGGAAAAAGAAATGTACACGATAGCATGGCTAAGAGATAAGAAAAGCAAAGACCTAAACCAAGTCAAGTGTATTAAGGATGAGTCTCAACAATTCTTGATAAGAGATAAGGAAATAAAGGAGAGATGATCTAGGAAAGCAAACGCCTGCCTTCTAAATCGGAATGAGAACACGCCTGCCTTCTAAATCGGAAATAATCCAGAGGTTTGTACTTTGCAATCCAGAAATTCTAGAAAGGATAATGACGCCCGGCGGGGTAGCGATTATCTCGCGGGCTAGCCGGATCCAAGAACCGCAAGGAAGAACAAACGAAGAACCAAAGAACCAGAGAAAATACTCTAAAATTCAGAAAAATATTATTACTCAAAATTTAATAATGAAAAACTAACCCACAAGCCGGGTTAAATAGCCTCAAAAGATTAACCTAAAAACCTTATCATCTAATCTAAATTTGCTAAAATTGACAAATTATTATTTAAAACTAAACTTATCTAAATTTAAAACTCTAAAAAAATCAAATAAATCCTAAAAATATGAGATCAAATTGGATTCAAATTCTATCCTAATTTGGCATATGAAATATTACCAAAAATAGGAAAAGACCAAAAACCCTAATTTGGCGGATTAAATATTTCTAAAAATAGAAAAAAATAATTAAAGTTCTCTCTAATATAACGTCCCCATGTCGTGCGCGCCGCAAAGAGCTTTCCGAATTGGGGTCGAACGCCTGATTCCGATATCGGTAGTCAAAGTTATGGCCAAAATACCGAACCACACCCAAAACCGACCCAATCTTGGAATTGACTCGATAACTTCCCATCTTTACGTTGACCCGCCGACCCGACACCAATATTTGACTCGAGCCTCCTGCATCAGTCACCCCGGGTTGGAAAGAACTCTACCCCGAGTTCAACTACACCTCTATTGGTTGGTCTGGATCTCTGTGCTTGATCTCAATCAAAACCCTAGAGACAGAAAGTAGGTTAGTAGTGTTGGTTACCAGGCCAGGAGGGTTTTCCTCCCATCGAGATACCAACGCAACGCTAGTCCCATCATTGTCATAGATGGGCTCACCAATCTCCTCCTCGGGCTCACCAATTTCCTCCTCGTAGTCGTCGTAGATGGGCGAGATCTTCTCCACATCATTGTTGAAGATGGGCAAAATCTCCTCCTCCGCATCATCGTTGAAGATGGACGAGATCTCTTCCTCCACATCATCATCATAGATGGGTTGGTAGATGGGTTGGCCAAACCTCTGATCGCTATGATTATGGTGCTGGACTTCCTCAGCCGGAAACTGCCCACGACAACCACGATCAAAATTGATTGCCGCCAGACGCCTTGATAATTTCTTGACTTGCCTTTGCAAATCCTTAATCATCAAGCGTTGGGTTAACTCCGCGACTTGCCTTTGTAGATCCTTGTTCATCGCCTCCAGGGCGCCAGTCACCAGATTGGGCTTCTCAAATTGAACTCGCCTAACCCGACGACCACGACCACCAGTCATTGATGTCGTTGATGACGCTTCCCAGGAAGATGATGAGTTCTGATACCAACTGACGCCAGCGGGGTAGCGATTATCCCGCGGGCTAGCCGGATCCAAGGACCACAAGGAAGAACAAACGAAGAACCAAAGAACCAAAGAAAATACTCTAAAATTCAGAAAAATATTATTACTCAAAATTTAATAATGAAAAACTAACCCACAAGCCGGGTTAAATAGCCTCAAAAGATTAACCTAAAAACCTTATCATCTAATCTAAATTTGCTAAAATTGACAAATTATTATTTAAAACTAAACTTATCTAAATTTAAAACTATAAACAAATCAAATAACTCCTAAAAATCTGAGATCAAATTGGATTAAAATCCTATCCTAATTTGGCATATGAAATATTACCAAAAATAGGAAAAAGACCAAAAACCCTAATTTGGCGGATTAAATATTTCTAAAAATAGAAAAAATAATTAAAGTTCTCTCTAATATGATGTTCCCATGTCGTGCACGCCGCAAAGAGCTTTCCGAATTGGGGTCGAACCCCTGATTCCGATATCGGTAGTCAAAGTTATGGCCAAAATACCGAACCACACCCAAAACCGACCCAATCTTGGAATTGACTCGATAACTTCCCATCTTTACGTTGACCCGCCAATCCGACACCAATATTTGACTCGAGCCTCCTGCATTAGATAATTATGGATAACTTTTGAGGATTTATAACTAGGAGACCTTTCTTATATGCTTATCTATGCGATAGTAATTACTTTATTTTATCAATCTGGTAGCTGGAACCATTGATACATTTTATGCATAGTAATCTTCACATTTTTCTGCACGTTTATTCTTTGCCCACTCTAGATCTAATAGGAACTGGACAATTCCTGAATTTATTTGCTGCTTTTGCTTTCCTAGATCATCTTTCTTTTGGAATCGTCAATGCTGATATTGATTTCTCAAATATTGATTCTGTGAGGACTAGGATGCCGATTTCTGAGTTAATTCTAAATATCTACATCTCCTAAACTTTAATTCCAATTTTCCTTCAAATCCCTAATGATTTATACAAAATTCTTTTGAAGCATCAAAAGCTAGGCAGTTGCTGAAAGCAACCTGTAAGTGTGATTCCTGAAACCTTTTTTTTTAAAAAAAAAGAAAAACATTGCTGATGGTGAAGATGCTTGTGCTTGAGAGGAAATGTCTGGGTGTACATTTTATGTCCCAAAAAATTTCAAGGAAACCAAAAGACTAGCATCACAGAAAATCAATGGAAAAAATACTCATGAATTTTGTATAGTGGGCTTGGGTTATATTCTTTAAAGCATGTGATACTATTGGTTTTCTCATATGTATTACGTACTATATCTTAACAAGTATTGATGCTTTATTATTACATACTATATCTTAAAAAGTATAGATGCTCTATTAATTACATGCAAAGAGAGTTCCTGATGTAGTGCCTGCTACCATATATACAGTCCCTCAATTACCAGCAAATATGGCTCCTGTCAACCTTGATGTAGTGACTGCTACCATCACATACACCTTATCATACATGCAGTCTACAAACTTAAAATATGTGTACTTCCACTCTCTTTTGAAGACTAGTATGCCACAAACGCTCTAGAACCCAACCATGAAAAACCAAACAATTGAACCGTCGTTGTGTTCATCTTCTAGATGATCATCTTGGCCATTTTGTGTTTCATCTTTGCAATTTTTGAGCAGTGGGGCCCCGCATAGATTCGGATTTCCAGTGTAAGCAGATGGATCGAAAGTGGTCAACTGGCCGGCAAATGGGATTTTTCCCAACAAGTTATTGTTTTTCAGGTTCAAACTCTCAAGAAAATGCAATGTTGAGAGGCTTGAAGGAATGGTACCGGTTAGCTTGTTGTTTGAGAGGTCAAGGGATTCCAATGACTGCATTAGACCGATTTCGATGGGGATCTCACCGAATAGATAATTGTTGGATAAACTCAAGCTTTGTAGGGCAACAAGGTTAACCATTTCTTTGGGGATCTGACCTGACAGATTGTTTACAGAGAGGTCTATGAATTTTAGAAATGAAAGTGATTTGCCAAATTGGATATCTCTTCCTTTCATATACAAATAAATACTAATCACTTGTTCTAATTCATAATCAGAGTAATATTTTGGTTCACCATCGATGCTACTGTCAATATTAGTAGAATTTATCATGGCAGTGAAATTGCCATATGATTGTGGCATGGTCTCAGAGAAGAAGTTGTAGGATAGATCAAAAAATCGAAGTGCAGTGAGGTTAAATAATAATGGTAAATTACCTGAGAATTTATTACCTTTAAGGGTGAGGATACTCAGTGAAGTCAGGACTCCTCCCACCCAAGCTGGAATATTCCCGGTTAACATATTGTAGTCGAGAGCTAGAGCGGTAAGGGAAGTGCAGTTCTTCAAAGATGAAGGGAACTCTCCATATAAGTTGTTTTTGCTCAAGACTAGCACTTCTAATCCTTACAGGGAACCTATTGTCTCAGGAACGCCACCTTCTAACATGTTGTTGGATAGACTGAGGTAACTTAGATATTGTTGTTTATTCCAACAATTCGGGATAACTCCTGAGAAGCTATTATTGGAGAGATCAAGACTTTCAAGCACCGACATATTACACAGTGAGTTTGGAATGTTGCCAGTCAAGTTGTTTGAAGAGAAAGATAGAAATTCCAGTAGAGAGATTGTTTCTCCGAAATCTCCAATATCAGAGGAAATGACTCCTGAAAATGAGTTATTATGCAAGTCCAGTGCTCCAACGTTGGGAGGAAAATAAGGAATAGAACCCTCAAGGAGCTTGGAGCTGAGCAAGACTACCACATCATCTTGTTCAAATCTCAAGCGATAAGGCAACTTACCTCTGATGACATTTTGTCGAAGATCTAACTGTTCCATAGTGTTTGTGATGTTCCAAAACCAGTCATGAATGAAATCTTCAATTCCATGTCAGCTTCCAAACAAAGAGATCAGCTTCCAAACAAGGAGATTGTAGAAGATTGTTCACCAAGAAGACAACAACATTTCATATATTCAGAAGAAGAGATTAAAAGTCATAACACTGACTGACATCACAATCTAAAATAAGAAAACAACTACCCATGACTCCCACGTTCACTTTAGATAAACTATCTATAACTAACTCTAAAACATGCATAAACTAAATGTTTAAATTAATAAAAACTTCTAACTTAATTACAGCTGAGACCACATCACTTAGCCTTTTCTTCATCTGACTTCAATCTCCTCCTTGGGCTCAAGCTGTCCAGTCCAAGCCTGATCCTGAGAATTTCTAACTTAATTTTGTTCAAAGGTTTGGTGAAGATATCGACAACACGATTCTTGATCTTGCAAGATAGAACCTTGACCTCCTTCTTCTCCTCATAGTAACGTCTGACATGATATTTAACCTTAATATGTTTGGTCTTGCCGTGAAGAACAGGATTTTTAGCAATTGAAATAGCTGCACAATTGTCACATAAGATGAGTGTAGCTTCAGACATATCAAAATAGAGATCTGACATTAATTTCCTCAACCAAACAGCTTGTTTAACAGCTTCAGAAACTCCAATGTATTCAGCTTCAGCAGTTGATTCTGCAACTGGACCTTGTTTCTTAGAACTCCAAGTGATCACCCCAGTGCCAATAGTAAAATAATTTCCTGAGATGCTCTTCATTTCTTCATCATTTCCAGCCCAGTCACTATCTGAAAAACCTATAAGCTTCACTGATTTTGCTTTGCCATAATGAATTCCATAATCAACTGTACCTTTAATGTATCGAAGAACCCTTTTTGCTGCTTAGAAGTGCTTCTCTGTTGGAGTCTGCATAAACCTTGACAGGTAATTTACAGAGAAAGCAATATCCGGTCTGGTGCTACAAAGATACAATAAGCTTCCAATTAAGCTTCTATAAATGCTTCCATTTACATGAGGTGTTCCATCATCCTTGAAAAGCTTCTCTCCAACCACAAAGGGTGTGCTCACAGACTTGCTATTTTCCATGCAGAATTTGGATAGAAGTTCTTCTGCATATTTTTTTTGATGTAAAAGTATACCAGACTCCATTTGCTCCACTTCCATTCCTAGAAAGAAAGACATCCTCCCAAGATCATTCATTTCAAAAACAGTCTTCATGTTGCCTTTAAATTCTTCAATTTCTGATTCCTTGCTGCCTGTTAACAAGATATCATCAACATACACTGAAACAACTAATAAATCATGATCTCCACTCCTTTTATATATAAAGTTGCTTCATTTGGACTTCTCATGAATCCAATACTCAAATGTGATGAATGTCTAATCTCCGTACCTACCTGGGAGCCCTCGCTTTAAACCATATAGAGCCTTTTGGAGTTTGTATACCTTTGCTTCTTCACCAGGTTTCTCAAAGCCTTCAGGTTGATGAACATAGATGTCTTCATTTAGATGTCCATTGAGAAAAGCTGATTTAACATCCAGTTGATAAACAAATCAGCCTTTGTGAGCAGCAACAACTAACAACAACCGAATGGTGTCTAGCCTTGCTATTGGTGCAAAAGTATCAAAGAAATCCACTCCAGCTTCTTGTAAATAGCCCTTCACAACTAGTCTGGCTTTATGCTTGTTCACAGTTCCATCAGCATTCAACTTCAGCTTGAACACCCATTTAACACCTATGACTTTCTTTCCAACTGGTTGTGTTACTAAAGCCCATGTATCATTCTTCTCAATCATTCTGAGCTCCTCCTCCATTGCATTTCTCCAAACATCTGATTGTAGAGCTTCAAAACAATTGTTTGGTTCCAATGTAGCCAGATAACTACGAGCATATATGTCTTCCAAGCTTCTGAGTCCCCTGGGCGGCACATGATCATAATTTTCTTCTCCAATGTCCTCTTCATCAGGTTCTTCATCATCACTAACTTCATCCACTTCATCCTGAGAATTTTGGGTATGTACTGGAAACTCAACAAACTGATGCACTGTCTCCACTGGTATTACTTCATCATTTTTCCAATTCCAGACTTGATCTTCATCAATCTTCACATCTCTGCTGACTATGATTTTATGTGAAGATACACAGTATACTCTATAGCCTTTGGTGACAGAACTATAGCCAACTAGAATGCCAAGCTGTGCCCTTTTATCCAGCTTGGTTCTTTTCTCCTGTGGAACATGGATATAACAAACACTACCAAAGATTCTAAGATGGTTTACCTTTGGTTTGTAGTTTGTCCAAGCTTCATAAGGAGTGATGTTGTGTAGAGCTTTGGTACTTCTGCCCAGAAAATCTTTGGTATCTTCTTCTCAAAAAGTAAGCATCTTGCCATGTTCAACACTGATCTATTCTTTCTTTCACACACTCCATTTTGCTGAGGAGTGTATGGAGCTGAGAGCTGATGATTGATTCCATTCTTCTGCAAGAGCTCTTGAAACTGATTGGACAAAAACTCAGCACCATTATCTGATCTCAAGGTTTTAATTTTGAGATCAGCTTCATTCTCAGCCAATGCTTTGAACTTTATAAACATCCGAAGGCTTGGACTTCATCTTCATGAAATGAACCCATGTGTACCGCTAAAATCATCAATGAATAGAATGAAATATTTACTCCGCTCAAAGTGAATCAGTTTGCATAGGCCCACAATGTCAGTATGGACTAGTTCAAGCTTCTTTGTTGCTCTTCTAATCTGCTGCACAGGGAAAGGTAGCCTATGTGATTTCCCTTCTTCACACACACTGTACATGCTTCTTTTTGTATGTATAATAGGCATATTTGTCACCATTTGAGTGTCTGTCATCAGCTTTAGAGTCTCAAGGTTGCAATGCCCATACCTTTTATGCCACAGAGATGTTTCATCCATGCTTACATGGAGTGCAGTCTCATCCCTCCACTTCAAAGGAAAACTATGGCCATACATCTCCACCTCCATTAATTTAACACCTTCTTTATCAAAAATCTCACACTTTTTATCATGAAAATTAAGTGTCAAACCAGAATCAAGTAGCTGGGCTACACTTACTAAGTTCTGTGAAATTTCAGGCACATAAAGCACATTAGCAATTTGCTTTTTACCTCCTGGTGTGTTGATAAGAACAACACCTCTCCCTTCCACAGCAACATAATCTCCATTGCCAATCTTCACTTTGGATATATAGTTCCAATCTAACTCCTTGAAGCAATCAATGTCTCCACACATGTGATGAGTGCATCCACTATCTAATAGCCAGTCTCTCTTGCATGCATCTTCAGAATTTTGATTTACAGAGGCCATGAACATCATCTCTTCCTCCTGTTCCACTTCTTCTGCAACTTGGGCTTTTGGTTGTTGTTGATCACTCTTGCAAACCTTCTCAATATGACCAAATTGCTTGCATCTTCTACATTGAACACTCGGTCGAAACCAACAATAATTTTGTGAATGGTTAGTTTGTTTATAGTGAGGACAGGGTGGAAACTCTCTCCACTTCTTCACATGGCTGCTGCTTTGACTGCCATCTTGAACATTGATCTTCTTTGTAGGCCCAACGAATTTTCCAACAGTCTTTCTGAAGGTTTTCTTCTAGAATTTAGTCTTCTCAGCAGCAACTAATGCACTTTCACTTTGTTTCCCTTTAGACTCCTTCTCTTCTCTTCTCATATTCTGTCTTTGCTCCACTGCTTGAAGAAAGCTCACCAATTCACCAATGCTCATGGTTGTAAGGTCCTTGGAGTCCTCCAAAGAGGCAATCTTATGCTCGAACCTCTCAGGAAGACCGACCAACACCTTCTCCACAACTCTTTGATCTGTTAGTTCCTCTCCAAGCAGTCGAACACTGTTTACAACTCCCATGACTCTGTCAGCAAACTCTTTTACTGTCTCTCCATCCTTCATCCGCAACATCTCAAATTCTCTTCTCAAGTTGAGAACTTGAACTCTTCTGGCCTTCAAGTCACCCTCATACTCCTCCTTGAGTTTGAGCCATGCTTGTTTTGCAGTATCACAGGTCATAAGTCTTGTAAACAACTCCTCACTAACAGCTGAATGGATTACAGTGAGAGCTTTGTACTTCTTGGTTATAGCTTCAGTGTGATTCTTCTTCCGAAGTAGCGCTTGGATGCTCTGGGAGAGGATCCACATCATCATCCTTCTCCACAGCATCCCACAAATCATATGCCCTCAAGTAGGCCTTCATCTTTACCTCCCAAGCTGCAAAGTTCTGACCATTAAACACAGGTACCTTTGAGACAAAGCTTGGTGTATCTCCCATCTCCACAGCCTCCAAAGATCGAATTTGAAGGTTCTGATACCAATTGTCAGCTTCCAAACAAGGAGATTGTAGAAGATTGTTCACCAAGAAGACAACAACATTTCATATATTCAGAAGAAGAGATTAAAAGTCATAACACTAACTGACATCACAATCTAAAATAAGAAAACAACTACCCATGACTCCCACGTTCACTTTAGATAAACTATCTATAACTAACTCTAAAACATGCATAAACTAAATGTTTAAATTAATAAAAACTTCTAACTTAATTACAGCTGAGACCACATCACTTAGCCTTTTCTTCATTTGACTTCATTCCAGCACTAGATATTGACAAAATAGAAAGATTCATTTGGTTGGAGAGCCAAAGAGGAAATTTTGGCCCTACGTGGCAATAATCCAGGTCTATATTCTTGGCCTGAAATCCTGGAAGCCAACGTGCACTCACATTGAGAACAAGGTTTGAATCATAAAGAAATAGATCTTGGAGACTTATGAGGTTGGCCAAATGAGCTTCAGTGATAACAGAGGAGTAGTTGAAATTGTTGTTATCAAGATACAAAACACGAAGCTCTGTCAGTTGCCCGAGTCTCTCTGTGATGGAGCTATTTAGAGAATTGTTCGAAAGACCCAAATATTGAAGCCTTGACAGTATTCCCATGAATGAAGGGATTGAACCATAGAGGTCATTTTCGGAAAGATAAAGAAAGGTGAGGTTTTTGAGATCACCCAACCAATCTGGCAGAGAACCTTTTAGTCTACCATATGAGTAGGAAAGGTCTAGGTAACGCAGCTTGGTGAGGTTTCCGAGCTCGTGTGGTATCACATCATTGAAATTTGAGCATCTGAGGTCGAGATGAATCAGGTACTCCAAGGAACCCAAGAACTTTGGGATGGGGCCTAAGTCGAAGCAGTTGCCGCTGAGATCTAGATATCGGAGGTGTTTCAGGCCGAGGAGGGATGGACTCATGTTGCCACGCAGGCCCCACTCATCGCACATGCATGAAGAAACAATATTCTGATGATTGGAGGTCGAGACGGGTGACGTGGCCGGTGTTGTTGTCGCAGCGCACGCCTTACCACTGTTGCGCAACATGTTAATATTAGTAATTCACATGCTGATGTGGATGCATAATATTCACAGGGTGAAGAATTGGTCAAGTGAAGTGGTCTGCATGTTAGTTGGTTAGTTGCTTCAATAAAGGAGTTAAAATAGGTGCCATCATGTCACGTGTGTGTGCGTGCGTGATCTGCTTTAAATTCAGAATGTTTCTTTGTCTGTTTGTGTGCTTTTGATAAGTCAATAAAGTGTAGTTTTGTCTTCTTCCTTAATATACAAAAACCTGCAATCTGTGAATCTGCTCTCTTGAGTACTGCTCTTTCTCCACCTCCACTTTCAAAACAGCCTCATCACTGATCCAAACTCCAACACAACAGTCAAGGTTAATGCGCTGGTCCCAAGAGGAGAGACGGTTCTTTTTGTCGATGATGCCGGCCTTAAATGTAAGGAGGGCATCACGCTCTGCCTTGATGCAGCGGCATGTGCTATCATGGCTGTTAGTAGTAGTACTAGTAGTCGCAGCAGCAGGATTGATCATGAGCATGAAGGAGAGACATAAGAATAATACTAGCCAAGTGGAGATTAGCAGTAATAGTATTGGTGAAGCTTTGTGATGAGGCGCCATATCCATGTTGTACGTGGGATTTCTTCTGCATGCTCAACATTGCCTGCTCCTATATAATGATCATATGTATATATATAGATATCCTATCCTCCCCAGTAAAAAGGACGAGTCAAAGTCAAGTAGAGCATATTTAATAGTGATATTGATGGTGATGTATAAATAATTAATTGTCTCATATTAGTGGCTATAGGGTGCTCTTTATCTGAGCTTTCAAGGCTATCATTTCTAAAGCTAATAATTCTGTTCTCACGATGGCTCCTGGCTCATGAAATATTATTTTTTTCATATAACAAATATAATATTGAGCATTTAAATATATATATATATATATATATATGAAATATATATATATATATATATGAAATAATCTATTTTCAAAACATATTTATTTAGCAAAATGTTCCCTTTCCATAGAAATTAACTTTTGACTGGACTCGTCTTGCCTGGTTTGGGCCCTGGTTCGGAACACGTGGCAGTAATATTTCTACAAGATATATCGGGATGTGCGGCCAAGCCGCATCTCGAGGCAATGCCGGGATAGCTACCACACATCCCGAGGCAGATGTGCGGCCAAAGTGTTCGGGAACCAGGGACTTGCCTCGTTCCCGAACCAGGCAAGTTGAATCCTTTTTGACTGGTGGGCACATGAATATTCTTCTATTATAACTTGTTTTACACGACTAAACGTGGTTTTCTGGTTATGCCATTGATTAGACTAGACACCTGCAGTTTTTTCTACATTGATCTTGATTGATGTGCACATAAAGTGATTTGGTAGGTGGGCATAGGGATGGCAACCCCGATTCGATCCGTAGTTTCCGACCCGATCCACTCTGAATGGGACGGTTTTTTCTGTTAGAGAGCCGCAAGTACGTATGTGGTAAGGCGGGGATTTTTATAAGAAGGGTCGCAATGGGCGGTTTTGATAAACACCCATTTTAAATCACTTACCGCTAAAAAATTACAAACATACCCTATATATATATATATATATATATATATATATATATATATATATATTACATACGGGTGGGTAGGCTGGGTATGAGGAAAAACCGCAGTAGCGTTGTGGTATTAAAACCCCATTATTTGGGTAGGCGGTGGGCGTGGGGCGAAGCGGGCGGGATTCCAGCGGGGCGGTTGTGGTAGAACCCTGCCCCGCCCCCGTCCGCCCCATTGCCATCCCTAGGCACAATAATATTCTTCGTATTATAACTTGTTTAACACCCTCGTTATAACATTATTAAGACCACAAAAGGTGTCATCTGATGTGTTCACAGTCGGTCAAATTGAGTCCAATTCACAAAAGATTTGATGATCAAGTCATGAGAAAACTAACTCAGTCTTGAGAGCTTTTAGCTGGAGAAATTTTGAAGTAAATGAAGTCATATATGTGATTAAATTTTTTTTTAAGGGTGACTCATAAATATTTTTTTTCATATTAATAGATTGTCTTTTTTTAAATAAATAAATAAATAAATTATATTTTTTTTAATAAAGTTTTTAATGTGTTACGTACTTGCATGGAGTTGGAACCAAGCACAACTCCTAACTAGTGAATCGGAGTCTACAGTTCATAGAGACAGTCATACATACTATAGCCGGCGATGACGAGCACCGTAGCCCCTAGGGCAGTATCAAGACTCTTGTTTTATGCATTGTCTATGTAATCTCGTGTAATAAAGGACTTCATGTAACACATTAAAAATATTATTAAATAAAATATGGTTCCTAACTAGTGAATCGGAGCCTACAGTTCACGGAGACAGTCGTACCTATTATAGCGGGCGACGACGAGCACCGTAGCCCCTGGGGTAGTATCAGGACTCTTGTTTTACGCATTCTCTATGTAATCTCGTGTAATAAAGGACTTCATGTAACACATTAAAAATATTATTAAATAAAATATAATTTATATATCTTTTCAAAATAAAAAAAAGCATCTATTACATACCACTTTTATGCATTGTTGGGTGACCAATTATTATATTTTTAAATTTTAATTAAAAATTTGATGAAAAAAACTTTTTATTATGAATTATGTTGGGGATGACCCACTTGGGATTATCCTTCAAATCACAAAAAATTAGTTAACTATTCGGATATCAGTATATTCTCTTGGATAAACCTGAAATTTTGGTCTATTGACTTGGTACCAAACAAGAACGCCTTATAATTTTTTTTTTTGTTTGACAAATCAATTAAAATAAAACGTGAAACAAATCATTCTATATTTAGAGGTGTCAAACAGACAGGCCCAACTCATACAGAGCACTGTGTGTGCTTGTGACGGCCAAGTTGGGCACCAGTCACCACATTCAAAACTGAAGCACCATGCATGCCTGACACAGGCCACAGGCCACAGGCCGGGCCGGGCAGGGCCGGGCCAGGCCGCCGAACCCCAGCCTAGCATTAGCACGAGCACGAGGTACTATAGCATCTAGGCCGTGCCAAGCACAACGCATGGCGTGCTAGGCATAACCCACAGCCTGTTATACCATGCTGGCCCATGGCCGGCACCGCCGTTTAACACCACTATCCAGTATCCACACTTCCTTATTTGAAGTGAATTTTTCAATCATATATGACATCTCTTCTATGTCTGAAGAGTAGAGTAATAAATAATAATAGAGTTTTGTCTTTGCTTCAAAAACTAGTGATTGTTTTTAACAAATTTCATGATTTCCACTTGAGATCAACCAAACCAAACAATTACAGCATTGCTACTATTTTTGTTTTTGTTTTTTTTCTTTTTGTTTAAAAGAAATTTCACTATTAAAGTTTTGTAGGAAATGATATTAATGATGTGAAAGATATACACATGCTTATAATTATGATTATTTTCATAATTATTTTATATTTTATTTATAATAAAAATATAAATTATCTTTAAAGACTTAGAAATAGATGTTAATTTTAATCATATTGTTATAATAATAGGAGTTGTCTTTAGAGATATATAATTAAATAGAACTCTACTTTATTCAATTACAAAAAAAGTTGATGTCAAGAAATAAAAAACTTAATAAAGATTCCAATTTCTCTCCACAATTCCTCATTCACCTTGTTTGCAAAAAGGTATGAAACATGGTCTTCTCCTCTCATAATTATAAAGTAAAATAAAAAAAAGGCTATCTTCTAAGAGTTTTTTTCTTTAAAGAATTTGATTTAAATAAAAGGGATATATATATCATGTCTACATTTCCATGTTTGAAGTAAATTTTTCATTATATGTGCCATTCTTCCATGTTTGAAGAGTAAAGTAATTACCAAAGGCCTCTCTAGGTCTTGTGGTACCAGGGTCCCTGTTAAGGGGTTTATCCTTGGAAAAGTCCTAAATTCGAATCCCCCTACACAGGGTGAAGGCATTTGTGCGTGAGCCTTCGGATGTTCCGTGCATGGATGTACGTCCTTTGACGATATTCTCGGGAGGGCACTTGTCGCTTTAGTTTTTAAAAAAAAAAAAAGTAAAGTAATCACAAGGTTTTGTTTGTGCATAAAAAACAATTGATTTTTACGACCAATTTCATCTTAGAAACATGATTTTCACTTTGGATCAACCAAGCTAATCAATTTAGCATTGCTACTATTTTTTTTATTTTAAAAAGAGATATTTCACCATTAACATTTTGTACGTATGAAATGGTGTGAATTGGTCCTCTCCTTCCAAAATAATAAAGTAAAATAAAGAAAAGCTATCTTTCATCAAATTCAAAAGAAATTTTGACATCAAAAAGAAAAAAATCAATGGATGTGTGAACATGTTGAAAAAACTTGACTTCATACCTTAGACTTTTTAAGTCTTGACTTGTATCAAATAAGAACATCTTGTAAGAGTTTTTTTTTCTTTTCTTTTTTTAAGAATTTGATTAAAATAAAAGGATATATATATATATATATATATATATATATATATATCCCCCGAGGCCTTAGACTTCTCCCCATGGAAACGTATGATGGCACAACAGATCCAAGTAATTATTTGGGAACTTTCGAGACCCTCATGCTCAAGGATGCCTTCTCCAACATCATGATGTGTAGACTCTTCCCAACAACATTGTGAGGGGTGGCGTCAGTGTGGTTCAAGACCCTTGCCCCCAATATCGGCACCTTATTCAAAGAGTTGGTTGAGCTCTTCATCAGTCACTTAGTTAGTGGCAAGAGACGAAGGAAGACCTCCACCACCGTAATAAGCGTACAACAGTAGGAGAGAGAAATCCTCCATAGGTACGTCGACCGCTTCACTCAAGAAACTCACACCATCCGGAGGCTCAACCAGTGCATGGCGGTCATGGCACTCATGGAAGGCCTACACGACTCGCCTTTCAAGTTTTCCCTGGCATTGAACCAACCAGAAGACCTTTTCGAGCTCCTCACGCGTGCCGAGGAGTACATTAACGTAGAGGAGATCTCGCTCGGATGGAAGGAGAACAAGAAAACATGAAAGCTGACTCTCTCTCAGATATGTATGAGTTTATACTCCCAAGCGCAAGAGTTGTCAAAGTTTAACAAGGGTAAGTCCCAAGATCATTTACCACAGGGAGCAATAAAATCCAAAACATGGAACTTTTTAGATACAAAAAGGGAAACATTAAAGAAGATGTTTAGCTGTTTTTGTTGTTTTGAGATAAAGTTTGCAAAGTTTACAACATAAATAGGATAAAAACAAAAGTTTGATAACAGTTGGAGAAGACGTAGACTCAACCTTCACTATCTCTCAAATCAGGACTACTTATGGATCGTCAAACACCCGCTAGCTAGCATCCCTGTCACTAGACCCCTAGTCTAGGAAAATGTGCAATCATACCATGTGAAGACACAAAGGTTAGAAGCCAAATGGTTCGTCAAATCTTTGTTTCTAGGCATGGTAGAACCAAGAGTCACTAGCCATGGGCAATCGGATCATCAAGGGAATCTATACCCCTAAGTATTCGATGGGCTAGCCTCAAGGTTGGCAACGAGAAGATTAGAAGGCTCTATACCTATAGACCTCGCAGCCATTAGGAGACTTCAACTTAAGTCCTGATAGAAATAGAGGAATCTATACCTCTAATTCTATACAAAACATCAAAGCTTTCCTAACTAAAGGGATGGTTCTTGAGGGATCTATACCTCAAGTAACAAAGAGAAAGTGAAACAAGATCTTAAATCAAACCAAACTTTTCATTAACACCAAACCAAATCCAAGAAAAAGCAATCCGATAGAAAGAAAGATCGGGCAGAGATCTACAAGTGCTAAAGTATACATATGGTCTAAATCACAAAGATTAAAGAACAAAATACAAGCTTACAAATATATGAAAAAGAAAACCTAAATTTCTTTTTTTTTTCTAACCGCCAAAAGCTCCCCCCTTCCTCTGTTCTCCCGTGCCCCTTTTCAGTCTTCAAAACAAAAGATCCATTAAGAGGCTTAACGGGTTAATAGGATATTGAATTAGGATCCAATAAGCTTTTAACAAATTAGAACTCCAGAGGTCATTTTCGGCAATCAAACTCTATTTTTTTTAGAATAACTATTTCTGGCAAAGTTGTAGATCTCTGAATGATCTTTCCAACGGTACCTTGCGTCAGAAATTCTGATAAAACCACCAAAAGTTATCGCCGATTTACTGCATCTCTATCTGCAGCTCTGTCTGCAGCTCTGTAAAAAATCAGTCAATTTCAAGCCGAAATTATGAGATGAAAACCTCCTCCAACGAGAACAGTGTCTGATACAAAGTTGAAGATCTTCAAATTGTCTTTCCAACGATACTTTGTACAAAAGATTCTGATAAGAATGGAGCAAGTTATGATTTTTTTACTTCAACCCTGAAAAATACAAAAACAAGAATATTAGCTTATATTTTAGTTCTCGTTTGGGATGCCAAATTTTGACCTGAACACAATCTAATCAAAACAAGTATATGAGCATCAAGTACACATTGAAATACATGTGTTAGGATATTTAACTGTAATTATCTGACATTTATGCTATTGCAAAAATTGTCAATGATCACACATGTTCATTCAAACATGTCAAACACACCACACATGTTCACTCAAACAAGTCAAACACACCAAATTAACACCAAATACAAGCTAAGGGTGGAAATGATCCAATTATATAAAATTCATCATAAATATGCATAGATAACACAATTCAAGCATGATTTGGATATGAAAATAAACCAATAGAATGCAATATACGCACCCAATCAAAAGCTAAAGGAGGGCAAGGCCCCGGCAAAGTCCCCGAGAGCAACCTCAAAGCCACCAAAGAACTGAGGTACCTCTCGACCTCAGGAAACTTCCTGGCCGGGGGAACCAATGAGATATTGAAACTTTGCTCCCCTCAACGACACTAGGACCAACATTCTCATAAAAGTACAGAGCCAGAAGAACTTGAAGTGGCCCGCCAAGTTGAGGAATCCTTTGAGCCGAAAGGAGAAATATTGCTCCTTTGGTCGGGAATACGACCACGACATTAAGGAGTATCGACACCTGAAGGATGAGATAGAGGATCAAATTTGTAAGGGGCGCCTTGATCAATTACTCAAGAGAGACTAATATGAAGAAGGTCCGTTTGCCCCGACGCAGAGCCCTGCTCCTATCCGCAAAGTTCACCTCATCGCGGGAGGAACAGCAGGCGAAGGTGATAACGCGGCGGCCCGCAATGCACATGCCCGCATGGCAGCCCGAGGAGAGCTGTCTGAGAAAAATTCCAAGTCCAAGATTGGAATCTCTATCACATTCTCAAATGAAGACCTCGACCGAGTCTCCCACCCCCATGACGATGCTTTGGTCGTCACCGTGATCATAGCGGACTTAGAAGTTAGTAGAGTCCTAATCGACAGCGGGAGTTTTGTTGATGTAAT
Source organism: Dioscorea zingiberensis (assembly GCA_026586065.1). Lineage (NCBI taxonomy): Eukaryota > Viridiplantae > Streptophyta > Magnoliopsida > Dioscoreales > Dioscoreaceae > Dioscorea > Dioscorea zingiberensis. The sequence continues at coordinate 51,843,559 of CM048820.1, forward strand.
ATTCTGGGATACTTGTGAGCAAATGAACCTCAGCTCCTGAGGTCTCCAGCATGTGAGAACTCCATTGGTTGGGTTCTCTGAAAGCGCATTGCAGCCTGAGGGAGTAGTTGCCCACCTTATGAGTGTAGGAAGTCACCGGTGCTAGAAGACCGTCACAGCAGACTTCTTAGTGATCTGATGCTCCTCCAGTTATAATGTCATCTTAGGCAGGCCGACATTAAATACTTTGAGGCAATCATCTCCACATACCACTTGCTCATGAAGTTTCCAACCAAGGGTGGGTGTGGAGAGCTGAGAGGAGATTAGCTTATGGCCTATCAATTTTATTTCGGCCTGCTTAAGGGCAGGACCATGGAGACGCTAGCGTTCAAATCTCAATTTGAGTGACCAACACTAGTTGAGGATCTAGTGGAAATTCCATTGGTCGAGGGCTTCCTCTAAAAGACAGTGCACGTCGGCGTTGAGTTATAGGAAAAATCTTGCGAAGAGATGATACACTGCATAAGGATCAATAGTGATATCTTCTCTTGGACCTCGGAGGACATGCATGGAGTAGATCGAAGCGTAATGAAGCATCGGCTCGACATAGACCCCACAGCCAAGCCAATGATCCAGAAGCGATGATATTTCACCCCAAAGCCCCAGCAGGTTGTGGAGGAAGAAGTAGAGAAGCTCCTTAGGGCAGGTTTTATCAAAGAAGTGCGTTACCCTGAGTGGCTCTCAAATGTTGTACTTGTGAAGAAGCCCTCAGGGAAATGGCAAATGTGTATCGACTTCACCGAATTGAATAAAGCTTGCCCTATGGACTACTACCCTCTCCCCCTAATTGATGAATTTGTCGACAACACCTCGGGTCACGAGATGCTGAGCTTTTTAGATGCCTTCTCCAGGTGCAACCAAATCAAGATGGTAAGAGCAGATGAGGAGAAGACTTCTTTCACCATGGCCAAAGGTACATATTGCTATAGAGTAATGCCTTTTGGTTTGAAGAATGCAGGTGCCACTTTCTAATGACTTGTTACATGGGTCTTCAAAAGGCAACTAGGGAGGAAAGTCAAGGCATATGTCAATGACATCTTGCTAAAGAGTAAAAGGGTAGACCAATACATCGTTGATCTGTAGGAAACCTTCCAAGCACTCTAAGATCTTGCAATCACGGTGGGCCACCTCTAACTCAAGGACCGATTGGCTCACTCTCTCATTCCCCGAAGAAGCCTGATATTGTTGGAATACAGCTGGGGAAACGACTGGAGAAGTCCTTCCGCTGAAATGAGTAGCAGCCAACCCAATCAGAGCAGATACCTACGTATGCCAGACTATAGTTAGCAAAAAGAAAAAGAGAAGTAGAGAATGAAGTTAGGAAGGCTTGCCTGAACCCAGTTAGCGGACAAACAAGAGATCAGATCTAGCATATCTAGTCCCTCAAATTTCGATAGGTTCGAGCTCGGGACGATGGCCCCCAACCCAAAAGGAGAATCGAGGGGGCACCACCTTTCTCTAATCTGGAAGTCCCGATACGTCCACCATGGTGAAAAGAGAAAGGACATCAGAGAATTACAGATCAGGAATATCGCGAGAGCCTGATAACTCCTCACAAGCAGGTGAAACCACGTCCTGAGACCTTCCCTCCCCTAGGATCAAGGAGTACAGTGGGGATAAGCTTCGAGTTAACTCCCTTAATGATCTCTTCAAATATCGGAAGTCCATCAGAATCCGCGCCAAAAAAATAAGACGGACCGGGAAAGATGAGGAAAGGACAAACCCAAGTAGTTCCGCCTCTTTTAGGGTTTTTGGAAGGAAGAGGGCTTGTAGCATCTCTCGATTCAGAAGCGTACTGGATAGATAAGCGACACGTGTTAAGAAATATAGATTGGATCGCCCCCGTGAGAACCTACACAGTAATGATAACCTCAGGAGGGTGGCCTGATGATACGAGTGGATCCTGATGTAATCCGTAATGCTATCTGCAAGTGCATGGAGTCGCTCAAGTAGTAAAGTACCATGAAGGTATGGTAGTCGAATCCACAGGGACCTGCAGAGCTAGTACTAATTCGAATTCTATTATCTAGCCTACAAATATCGATGGTGATCTAATCCTAACTAAAGATCTAAAGAGAACTAAACTAAATTAAACAATTGGCAATCTAGGGTTATTAGTTAAGAGAACATGGCACCCGGGTCTCTATCCCCTAAGAATCCCTTCTGATTAATTTCCTAATACAGGTTACTAGTTGACATATTCCCGAAAAGTGGAGAACCCTAAATTAGTTTGACCCCGATCTCTCGTGACAGCCAAACCCTAGTCCCATGCAGAGACTTTGTAGTAAGACTGTATTATGCTAACTATGATCATAGGTTCTATGGTTCCCACTATTAGGCTTTACCCTAATCCGGAGAGTGAGTTGGTGTTGCGTGAAAGCACAACGACCACCCGATCTCTCGGCATGCGCCCTCCCCTTATTATCTATGCTTAGATCTAGCTTGACGGTGATTTCTAGTCATGGATCAAGCAACTCTAATTATGTGGCCAGTGCTTTCGCACTAACAAACCGCAAGAATTTAGCAAACACAAATAATTCACCTGAAGAATAAAAAAAGAAGCCTCGTATTAAAAAGAGGAAATCATTAAAAGTTCATCCTAAGGTTCGAGGACTCGAGGCACCATAGAAGGTTTAACCTCTCATACTAACCATAAACATCACAACAACTAGAGCGGAAGACATAATAATAATCATAAACTTCCTGGCCCGATGTCTCCTCCGTCTTCAATCTCTCTTTGAAACCCTAGCTGTCGGTAGAAGATTCGCCAAAAGTCTCCTTAAAAAATAAAACCAACAAACCATTTGTAGACTTGGATTTTACGCCACACACCATGTTTGAGGGTGTGTGTGTGTGAGCGTGTGCCTCTTTGGAGTCTTCTGGAATAACTTTAACGCGGTTTCGATACATACACAGTCATATACACGACCGATACACGCCCTTGTCATCTGGTACACGACCGTGTCATCTGACACACAGCCGTGTCAATGAAATTTGTGCGTGATCTTCAATTGATCTTCTTTTGAATCCACACGCCCATGTTGATGACTGTGTCACTCTCTATTTTAGCCCTTTTTGCTCCAAATAGCTCCAGAATTTGCTTATTTTCTCGTGAATAGCTAATTATCTGTCCAATCACAACAGAACACCCAACAGAGCACGAAAATGGAAGAAACCATGCAAAAAAAAAATATGCAAAGTGTATGTAAATGTGATATGAAAATATGTTTACGTACTCATCAGATCCCAAAGCATATGGGTTGAGAAACAGAGGAAAATAGAGGACCACTCATAGCCAAAGGAAGGAGCAGCGGTAGGATTAATTGAGAGGATGTAAGGGACAAAAAGTGAGGGGATGAGTAGAATTCAAGAAACATTGCTCTATAACGGGAAACTACAATGCAAAAAAGAAAAAACGACACGACAGCCTGTCACTCGGCGCCCCCTCTACGAAAACCAAAGGGGAGATGTTGGAAAACGTCCGTGAGTTTCAGGGTAGCAAGGTCCATGTCAGAACGAAGGCAAAGGACCTCCTAGAAGATCCTAAAGCCCTCCTCAGCGCCTTTACGCCTTTCCGCGCTGACCAAGTCCTCAAACTCGTCAGACTCCTTGAAGTTGGCTACCACCCAAGAAGTGAGCTCTCTCTCCCTGGCCATGTAGTCATCCGAAAACCTGTAGGGCGTAACAGCACGGTGAAGTTCCGCACGAAAAAGCGGTCCCCACTTATAGGACGCCAAAGCCACCTCGCGGGCCCTCTTCATGCTAGACAAGGTAGCTTCGAAGTCAAAGACCAACACGAAGAGGAAGGATCCATTAGAAGAGAACCTCGAAAAACCCAAAGAAGAGAAGGTATTTTATATCAGGCACTTCACCATCAAGAACTATTTAAAGAAGAAAGAAAGCGGCATAAAGAGGCCGCAATAACCTCCCGCGACTTTTCAAAGGACACTTTGGAAAAGCGTCTCTACAATGGCACTCGCGTGCCCGCCGAGAAATAGAAGATTCGCCTGGGAAAAAGGAAACGATGCGGGCAAACATCATGGGAGTAGAAAGAGATCCACGCGCCCTTAAGCGCCTGATGCAGGGCCCCTCGGTAAGTCGAGCAAATTGGTCTAGCCGCTAACAAGAGAAGGAGGCTAGCTGACTTCTCAGCCTGTCTCGAACCAAGGGACCAACTAACTGAAAAGTCAGGGGGGCAAGTGTTATAGGCAAAAATCCGCAATGCACGTGGCACGTCTCACTGGCTTGACCCAGGGAGCATATGGCTACACCATGTGATAGAGCTCGGACAGGGTCAACTCAACCGAGGAACGACGACGACCGCCTAGCTGAAAACGACGAGAAGTCGCTGGGAAATGGTTAGAAACTCTGCGAACCTTCTAAAAGCTCTGGCTAAGTTGGCGACCGACTGGCGCCATGCTGGCGGACTCGCTGACACTTGGCCAGCGCCCTGCTGGCATCCGACTATCGTTCAAGTGGGAGGAAGCTTGCAGGCAAAGTCTCAGGGATACCAACTCGACCGAAAGGTATAAAAGGGGGGAGAGAGAGAGAGAGAGAGAGAGGGCTCCCCTCTCTCTCTCTCTCTCTCGTCTTCTTCACCTGCTTCGACCATTCTTCCCTTTGTTTGTTAAGCACTTTCTATATGTTCTTATGGGCTTCCAATTTCTAGAGAAAGCTAACGGACTTGATCGTCGGAGGGTCCGAGGGGAGATTCCACAGATTATTTTGTAGGACACAACCAGGAGGTCGGGCACCCCCGTAGAGAAGGATTACCTGTTCTGACGCCCTCGCTGCCGATAAGCACGATCCTAGACTTTCAGTTCAGTAGCCTCACTTACTACAAATTCACTAGTTAACTTGGATCGATTCACACCCTAGGGAGGAGTCTATCTTTTGGCATTAACAATTTACAATTAGCATTACATACTATTCCTATTTAATAAAAATAAATCTACCATATTTATTAAAATAAAAAAAATTATGAAAATTGAAAATCATTTTTCGTTCCTGTACTTTGTCGATATTTATCTTCATCCATGTATAACAAAATTTCAATACTGCCCTTATACATTGGTTCTTTTTGTTCATTTTCCTCCCTGACACTCATCGGTGCTTAGGTGACATATGAATTGAAATACAATTATTTTATTGAATTTCTTTGATGGTCTAGCAATATTTGCTGATATAGCTCCACACGTGACGTACTAACATGGAATAAAATGTGACAACAATAGATATATAGCATACTGATGGGGACCACCTTGTTGGTGTCGCATGTTGATATGGGCCACCGCCATATGTATCTCTAAAATTTTATTTTTTATTATAAAAATAATATAAAAAAAATTAAAAGATAATATTTTTTGAAAAATCTAAGTACATTTGGTTGGTAGTTTTCAAATTCGCTTTCCAGCGTTTTTCGCTGCTTTTTCTGAAAACGCAGAGAAAACGCTGCTTTGTTCAATAAGTTTCCTAAAAAGACGGAAAACGATTTGGGGTTGGAAAATGGAAAACGGAAAACGTTTAAAAGTCGTTTTCCAAAGCTGGAAAACGCAGTGGCATGGATGTAAATAAATCAAACTCCAAAAATAATTATAAAAATATATAAAATATCATATTTTTCATTTTTTAAATTTTTAAAATACATTTTCTTGAACTATAATTAATATAAAATATATAAAATACCATGTTTGTTATTTTTTTTAAATATTTTAACTTTATAAAAATATCATGTTTGTCATTTTTTTATTTCTTAAAATATATTATCTTGAATTTGTTAATATATCATGTTTGTTATTTTTTATATTTTAAACTTTATAAGAATATCATGTTTGTCATTTTTTATTTCTTAAAATATATTTTTGTAAACTTTATTTATTATATATAAAATATAAAAAAATATTATGTTATGCTATTTTTATATTTTGAACTTTATAAAAATATCATATTTGTCATTATTTTATATTTTGAACTTTATAAAAATATCATGTTTGTCATTTGTTATTTTTTATATTTTGAACTTTTGTTATTACAATTATTATATTGGTTTATAATTTTATTTTACATTTATTATATTGTTTTACAATAATTAAAAAAAACTGTTTATACATATTTGATAAAATCACCAAAAAACATACTACACAGTTTTCTATTAAACCAAACGTATTTTCCATTTTCTGTTTCTGAAAATAGTTTCCAACCATACAGCTTTTTCATTTTCCAGTTTCTGTGTTTTCCATTTTCCACGTTTTCCATTTTCTGCGTTTTCCACCTTTTCAGAAAATGGAAAATGGAAAACGAACCAAACGCTCCCTAACATTTATTTAATGATTTATCTGATGAGAATTATGATTTCCATATCTGATCAGAATTATGATTTCCATCACTGAAAAACGCATCAAGATTAACACTCCACTCACGTTTATTGCCCCTTTTCATCCTTTTTTTCCCGTAATTTCCAACCTTCTATCAATCTCCTCATTGATCATTGATAATGATCACCTCACCTCATCTCTCAACGTATCGTTTCCCCTTTCATTATAGTGTAAAATTCATTTTTGGTGGGTACGTAGAAAATGGCAATGAAATCATAGATTGTGAACCAAGACACGATTTAAAGAGTTGTGAATCCGTTACTTGAGGCTAAATTGGCTAGTATGTATTATGTTTGTTTTGCTCATAATGTAGATTTTTTCAAACAAATTAAAATTTGTTTCGTTTATTTTATTTATTTTTATCTGCAGACTATTTATGTTACTTTTACTTTGACTTATATGCAAAGAAATTACCAATAATTTCCTTTCAAGCCATGATGCAACACTTTTTAATCAAATCCCACCACACCAAATTTTTGTTGGACTCAGAAACATCCATTGCGGCCATCACATTGGACCATGTCAAACGTGTCTCCAAAAACCTAAGATAAGCATATCTCCATACCACACACCATGTCAAAACAATGTGTAGCAAAGCATTCCATCCTTTTATTATTATTTTCTTTTTAATTTTTCACTAAAGCCATAAAGACCTTCACTTACGGGACAATAGTAAACTTATTTGATCACCCCTGACCTCTCATTGTGCGCGTACAAATCACGAGGAGTAAATTCTACTCAAGTATGCTCATCCTTTTTATGGAGCCAGGGATTCGATCCCGGGACCTTGTTCAAGAGAAATGCCTCAAAGCATAGGACCTGAGTGATATATCGTTAGGCTACTAGCCCTTTGGTGGTATCTTATATTTCATATTTTGATTGCACGACCAAATCAAATGTTTAAAATCAACTAAATGCTATTAAAAACCAACTGAGCATATTCGTGAGAAAGGTGCTGAGAGCTTGAGTTTGTGTGAATTATTATTCCAGTTCTATGTCCTAAAGCTCAGGAAAACATCATCGTTTACTTTCAATCTCTAACATGGTACTGCAATGTATTCATATATAAAACCTTGGACTAAATTAATTGTCACTTGCTTGTTGATCAGCAAACTTACGCCGCCATGAGGATGACTGAAGAATAATTATGCTTAATCTTAATCCAGACTTAACTATTTAACATTGACTTGAGTTTTTTTTCTATGTTTCTACTTTGAATATCTTTTTTTATTTCTTTGATAAAGTGGTTAAACCACATGATTTCATTTGATATAAAAATTATGTACATACTTCACATAGTACACAACAAAGTTACATAAAATGAGATAAGAATAGGGCGTAGTTCTAAGTCCCCTGGCTATATGATCGGTTCTAAGTCCCCGGCTTAAGGTACTGTCGTCTTCAAAGGCCTTGTCGTTTTTGTTGACCAGTTCCGGGGTCCCCCTTGAAAATTTCAGGCTTTGCTTCACCAAACTCTTGGCCGCCTCCAACCTTGGTCGTTTGGCCATAGATGCTACATTAAACTAAGATATTATAAGAAAAGAGATATCACGAATAATTTTAAAAAAAAAACGCGTCATTTGTCTTAAAACATCTCATGTGTTTTTCTCCTCATGTACTCCAAGTGACAATAAGGATTGTGAGGTCACATCCTCATATCAGGGTTTTATCCACCCTTGAGAGGAGAGCCCTGATGCTCCAAAAATTTTGTAGCCTTGATGGGTCAACCTGTATGTTGAATATTTCTTGGAATTTTTGCCAAATACTGACGACATAAGAACAAGAAAAGAGGAGGTGAACCACCGATTCGTCCTTTGTTTCACACATGTAACATAGGGTACAGGTCCCTCCACACTTTCGCCCATGCGATCAATCTTGTATATTATACTCTAAAGTTGACCATTCATATATGATTCTAAATTAGTTTCAAGTTGACCTTCACTATCAACCCAGCTAGCTCACTGTGACCATGGAGGGCACCATAGCTGTGAACTCCCTCAGCTGAACATTCGAAAACAACCCACGAGATTGTGTATATCTATGTCATAACAATGACTAGCTATCGAACAAGAACTACAAAAATGGCTGATAAATCTCACTACAATTCTATGCACTACTCTTTCTATCTCTCATGCTCATAAATGGCGTACCAAGCCGTTGGTCGCGATAAAGGTCGAAAGTATGCCTCGCCACCTTCAAAGCAAACCTCATCCACCAAGAGAAAAGCCTCTCTTAATTCATGGAACAAAAGCAGTAATGACTGCTGAAAATGGGTGGGAGTGCACTGCAACAACAAGACCGGGCACATCATTCACCTCAATCTCTCCAGCCAGTCTCTACAAGGTAACCTCACTCCATCCCTGCTCATCCTCAATCATCTCCAGTACCTCGTTCTCAGCTTGAATTGTTTCAATAGCAATCCCATCCCTAAGGCCATGTTTGGATGATTGGTTGTTATGGTTTCGTAATGTATGGTATGGTATGGTATAGTATGGTATGGTATTGTAAATATTGTTTATCATGTTTGGAAAGATGGTATGGTATGGTATGGTTAATTAGTTGTTTGTGTTTGTTTTGATGGTATGGTATGGTTGTAGAAATAATAAAATGACCAGAATGCCCTCAAACACAAATTAATATGAAATCATGTTAAATTGAAAAAATTGGTTATATATCCTTCAAAGTTTCATAATTGCATATTTACACCTGAAAAAATCATAAATGCTTGTATACCCTTGAAAAACGGGTTGAATTATGGATATGCCCCTATTGTTAGGTTTTGATAATAGAAGTTAATAAAATTATCTTAACTATAGTTACAACTTCAGTTAAGCGTTGGAAAATTTCCAAAATAATTCTCTTTATATATCTTAGCTATTTTAAATTTCATATTTTTAAAGGGATATTTGTAAATTTACAATCAAACAAACTTTCAGGATATATATGTAAAGGGTATAATGTTTATTTCGCATGTTTACCGTTTGTTAACTGACAATTTTTAATTTGATTAACCCCAGGGGTATATACGTAATTATACTTATTATTTAGAGGTATGTATGCAATTATGTTTTATTCAGGGGTACACTCAGAAAAGCCATATTAAATTTAATGATTTATGATCAAAAAATTAAATTCAACTAAAGTATAAATAATTTTTATTAAAATCTTACAAAATATATATCAAATTATTAACCATTAATTTAAAATTGATAAAATTATAATAAAATTAATATACAAAATTAACAAAAGATAAGACTTTTTTGTGGAGATTATAACTTTCTTTTGATTTTGCTAGGGTAGGAGAAGGGATTGAAGTAAATTGGTAGGGATATTTTTGGTAGAAAAAAATTAAAACCATGAGAAACCACTAAATCGGTGGTTTGAAAAATCCAACAAAAGTGGAAGTTTTTAAACCATGGGAAACCATCAAAAACCATAGAAAACTATACCATCTGAATGGAAATGAAAACAAACAGGAAAGTAAACCATACCATACATTACGAAACCATTGCAAACCATGAAACAAACAAGGCCTAAGTTCATCGGCTCCTTCAAGCACTTGGTTTATCTCAACCTTGGTGTCTCATGTTTTGCCGGAATTATACCCAACGAGCTCGGCAACCTCACAAGGCTGCAGTTTCTCAACCTCACTACAAACACATATGATACCATGCTTGATGATGCTTCATGGCTCTCTCATCTGTCCGCTTTGAGATACTTGGCCATTAATGGTGTCAGACTCACTGGAGTGACGAACTTCAGGCAGTTGTTCAACAATCTTCCTCATCTTGAAGAAATTTATCTAAGTGTTCCTTGGATAGTCTCCCTCAGTCTTTTCCAGATATCAACTTCACCTCCCTCACTATCATGGAGATTGGAGACAACAACTTTAATAACACTAGTATACTAGACTGGCTCTTTAGAATACCCAAGCTGAGTTTTCTTGAAATGGAGATCTGTAGGTTCATCGGAACCATCTCTCCGTCCGTTTGGCAGTGCAACCAATCTTGAGTTTCTAGACTTGTATGGGAATATGAACATGTTTGGTGACATACCGAGAAAACTTAGGGACCTCTGCGGTTTCCAGGTACTGTACTTGGGTGGTTAAACTTTTTCTGGCCAAAGCTTGGAGGAGTTCGGAGAGGCATTCTCTGGATGCATTAAGAATAGTTTGAGTGTGTTATCATTCCACCTGTGAAATGGATGACGTGTCCTATGTCGAATTGGCTGGGTGATCTTAAAAACCTCACCAAACTTGATCTTTCCAAAAAAAAAAAAAAACTTCTATGGCTCTATCCCTGAATCTCTTGGAAGGCTTTCATGGCTGAAGGTTTTGGATCTTTCAGACAATCATCTGAATGGTATCATTCCTTCATCCAATATTGGAAGACTGTCACGTCTGCAATCTTTGAAACTTGAACTTAATTATTTGAATAGTATTCTTTCTGAGAGTTTGGGACAACTCTCGGAGCTTGCTAAATCTCTTAGAAGGCTTTCATGGCTGAAGGTTTTGGATCTTTCAGACAATCATTTGAATGGTACCATTCCTTCAACCATTGGAAGACTGTCACGGCTGCAATCTTTGAAACTTGGACTTAATTATTTGAATAGTATTGTTTCTGAGAGTTTGGGACAACTCTCGGAGCTTGAAAACTTGGATCTTAGTGGCAACAACTTTAACTTCTCCATCATCACTCCAGAAGCTAGTAGCAAGCAGTTGTAGAATTCTTGCCCCACTTCTCACTCCAGAAGTTCTTGTTCCAAGTTCTCCTATTGAAGAAGAAGAATGAGAAGAAGAAGAAGGAGAAGAAGCAACTCTCCCCCATCAAAAGCAAAATATTTGGTGCAAGGAGGCGCTCCAGGTTGGCAAATATGGCGGAAGCAGCTAGTAGTGAAGGTTTGGAGGAACAACTGAGTTAACCAAGGAGACCATGCATCTTCAACTGAGGAAGAAAGAGGTACAATGTCCTTGGCCTTGATTCTTTATGCTGCCCCTAATCCAATTGCAGAAGACATACCAGTTGCAACGCCTATGAAGCACAAGGAGATAGAACAAATTCAGAAGCAAGAGAGTATGTTGCAACTGAATCTGGGGAAAAAAAGCAAAGGAATGGAAGAAGTGATGAAAAGTTAGCAAGAATTGTCCATGTCTCAAGCTTAAGAGCAAAGGAGAAGGAGTGGTCGATCAAGAAGAGTCTACTGACAGTAAGTCTTCAAGTGATGAAGTAGGTTCTGATGTTATCTTAAAGAAAACTATTGCAAAAATCAGCCATTTGAAAGAAACGACACAAGAAGCAGAACATGTTGCATCTCCAGTTGCAACATAGTTGCGACGACTGTCAATTCAAAAAAAGGCAAAAGACTAAGATGATGCTCCACTTGCGATTCAAATTGCTAAACTAGTTAAGAAGTGAAAGACTGAACCATCTAAAGGTCAGAAACTCAATAGAATTACAAAGAAGCCAAGAAGACGGTGCTTCTCATATTCATAAATCAGCAAAGTAAATGGTTCTGAAGCAGCACCACCAAAAGACTAGATCAAGAAGCAAGGGGAAGCCACTATCTTCAGTCCCTAGAACACCTCCCATACAGAGAAAGGTGGATAAAGAGGCAGAGAGGTACAATCCTTCATTTGTGCATGAATTTCATTGCAATTTAAGTTTTTTAATTCAAGACTCAATTGCACAAAGCCTTTCTCAAGTGTTGGTAAGAGGAAGGATAGTGAACTTCTCTCCAGAAAACTGAATTAGTTCTTGGAGGTTACTTCTTCATGCGAGGATGTTTATGAAGTACGGGGGAGTAGTTCCAGACACTCTTGTGATGATTGTTGATTCAGGGGGAGTTGCAACCTACTCTGCAACATCAGGAGCCTTTGGCACGATCTGACACAAAGGGGAAGAAGTAAGTTCTACCAGCCTTTTGGTAAGTGTCTAATTGTTTCTTTTTGTTCAGTCCATGTCTGGTCCAAGGATTGTAAAATATAGGGGAAGTAAGAATTCCAAGGTCTATCAAAGATGTTACTTGTTGCATTATATGCCACAAAGGGGAAGAATAGGTCTGCCAGCCAGGTTATATGTTATGAGTCGTTGTTGTCAATCTTCTTATGTATTTGAGTCCACAGTGGATAATGTAACACGTTGTGTAGCCATGTTCTGTCCACTGGTAGGATGTTGTAAGGTTGTTGTAACTAGGAGATGCAACCTATAGTCAGTCTGGCAGGCAGAAAAATGTTGTGTCAAATAATGCCAAAGGGGGAGATTGTTAGTGCTGAAGCAAGTAAGTTGGCATCATTTGACACATGGTGATGTGGCACAAGCTGACGTGGTAAGTTGACGAAGTCAAAGCATGCTGGAGGACTTCATAGAAAGCTTGAAGACTTCATGGAACCAGCCTTGGCAAGAAGCTATGATGGGAGTTGACCAAGTCAAGACAACTAGACAATTGACAAGTAAGGCATGAGGTCAAGATATGGCTAACAAGTCAACGGTATAATGTCAAAGCATTGAAGATATTCCACATGAGAAGAAGATATTTCTGGAGCTATAGTTGGAAAGTTGGCTATTAAGCTATCTTAGCAAGGAGCTATCATATGGAGGAAACTAATGGGTTGCAACCTTGGTAGTTACATGGATTGAAAGTTGAATTATTGATTGAAGATTCCATGCAAATGGATGCATACTCAACAAATTTGATTGAGAGTTGATTTGGAGACTACATGCAAGTGATGTTGCATTGATTAATTACTTGATTCCATGCAAGCAACATGTGCAAAAGAAGCATGATCAGATCAGGCTGATTGGATGAAAGCTTGCAGCTAGATTTGGCAACTACAATGTGATTGATGAAGTGATTGATGCATGCCAAATCATGGTCATATTTGGTAGTGACCAACATGGAATGACAGACCAAGCTGTGGTGAATCAAGACCAAGTTTGGAAAGAGATTGGTGGAGCCAATCTATAGCTCAACCTTGGATGAAGGTTGATTGAAGATCTCGCGCCATGGTGGGGTGTGACCGTGAAGGGATGAGTACGTGACGGAGAGGTGGATCGACTAGTTGCGTTGGTCGAGATCAGGTGGATCCGACGTAGTAGACTCAGAACTCAACCAAGAGGGTTGGAGGTGTGTCGAGGTCGAAGAGAAATGGATGTTTTAGCTTTGGTCAGTTCGTCAGCCGGGCCGTGTTGCAGTCGTAGTTGCAACGAGGTTGCAACAACCAAATGTGGAAGGAGTCTAATTTGGCAGTCGCGAAGATTTGGGAAATCCTAAAGATGGTAGCTATCGTGTGAAGGCAGGGAGGCGTTTATATAAGACCAGGACTTAGAGGATTGAAGTGAGCCAACTAGAGTAGTCCCTTGGAGAAGGGTAATAGTGGTCATTATCTATCAAAGAGTGGGTGCTTATGATAGAGTGAGAGAGTGAGAGAAACTCTTATACTCCTGTCTTCCCTATATCTTTAGTGGATTTTCTTCTCCGGGCTTGGCCCCCTAGACGTAGGCTTGGTTAGCCGAACTAGGTTACCAACTTCCTTGTCTCTTTTGTGTGATTTGCTTTGCTTGAGTGTGTGTGAATGTGTTTTACAAACTCTGTGAGCAGCTAGTTGCAATTTTTGTTGCAACTTATTTTATAACAGGTGGACAACCCGACCCAACAGAACTACAAGTGGTATCAGAGCCAGTCGCCGGTGTTCACCTTGGTTTCAAGGTCGGTGAAGTCCTGGAAACAGTTCTGTTCATGGCCGGAAAGGAAGGACTCTCCAGCAACCATCCTCTACTTTTACATGAAGCAAAGTACTCATATTGGAAGGCTCGCATGAGAGCATACATCAAATCTATAGATGAATGCGCATTGATTGCTATCGAAGATGAATGGACACCTCCAACATATCTTGATGCTGATAAGAATGAAGTTGAGAAGAAGAAGAGTACCTTGACACAAGCCGAACTAAACAAAGCTAATGCAAACAGGAAGACACTCAATGGTATTTTTGGAGGAGTAGACGAAAATCAATTCAAGCATGTTGCAACCTGTGAATCTGCCAAGGAAGAATGGGATATTCTTCAGAGAATGTATGAAGGCACAAATCAGGTACGAATGTCTAAACTACAGATGTTGACTTCTAAATTTGAGAGTCTCAGGATGGACGAAGAAGAGACTATTACGACTTTCAATGCCAAGCTGATGGACATAGCAAACCAAGCCTTTCAACTTGGGAAGAAGTATCCAGATGAGGAGCTAGTCCGAAAAACATTAAGATCTTTGCCCAAGAGATTTAAGGCTAAAGTTGCTGCCATTGAAGAAGCTCGTGACATCTCAACAATGATTTGAGACTCAACGAGTTGATGGGGTTGCTCCAAGCATATGAGATGAACCTAAAGCATGAGAAGAGGGAGGTTAATCTAGGCTTAAAGGCTGAAACTACAAGACAACTGGAGTCTTTGCACCAAAATGAAGAAGAAACTGATATTGTCTTCTAACCATTTGTCACGAGATTGTTAATCTGATAGGATTACAAAGCTTGGATTTATCCAAAAATCATCTAACAGGAAAGTTCCCTACAAATATTGGTCTAATGCAATCATTGGATCATCACTGGAACCATTCCACCAAGCCTATTTACATTGAATTTTCTCGGCTACTTGAATTTGTCAAACAATAACCTCTATGGACAAATACCATTCATCAATCATTTGACTACTTTCAATTAATGATCCATCTATTTATGCTGGAAATGTCAATCTTTGTGGGCCTCCTTTGAATAAGAACTGCACAGTTATTAGCAATGGTGAAAATGAAGATCATGAAGATGAAGGGAAGGATGGAGTGTTTTGGATTTGCATTGGCATGATACCATGTTTTCTTGTTGGGTTCTGGACAGTGTTTGGCATTTCAATGTTCAATAATGTTTGGAGATATGCTTATTTCAGGTTTGTGGACTACGTGTTTGACATGGTATATGTGATGGTTGCTGTGAACATATGCAAATTCAAGGGGAAATTGGCGATGATGAAATTAAGGTTGAGAGAAGCTCTATTTACTACTAATCAATAATGAAGGTGTAATGCTGATGATAATGAGGATGTTTCCTGACTCAATATATACAAGAAAACTTTATTATATGAATAAGATATTTCAAGGTTACCACATATGTAGCTTTATATCTTTTTTTCTTTTGTTGCATAGATATGCATGTGCTTCATAACATTTCAGTCCAACTCTATTTATTTCCTGCAAAACAAGGGCAATCATGAAACCAAATTAGTATTAGTTATTGGAAATGATTAGTATTTAAAGCTTCAAAACATGGTTGGTCACTTTGTACCAACCACTAGGAGCAGTCACTGCTGCTCTTGTTCCATGATGAGAGACTGTTCTCAGCCTCCATGCAACCTCTGGCACGGCTGCCATAAATGAGCACGAGAACAAGAAAGATTTAAACATCAACACTCTGCAAAACAAGTTTGTGTTTAGGCATGATTACTATTCAAAGTGTAGCTAGGAATATTCCTAATCCTGAGGACATAGAACTGAAACGAAGAATAATTTAGACAAGCTCAAGCTATCTAGACCATTGTCACAAACATTCTTGATTTTGTGTGGCATCCAGTTGACTTTAAATATTTGAGTTACTCATGCAACAAAAATAAGGAGCTTAAGAGCTAGAAGTGATGACAATGGGACAAAACATACAAACATACAAATAATAACAGGGTTGTCTTTGCTTAAAAATTAAACCAGTGATTTTTCCAACCAATTTCATCTTCAAAAACATGATTTTCACTTCAGATCAACCAAACCAATCAATTGTAGCATTGCTACTATTTTGCTTCTTTTCTCTTTGTTTAAGAGAGGTTTCACCAGTAATGTTTTGAAGGAAACGGTATGAAACATGGCCCTCTCCTCCCATAATATTAAATTAACAACAAACAAAGGCCATTATTTCTTCACATTATTCGAAATAATAAAGATATCTTATTTTTCTTAAAAAGCGAGGCAAGTTAATGCCGGCAAGACTTTGAACTAATATCTTCATCAAATCCAAAAGAAATTTTGACCTAAAAAAGAAAAAATGCAATGAAAATGTGAACATGATGAAAAAACTTGACTTCATATCTTAAACTTTGGGTCTTTGTCTTGTACCAAGAAAGAACTTCTTGTAAGAGATTTTCTTTTTTGAGAATTTGATTAAAATAGAAGATGTGGAGTGAAAAAATCATGTCTACACACTTCAGAGCGAACATGTTTGAAGAGTAAAATGTCATCTCTTACCACACTGTTCTATCTGGTTATCATCTTCATCATTAAGATGAACACTGAGCATGAGGCTCTCCTCATCTTCAGAGAGAACATCATCAACCGAAAGAACCGTCTCTCATCATGGAATGAACACAACCATGACTGCTGCCGTTGGGCAGGAGTATGATGTGCCACTGAGACCGGGCATGTCATCAACCATCACAGCGAGGAGAATTTCCAGCTCGATGAATGGATTCTGCATGGAAACCTCACTCCATCTCTTCTAAACCTCAAGCACCTTGGCTAACTTGATCCCAACTGGAACTGTTTTGATTAAAATCTCATCCCCATGTATTTCAGTTCTTTTGAGTTCTTGCTTCATCTTAAGCTAAATTACTCATGTTTCACTGGTGTGATACCTCATGACCTTGGTAACCTTTCAAAGCTGCGGTCTCTCCATCTCGCTCAGATGTTTCAGCATCCCAAGCTTGATGATGCTTCATGGCTCTCTAAGATCTCTAATTTGAGATACTTGAACATGAATGGAGTTAACCTCCTTGGTATCAATAATGTCATGCAATCTTTGAAAAAGCTTCAATATCTAAAATCAGTCTCTCATTGACTGCCATATGAAAAGCCTCCCAAAATGCATCCCACATCTCAATTTCACCACCCTAACTGTCACGGGGAAGACGGAAAACCTTAAAAAAAAATTACAAAAGTGAAGGTGCCAGCCATGGAACCAAGTCTCCCACGAGTTAGACTTAGCCAATACTGAATTTGCACCACTGAGGTTCGAGCGCAGCAGAGAGCTGAGGGAAAAGGAGAGAGCACACTTCAAAAGTTAGCCATGTTTGGTTGGGGGATAACCCCAAGGGTTATCTCCAATATAATTCCCCATAAAAAAAATCTTCCCGCCAAAACCTTTAACTAAGATTTAAAAATATAATCCACCAATACATGGTAGACACATCACTATCTTATCATTAATACCTTTAGTTTAAAATTCCCTCCAAAAAAATTTGAAATTTTTCAAAACTTATTCGTATCCCCAAGTGGGATAACCCCCAACCAAATGCAGCGAGGTTCCAAAGGCTTTACACTTGTATTAATATCTGTGTGTATGCAAGAGTATATGCATCTACCTTGAATGCCTTGACAATTGCAAAGCCCCGAGCCCATTTATAGAGCTCTCCTCCACCAAGGGTCATGCCATAAAACCTACATGTAAATGTGTATGCGCAGGAGCAGCTCCCTCAACCCTCCCCCTTGACCAAGTCGTGCTCCGGCGACTCTAATTGGCCAAGGTGTTGAACCTCCAGGCCAGCTTCGCTTCAAAAGTACCTCCGCACCTCCAAGGACCAACTGGAAGATCCATCTCATAGGGATCCCTTTGAACTTATCCAAAATAGGGGTCCCTATAATAAGGGTCTTACACTAACCATCCTGAAGATTCAAAGCAACTATTTGGACAACACTAGTATTCCAGAGTGGTTTTTCCCAAGTATTCTCTTCATGGAGAGAACCGTGGGCTCACTGGTACCATCCCTCCATCCATCAGCAATGCAACTCATCTTCAGTATCTGAACCTGTATGGGTAAAACAAAATGTTTGGTGATACACCGAGAGGATTCGGAGATCTCTGCAAGCTCCAAACATTGTACTTCGGTGGTGATACTTTTGCTAAGCAGAGCTTGGAGTTCAGAGATGCATTCTCTGGGTGCATCAACAGTAGTCTGAGAGTGTTTTCCTTCACTTACAGTGAACTCACAGGTCCTTTGCTAGATTGGTTGGGTGATCTTAGTAACCTCACAAGTCTTGAACTATCAGGCAATCAGGCAATTTTATATATGGTTCAATCCCAGCATCTCTGGAACACTATCAAGGCTGCAAACTATGAGTCTTGATCCTAATGTTCTTAATGGATCCATCCCAGAGAGTCTTGGATAACTTACAGAGCTGGTTACATTGGATCTCAATGGTAATGACTTCAACTTTTTGTCTATCATCACTGAAGCCGACCTGGCCAACCTCACAAGTCCCAAGAACTTGATGCTTGATCAACAAACATGGTTCTCAATATCAGCTCTGATTGGATTCCTGGGTTTCAAGCTGAGACCGTGCACTTGCAGTCCTGCTATGTTGGGCCTGAGTTTCCTGAATGGCTTTCCAACCATGTGGAACTTACCTTTCTGGTAATGTCCGATTGTGGAATCAATGGTTCCTTGCCGAATTGCTTCAGGAATAACACACATTATGAGGAAACTAGATATTAGTAAGATCAAGATTAGTGGAAGGCTACCTCCTCGCTTGAGATTTCAAGCTAAACAAGATTCTGTGTTTATAATCCTCAGCTCTAATCACTTTGAGGGTTATGTGCCTTATTTTGCCCCACTGCCCGAGCATTGGACTTATCTGATAATTGGTTGGCATGAGTCATTCCTTCTGACCTTGTGGATTTTGGAGAAATAAGGTCTCAACCCGACCTACTCTCTTTCTCTTACAACAATCTGGATGGTGGCATTCCAAACTCTCTTTGCAGCTTGCTTGAGCTTGAAGTTCTAGATCTCCTGAATAATCACTTGACAGGAGAGATGTCAAATTGGTTTAATAATTTGACATCTCTGAGCTCTTTCATTATGGCCTACAACTTGTTGGAGGTGGGGTTCCAAACTCCATAGGTGCTATCACTGCGCTTGGGTGGGAGAAGTCATGACTTCATTGATGATCCTCAACTTGAAAGCAAATCATCTCACAGGTAACTTACCTATGTTATCCAATCTCACTGCGCTTCATTTCTTGGACCTTTCCCACAATAATTTCTCAGGGACCATACCACATTTTTATGGCAACCTCAATGGCATGATAGATGATAGTACCACCGGAGGAGCATCATATTCCTATGAAGAACCAACACTTCTGTTGAATATGTCTGTGTTCACAAAGGGAAGAGATCTCCAGTTTGGCCTCTTGCTTTCATCTCTAAGATTCATGGACCTATCTCCTAATCATTTGTCAGGCCAAATCTCTAGAGAAATTGTTAACCTTGTTGGAATGCAGAGCTTGGATTTATCCCACAATCATCTGGCTGGTGAAATCCCTGGAAATATTGGTCTCATGCAATCACTGGAGTCTCTTGATCTCTCAAGAAACAAGCCCATTGAGTCTGTTCCCACAAGCCTCTCTCTACGTGTGAATTTTCTTGCTCACATGAATCTGTCATACAATAAACTTTCCGGACAAATTCCATTCAGAGACCACTTGATAACTTTCAATGACCCATCTGTTAATGCTGGAAATCTTAACCTCTATGGAGCTCCTCTGATTAAAAACTGCACAAGTGATGGAACAATATCAGATGGCCAAGCTGATGATCAAGAAGATGATAATGGTTCAATTGTTTGGTATTTTGTTGGCTTGATGCCGGGATTTGTGATAGTGTGTGCCATACTAGTGTTCAACAGGATACGGAGGTATGCTTACTTTAGGTTTGTGGATAACATACATGACATGGTGTATGTGATGGTTGCCTCAGCCATACTTGGGTTCAAGAGGAATTTGTGAGGATGATATCAAGGTTAACAAGAACTCTTTTTGCTACTAATTAATGGGGTATCTATGCTTGTTAAGATCTAGTATGTAATGCAGTTAGAAAGCAACAGTACACAAGCTTTAAATTATGTCACTCAAGTCACTATATATATATTTAAGAATATTTTTCTGCCAATTTTTATTGATGCATGAAGAAGATATGTTTCCTCTCATCTAATAGGAACTTCACAATTGTCAATGGAACCAACAGACATCAGCACCATATCTAAGCAAAAAAGCCTAGTGTGTGCTTTAGGAATCTCACAGACATGTGGAACTTTACACCAACTGCCTAACTTTTGATGCTCTAAAATAATGTATAATGAATTATTAGGACTGTGAAAAGGCATTCACAATTTAATTAAAGAGAGCCAGATTTAGAATTACCTCAGAAATCAGCATCCAAGACCGCACAGAATTAATATTTGATAAATCGATGTCCGTAATGGCAATTCCAGTAGAAAGACAATCTGGGAAGGGAAAAGTAGCAAACTGATTTGATAATTACACAACTCCTAGCAAGTCTAGACTGGGCAAAGATCACGAGGGACAGTGCAGAAAAATGTGAAAATGATCATGGAAATAATGCATCCAAATCTAAAAAAGAAGAATCACTGGTTTTTCATACTGTAGCAAGCATTGGATTAAGAAAATGCTGATTTTCAGTTCAATTACAGAGATTCTACTATGTTACTTGGTTTAAAGGTCTGTAGATAAGTTGTCATGTGTGAGAAGTGCCCTGAAACACTCACTGAATGTGCTTAAAAAAACTAGTTAATTTTCCAACCATTTCATCTTCAATAACATGATCTTCATTTCTCATCAACCAAAAAAAAGTCTTGGAACTTACTGTGTGTGATTCAACAACCAGCCTACACCAAACTTTCCGAGCAGCATTGCTATTAATGTGCAGCCTTTATTTGGCAATAGAAATTCCAATATGTCATTGATCATGGAACCAGTTTGATAAGTGAACACGTGGGAGGTGGCCATGACATTTTAACTGTATGCACTTCAATAACCTTTCTTAGAGTGCCGGTTCTATGCTCAACTCTAAAACCATTTCATCTTCAGAAACATAACCTTCTCCTCTCATCAACCCTACCAATCCCTCCATCATCATGTACAATTCTTCTGAACGACTATTGGAGGTATCTCGAGCCACGAACACCTGCAACCCATCATTCATCTCTATCCAGCTACAACCAGGAATCTTTGACAATCCTACACCTCTCATCTTATCTCTGACCATCTTAGCTTCCTCCCACCTCCCTGATTTTGAATACAAGTTAGCCATGACAATATAATTCCCAGTGTTCTCAGGTTCCATCTCAAATAACCTGCTGAAAGCAAACTCCCCAAGATCAACATCACCAAAAACTGCAGCACCATTAAGCAGTGCTCCCCACACCTTAGCATTTGGCTCAAGTGGGATTCTGTTTATGAACTCTACAGCTTCTTGAAGATGTCCAGCGCGGCTAAGGACTCCAACCATGCAGGCATAATGCTCAAGCCCTGGTGAGGTCCCATATTCTGGTATCATAGCATCAAAAATTTCCTGTGCCTCATTGACTGCCCCGGCATGAGCACAGGCAGCCAGGACCGCAGTGATGGTCACAGAGTCCGTTGAACACAAGCATCAAGCATCTTGGCAAATAGAGCAAGTGCAGCATCAGCATTGCCATGAGCTGCATGAGCTGATATGATTGCTGTCCATACAATGACACTTCCAGCCCCACTACCATCAAATACTTCTTGTGCCCAACTGAGTGAACCAGCTTTACCATATGCATCAATGAGTGCAGTTACAACATATATATTCTGATTGAAGTCATTCCGAATGGCATAGCCATGAACTTGTTTAGCACCCAACAGGGTTGAATAGAATGAAAGGGCAGGAAGAACGCTGGAAATAGTGACGGAATTAGGCCGGAACCCAGAATTCTGCATCTCATGTAGCATTGCCAGAACATCAGGATGGCGGTTGTTCTGAGACAGACCAGCAATCATTGCATTCCATGCACTAAGAACTGGGTTCACCATCTTATGAAAGAGCTCCATAGCCTGATCAACAACTCCATAGCTCATGTAACCATTTATCATAGCACTGTAGCTCACTCCATCCCTCTTGGGCATCCCTTCAAACAATCTCCGAGCATAGTCCAAGCTACCACATTTGGCATAAAACCCAACAATTGAGTTCCAAACAACAAGATCCATCTCCACATCATTTTCCACAGCTAACTGATGCACACTCATCCCAAAGGCAAGATCTTTAAGCTGAGAGCAAGAATGCAGCACACTCGCCACTGTGACACCATTCGGCATCACCCCGTCCAAGTCTCGCCCCATCTCCGAATACAGTTTTAAGCATTCCTCATCATAGCCAGCCTGAGAATACCCAGAAATGATGGAGTTCCATGAGACAATATCTCTCTTCGGCATTTCATCAAACACCTTCCTGGCCGAAACTAAATCATCAAACTTCGCATAAAGCGTAATCAACCCAT
This sequence comes from Dioscorea zingiberensis, assembly GCA_026586065.1. Lineage (NCBI taxonomy): Eukaryota > Viridiplantae > Streptophyta > Magnoliopsida > Dioscoreales > Dioscoreaceae > Dioscorea > Dioscorea zingiberensis. The sequence continues at coordinate 51,866,309 of CM048820.1, forward strand.
TGGAAACAAAGAGATCTGCATCAAATCCACGACGCATTACGAAACAATGGATCATTTCCTCAGCCAACCGCGGGAGAGACGGAGCCAAGCAAGAGGATAGAGATTTCAGCACTACAGAGATAGAGACAGCATCAGGAGAAAGCGAGGAGCCTAGGAGAGAGGAGAAGAGATTAAGGGCATGAGACGGGCAGGGCCCATGGAGAGCGTAGCCGAGTAGCATGGCGTTCCATGCAAAGAGGTTCCTGTGGGGGATATCATCGAACACCTTGCGGGCATCACGGAGGCGGCCGGCACGGGAGTAGAAAGAGAGGAGCTTGGAGGCAAGGTAGTTATCTGGGATCACTGAGAGGAGAATGAGACGAGCGTGGAGTTGTAGGCCTTGTAGCTTGAGGCCATGGTCGGCGCAGTGCTGGATGAGCAGACCGAACGCGCGGAAGTCAGGCGCGCACCCTTGCGAGACGCGCGCCAGCGCCTCGCGCAGCAGGAAAGGCCCGGCGGAGACAGGTACCCTCATCCATTCACTGACGCACCGCCCGCCTTCTCTGGTGCGCTTAAATTTAAATTAAACCGCTGAATTAATAAATCATATCTCATCATGAATCACGTTGCATAAGTTTTTTAAAAAAACTTCCGTATTGTGGGGGGTTATGCACCAGATTATAGGAATAAATTTAAAAAAAATTTAAATTTTTTTAAAGAGAATTTTTAAACTCAATATATTAATAATAAAATAGCGATGTGTCCTTTATACATTGGCTGATTATATTTTTAAATCTTATTTAAATATAAAAAATTATATTAGGGATAAACCTTGGGGACGCCAAAAGTACTGTAGTTGTATTTTTATCAAAAAAAACAAAAGTAATGCATTGTTTTTCCAAATATTGATTATAAAAACAAATCTCTTCTCATTGTTTGAGTTGAGTACTGAGCCACACTTGTTTAATCATTTTAGTTAAAAAAATATAAAACATTATATGAATATGAACCAAAACTATTACTTTACATATATAATTTTTTTTATTTGTTTTGTTGGAAAGGTTTAACCACGTATTAAAACTTAAGCTTTAATGTGACATAGCCCCCTAGTAGAACTTCAAGGAGAAAAGTCGGATTTTAGGTGACTAGCAGCTCGGAAGAAAGTGAGGTAATGATAAAAGTGGGGTAAATTTTTCAAGTGGGTATCGTACTATAGCTAAATCTTATTTTGAGCATCAAAATTCAATTTGTATCTTCTTGGGTACTCTGTATCGATTTGGTTTCACCGGGAGGGTACTCGAGTGTTTTTCCGACGATAAGTTAATGATGTGGATGTCGGAACTGCTATGTAATTAATTTTTTTAATCCACGCCAAGATTCTTAAACTCCCTTTCTTTCCTCATCCCACGCTCCTTTCCTTAACTGAGAACTCTCACCCCCTGTGGCCGGCGGGAACGAGAGGATGAGGCACCGAGAACCCTGGAAGCGCGCCACCTAGGCAGAGCTTAGAGGACGAGGCACCAAGAACCTCGGAAACAATCCATACACACTAGCGCATACCCTCCCTTCTCCGTTCTCCACAGCGAACCCCTATGCATAGGCGCCGTCCTATGATCTCGATCAGGTTGTTGTGGGGCTCGAGGAGGACAGACACATCATCGAGGAAGAGATATAAGGCGGAGGAGGAAAAAGGCTTCCAGGAGAAAGGAGGACAACGGATGAAAATCAAATCAGGATCCAGATCCAGATCCGGTGATGAGGATCAGAATCTTGGATGGCCGCAGGGACTGGCAGTGATGAGGATTAGATCCGGATCTCTACGCCGAGATAGATCTGGTAGCTCTCCCCAAACCCGGAGGGGATGACGTGATAGGATGGAGAAAAGGAGGAGACGGCGGGGAGGATGAAGAGGATACAGTTAGGGCTTAGTTAATTAGTTATTAATTAGTATATTTAATATAATTAGATTATTTGTTAATTAGGATGGCTTTGTAATCCAGCCTAGTCAACTTCCATGTCAAAGCTGACATAGCACTTCAGCGTCCACATCGATAAATAATCACCGGAAACCCTCGAGTGCCCACCCGATGAAACCAAATTGATGTAGGGTACCCAAAAAAAATACAAATTAAAGTTTGATGCTCAAAGTGAGATTTGGCAATAGTACGATACCCACCTGAATAATTTACCCAGCAAAGGTGTGTAAACGCTAGGCTTCATCTGAGGGTCAGCCGAATGATGACAAAGCTAATCCCCAACCTCCGGAGCCCCCATTGTCCACTGTGAAGACAGGGAATCCTCGCGCGAGAGGGGCTCTCCTACGCCGGAGCACTCAGAAGGAAGAATGGTCAAACTTCATCAATGCAGCCCTCATGACCCCGTACAAGCCATTTGAAGCTAGCTCAAATGAGGAAGAATGGACAAAAGTCCATTTTAAACACCGTCAGAATCACAGTGCCGTTGAAAGGTCGAGGGGAACGGAGCCAAGGATGGGAGTAATCCAACGATACTCCCCACCCATAATTCACACCCCCCACTGGCCTCGTGTAGGTGTGTAGGCAATGCTTATGCCCCAACCACCGAGCAGATGAGTGGCGGTGGGCCATGATGCGCCGCCATTGGGAAGGAACAAGGCACAGAGGATCACAATGCAGGGGAAGAAGAACGGATGCTCAAGGGAAAAAGGAATAGAAAAGAACATAACAGAAGAATTAGAGTGAAACCGAGACAGGGAGAGAAAGAAAAGGGGTGGCGAGATCTCTATAACCACATAGGGCTTGTAGGAAAAAAAAAAAAAAGAACACCTTACTAGAAGAGCAAAACTTGCACCATATCTCACTATCGCTCGATAGTGAGATGATCAGGGAAGAAAAAGTTCTAAAAAGCTTTTCAATTGCAACGATAACGGAGACTAGAGAATGTATTGTTAACGGAAACACCCTTACAACAGCTCTAAAGGTGATACTTGGCTGGAATTGGAGCTGGAGCTCAAAATAATCCTGGGATGGTCAATTCATAGTCGCATGTCCCATGCCGGGGGAGGCATGAGAATTAGAAAGGTTGGGGACATCCATCTACCCTAATTCTCGCTCAGCTTCGAGCTATGGACACCCAACATCTGGAGGTCGGAGAAGGCCAATAGGGAGAGGCATTGGGTACTAAGAGGTCTCTCACTCTTCTATTGGCATTGGGACACTGCCTCTCGTCTTCTAAAACCAATCAGGGAGCTAATTTAATTAACAAGAAAGGTGTTGTCTTTGTTAACGATGTGAGAGTTGTCATCCGGTCTAGCGAGGAAAAAGGCTCCCAACCACATTCAGGCAAGTATAAGCAGTCGCAAGCATGCATGCCTTTGTGGTGGAGATGGAGAAAGGACAATCAGAATTGCCTTGGAGTGAGGAAAAGCAACCAATTGATCCACCGGAAGTTACAACTCCAATGAGGTCATTGTGATAGGGAAGATGAGCTTCAGAAGGGCCCGAACGAAGGGGAAATGGTCACCTGAAGCGAGAAAAGAAAGGGAAAAGCATCGTCAAGGATCAAAAGCGGTCAACAAAGAGTCTCTGACGAAGATTGTCGGCTAGAATCTCTTTCAAGGTAGGAGGGTATCAGCGAGAACAAACCAAGGACGGTAGGGATCGGTCGCTCTCTATCGTTCATCGGTTATAATGGTGAATTAGACGTAGTCATTGAGGTCACAAGCAATGGGTCAACACTGCTTTGACATCTCAGCAGACTTACCACCGACTTGCGGAGAAGCAGAGTACGACAAAACTAGCTACGTTTCGCTCCCTAGTAGGAGGAAACGTACTGATAGAGACATTGTCAGGGATAATGCTTTTCACATAGCTAGAGCTACCGCCACAATGGATTAAGCTGAGATGGGTGCGGGAGAGCACAAGGTGTGGCTGACCACACAATCACATAAGAACACACTAGGTGGTGCGGGGACCACCAACAAGATCAAGCAATGAGGTGGTGACAAATTGCCAAGTACTAACAAAAAACAATAAACCAACTTACCTCGGTGGGGCCCAGGAGATGTTTGCAACTGATCAATCGGGCTCACCCTAACAAGTTGAGACCAACCAATCAAAAATTCCCACATAGAAGGGAGGAACCCTTTATGCAAACGAAGGGCTCATGGGCGGCAAGCCGGGTTCAAACCAATCGACCTGCAAAATTCCAATAACCATAAAACAATCTCTATCTTGAATTCAGCCTTCCAAAGAGGCCCAGTAATGATAGAAAATGAAATACAAGCCCAGTGAACAAATTTACCTATATAGCCCCTAATGATCATCAAAATCACCAAAATGACTATATTAATAATGAGATTAGGGGGCATAATCATAAGGCTAACACCAGTAAGCAGGGAATTAATAATATCAACAAAACTCTAGAGTTCGAGGAAAGGTTAAACATCAATTTAAGTAAAATAGCTCTTAGATTCATCATAGGATCTTGGAATCTAATAACAAATGTCGCATAGGAGTTATTAACAGAGAAAGAGGAGCATGAAAGAAATGAAATGACCAAAATATCCTTAGGAGCATAGCAACCCATGTAGAGGAAATGACAGTTGAACCCCCTCCAAATCCAATAGGTAGGCCTAGGAAAGCAAAGCAAGGAACACCAAGAACAAGCCAGACAATGAACAACCCCAACAAGGAGGTAACACATACCAAAAGGTGCATGGACCGAATTGACCTAGAAGGTATAAACTCTATCCTCTCTACTATTCCTCTCACTCTTTCTGAATGATCTAATTGGGAGTTCATCTCGATTGCCTTAATGGTGGGAGTAGACCTATAACATACAAGGGATGATATGACTACATATCTCTTCCATATATGAAACCTAGAAGTAGAGAGAACCAAAGGGCACTCCAAGGAGCGCAACTAAGCCCCTAAAGGAACAAGATTACATGGGAAAGGGTCATAACTAGTAAATTAATGAAGTTCATCTCATGGAATGTATTAGGATTGAGAAAGAGGAAAAATTTGTTTCTGGTAAGAGACTACTTACACCTCCACAGAGCAGATGTCTTCTACTTACAAGAAACCAAACTCTAAGTAATAAATGACAAGATCTGGGGATTTTTGGGCAGAAACACATATAATGAGAAATTAGACCAATAATACAAGAGGAGGATGTTGCATTGGATGGAGTAGTAGTAAGTTCAAGATGTTAAACAAATACCAGAACACCTACTTACTCACAGTCATCCTAGAAGATGATATCAAAGGAACTAAAATGATACCGACAATAATATATGGACCCCGTGAATGTTCCCAAAAAGACAATTTCTGGGAAAAAGTCAAATCCATCATAACAAGATGAGACAGATCTTGGATCATTGGGAGGGACTTCAATGCCACCAAAAATAGGAGAGAACACAACTGAGCCCTCAAAATGGATCAAATATAGAACACTTCGATAGTACGATCCAAATTTTAAAACTATTTGATCCATCCTTCCAAGGATGATAATTCACCTGGTTGAATGAATGTTCTAGGCTGGCTATGGCAAGGCTAGATCGATTCCTAGTATCCAAGGAATGACTCATAAACTACACCAGGATCTGACAAAGTTCACTCCCAAGAATCAGATCAGATCACACATTTATAAGCATAAAATGTGGAGCCCATAAACAACATAGAGGATTGTTCAGATTTAACAGAGTAAGGGAAGAGAAAAAGGCTTCTGAGAAATGATCAAGGAATGGTGGGATAGAACTAACTACATAGAAAATTGAGTCTTTTTCATCACCAAGAAGATAACACTCCTAAGAAAATGACTAAGAAAATGGAATATGGACAACCACAAGAACTCTATCTGAAGAAAGGAAGAGCTACCAGGAAAGTTGGACGCCCTAGACATCCTACAAGAAACAAAAGACCTCTTAAGAGATGAAACCCAAAAGTATATAGCATCCTAGAGGGAATATAAAGAAATAATTGCATGGCTAAAAGAAGGAGACAATGTTGAGCACGCACACACACTCATGCAAGTGCATGTGTCATCAAAGTAATAAAATTACCGATAAGTACCTGGTCGAATCCACAAGGAGTGGGAGGCTAGCTAAACTAAAACCTACTAAGGATCTATACTACTTCAGTGAATGAAATCTAAAGATAGTGAAAGAAAAAGTCCTCAAAAATTGAGTGATTAACAGAGAGATTAATGATGGGGAAGACAATCAGTGATAATAGTCTAGGTTGCATAGTATTTGGACATGATTATGATTTTTTCTATTGATTAAGGATGGTTTACTTCGTTGACTTGGTAAGGGAAATTCAGTGATGAGCCTAGATACTTATGTACGCTCTAGGCGTAGCCTACAGATTCCTTATGTCTAAGGAATACGTTTCAATTCCTCTCCATATGTCTATGGTGGTAGGACAAAGCGTTATTGGACCTAGTCTTCATCCTGACCATAGAAGACCACTGTATATATCTATGCTAATGGCGTTTATCGGGTTGTCACCCCGACTTCCACCTTGTGGTATACAGTCTTCTACACTAACCTACACATGTCATGAAGCCCAAGATATTTCACCGCCTTTCGGTCTGGTGATTAACCTAATACACATGAAGATTAGTGAAGTGCTAATTTGTCATTTCTCGTCGGCTAACGGTTAAAGGGGACTATGTCACAAGCACACCACGCACAACTTATGTCATGCCCCAACTTCGAGGTCCGAGCACGCCGATAGACCGCCGCACTCCAAAGAGGAACAAGTCCCACCTAGATGCAAGGCGTTAGATTCTTGGTACGTGATTAGAGTAATAGAGATAACAACGAAATTTATAAATAAAAGGGAATTTACACAACCCCGCTAGAAACTAAATACCACGTCTATGTCCTAGAACAGCTACATAATAACATATAACAAGTCTCACACACAGAAAATACGAGGTACACAGACCTTGATAACAACAGAAATATAACGAAACCTTCAGCTCAGAGGAATACTGGTCCTCAAGCAAGGCCCACCAACCAAGGAGGGAAGCCAAGAACTCAGAGAGCTAATAGAGAAAATGGCTATGACCCAAGCCACAGAGGATGTACTTACATGGCTCCTAGGACCAGGTGACAGATACATAGTTAAATCATTATACAACCTAATAATTGATAGAAGAATCTGATGCTCAATTCAAAAGGACTTCTAGAAATTACCATGCCCTCAAAATAGACACTGGAAAGGCACACAAACAACGTGTTACTTATGTAATGAAGCAACAGAAATAACAAAGCATCTACTCATAAACTTCACTGTAACTAAAAAAATCTGGGAACACTACTATTCAAGGTTTGGGTTAAAAACTACCCCTGAGATAATATAGATCTCTGAGGAAGTAATCATAAGGGTAAGAGGCTTAAAAAAGAAGCTCGAATAGGATGGAAGCTCATAATGATGGCTATCACCTAAAGCACCTGGCTGGAAAGAAACCAAAGATGATTCCGTGGAAAACGTGTTTTTAATTAACAGAGTAATCCGAGGGATTAACTTTTTAATGTTATCTTGGTTTGATGTAGCTCATGCCTCTAAGAAGCCAAAGTTGGTACCGATGGAATCCATCCTCAAGAGGAGACTCGCCTTCGCAAATGAGGGGATCAAATGAAGACAAAGAGGATAACTTTGGAGATCTCATCACCCTTATTGAGCAGCAAAGAGGAATGAAATAACTATGAGGATATATCTCTCTATTTCAATAAATAAAGGAATGTGGTTTATCCACTTTTATCAACAACAAAAAAAGGTTTAACCACTAAATTAATATAAAAATATAGTTAAGATACAAAAAAATTAGAAAGACAAATCATGTATCCCATAAAAAAATAACTTAATTTCAAATTTTTAATATCTGAATGATTTCCTTGAATAACATTCTCTTGCAAGTAGTTGGATTTTTTTTATCAATGTATCTTATAATAATAATAATAATAATAATTAATAATAATAATAATAATAATTATTATTATTATTATTATTATTATTATTATTATTATTATTATTATTATTATTATTTGGTAGTGAGAGTGTAACGTTGCTATCTAGTTACATTGTGCCACTAGACTACTAAAGTCTTTTTGCAACCAAACTAGTTCTTTCTAGTAATCTTCATGTGTACTCGTCCTTCCTTACCTTCTTGCCATTTTCGTCATCTTGTCAGCAAATGCATTATGTTCCCTGGTATATACCCTATCTCCCAAATGTTGGGCTTTATGATGTCTCTTCGACATCTTTCTATCCTTACACATGTTTTCCATTTAGCGTATTCCGAATGTTGACTTATTCGCCTAGCTAGGAATTGGTTATTTGTGAGTTTTTGGTCTTACTTGCTCCCTATCTGGATAAGTTTTTCCACACCTCGCACTACTACTAGTTCTCCCTTAAAAGTCGACTCAACTTCAATTAGTTTGTTCCCTGCAATACATAAACTTCCATTAGTACTTATAATTACAAAGCTCAAATTTGTCTTAATATCTCCTTTCTTCTATGAGTTGTTTGTAAAAAGTATATGCTGGAAGTACTCTCTGATGCATGTTTTTCTAGCACAGTTGGTTATGTTCTTGATCGGCTGTTGGTTATGTTCTTGATCGGTTGTTGGTTTTATGAGATTTTTACTTTGTCACCCCCTAAAAAATAATCAAATCACTTATCACCCGTTACTTTTCAATAATACCCATAACCCTCTCGTTTAATTTTATTTTATTTATCACCCCATAGACCAAATTTTATTTTAAAATCTATGATTTCACCAACAATAATTATATTTCTGTTTGACCCCTTGAAAATTTTCATATTTATATAAAATGACATGTTATTACACCCATAACCCATGATATGTGTTTGTTACCTAAATATAAATAATTATTGTTTGTAAAAATTGATTTTAAAAATATATCATAAAAAAATTATAAATAGGATATGTTTAATGGAAACTATTAGTATTAAATTAAATACTTTAAAAAACAGATGTAATCCTCCAATAAAAAAATGATAATAAAATTTAAAAAGAGAAAAGAAGAAAAACTTCCAACTTATTAGATTTGAACCAATGACCTTGGCCCATTAAAGTCCACTACTTACCAACTTAGCTAATGTTTATTTTTATTTGGGAGGGCCAATTTAAAGCTTTTAACTACATCTATATACATAATATTAATAAAAATAATTTTTTTTCCAACATTTGGGGGGGCCAAGGCCCCCCCAAATCTGTACATAGATCCGCCCCTGAGAGAGAGAGAGAGAGAGAGAGAGAGAGAGAGGAAGGAGGGCAAAAGAGAAAGAAAAGGAGGAGAGAAGGCAGGTGGGAATAAGAGAAAGAAAGGAGAAGGGAAAGAGAGAGAAGAAGAAGAAAAAGAAAGAGAGGAAAAAGAGAGAAGGAAGAGAAAGAAGAGAGAGAAGGAGAGAGAGAAAGAAAAAAGAAAGTTTTGTAAATTATATTTTTTATTTTCTTGATCATTTAGAAGAAATTCTGCCCGTTTAACTACAATACCTATAGTAGTCAGGAAAAGCCAACCAAAGTAGGAGGGAATACAAGGTGAGTTGACTACAGATGAACTCTAGTATTTTGGTGTATTTGCCTGGTGTTCTATCGATGTTTTTATAGATCGAGTCTGAAAAGTGGTATTTTGAATATGTATGTATATATGCTCATAATAGAGCCAACTTTGCATGTTTCGTATATTAATCTGTGTCTATATCACGTGTGCACCGGTTGAAACATGCCTATGTCGGGGCTTAGGTTCGTGGGACCACAATGTTTAATGTATGCAGCCGGGGAGTGTAAAATCCAAGATTTTATTAAAATATATGGATGTTAATTTTTCCTTAGTTTGTTTGATAATTAAAATAAATTCCCTAAAATGGATTTAATTGGAGAAGAGGGAATAATTAGCTAAATTTCCAAATTGGGGTTGATTGGGGCTGATAAGGATTAAATCATAATTTCATAAAAGTTTAGGGACTGGAATGAAATTGTGCTTCTCTCACGTCTGGAGGACCTTCATGTAACTTGGCAAGAATTGGAGGACTTGTGCGTAATTGGTCAGAGAACCATGCTAGAGGAAGAGTGGACGGTGGGGATTAAATCATCTTCAAATTTGTTTTAAGTTCGAGGCATGAGATATAATCTTAGTCTCTCATCCATACCCAAGGGATGAGCTTGATCATAGCCACACATCTAGAGCCTTGTCTTTAGTTCTAAGCAAAGGGAAATATCCTGGCCGTCCATCGCCGCGATATCTTGACCAGTTGATGGATTCGAGAGACCACGATCTAATTCTCACCGCTGGATTATCATGTATCAACCTCAGCCGCTAGTTTGATCAAAAGCTGATCCCGAGGCAAACCGTCTCCCTTCTCCATCACTGCCAACGCGCGCCGCCGCAGGGGGAAAACCCTAGCTCCACGCTATATATGGAAACCTCCCGTTTTGGTAAGATGTCGACGAAATTGCATGCGGATCCCAATCAAGGAGATAGCTATCTCCTTTACATGCACCCTTTCCCCTCTATAAAAGCCGGTAGAGGAACCCTAAAAAGCATAAGCTCTTCTCCTTTCCTTCGTCTTCTTCTTCTTCCTCGGTTGGCCACCGTCAGCCAAGCTTGAGTCAGACGGAGGAGCTAAGCCTGAAACCTCTGGAGATCATAGAGGAGTCGCGGGGAGTTCACGTGGAGGAGCGCGACTTCATCGAGGAGTTCAGGCCGACTGTCCCTCATCTCATCGGAGCCGCTATGTAGGTTGCTACTCCACACCTGCACTCCGCAGTGTATGTCGCGCCTTTTCTTCCCCTCGGCCCTTCCGATGATCACGCATGCATGTTAGGATGGTGGAACGATAGAGAGAGAGAGAGGGGGTGGTCCGGGCGAGGGTGGTGCAAGCGGACCGAGAAGGGATGGGCTCAGGGGGCTGCTATCCAGGAGGTGCTTCCGGCGTGCCAGCTACTGTCGGCCGATGAAGACATCGTGACGGAAGCAGCTTCTGTCACTCGTGTGCCGCCGACAACCGCCGCGAAGGACTGGAGCGCCAATGCCTCGCCAGCGAGCGCCTTTCTAGAAGAAGAAGAAGAAGAAGATGGATTAAAAGTTAATTAAAATCAATTAAGAACAATTAAGTTAGTTAATGGTTATACTTTAATCATTTTAATAAGATGATTTGATTAAATCAAGTATGGTTGAATCAAGTTGGTTTAAAATGAATTAAATCATGGGTTGGGTCAGTTAGTTGAGAGAATGAGACTCATGGTTGTGTCTGATCAAATGGGTTAGGCCAACCTGTTAGATAGTTTTGGTTGGCTCCGAATCTGGATTTAAGTTATATTGGTTCAATCTAATTGAGTTGTTAAAGGATTGAGTCTGGTGCAAAATTTTTTTTTAAAAAAAAAAAAGAATAAAAGAAGAGGGGTGTTGGAGAGGAGGTTTGAACCTGAGACCTCTCAGGTGGGTTGGGTGGGCCTTAACCACCAAGGCCTTGTTGTTGCTCTTGGTTGGATAAGATAAGCTTATTTATTTAAGCTTGTCTAAACAAATAAAGAAATAAGAGAAAAAATGGAAGGTAGTAGGATTGGAACCCATAACCTCCCAAATACATCATAGAACCCTAACCACTAGGACATAGAAAGCCACAATGATGAATTATGGTATTTTTAAAATAAATAAAGCTGGGCCAAGTTGGGTCCAATGGGCTTGGTGGATTCAATCTAAATGAGATGGAACCTATTGTAATGACTAAATTCGATCGAGTAGACAAAAAGGTTGTAAAAAATGACCGATGGATCTAAATCGACCAAATAGAATTAAGAATCAGATCTAACTAATTAAGGCTAGGAAATAAGGGAAGGCCCATTAAGTTGGGTTGGGCTCATTTAGTGCATCATGCATGTTTAACTAGGAATTTTTAGGTTTTTGCCGACATTAATATAAGTTCTACTATCAGGTTGTGTCATAGAGTCGTGACAGGCGGGATTTTACTGAGTAATCCCAGTCGACTTTATTGAGGTAAATACACTTGCCTCGCACCCACTCTTTGGAGTTTCTTTGGCTTTGCTTTTATCATGTTGATGATATTGTTGCCTTGTTATGATCATTCATGCTTCCTTTATTTGCTTGAAATTTTGTTGAGCATGTTTGATTTGTTTCGGGATGTTGGTATCCCCATTTTGTTGCTTGGTCATCCGCCCGGATTCAGTAGAGCGTGGGGGCTCTGTTTGGGAAACGTACAGGGCCAGGACACCTTGGAGTTTCGGCTTGCCATTCTAGAGGGACGATACTCTGGTTGTCCTACTCGTCGCTGGGATGATTCACGGCCGCGGTCAACACGCATTTGAGAGGTGGCGCTTATTGACATACGACATTCGAGGGTCGCATCAATCGAGGGTCGAGATCTAGTAAGTTGGCGATGCCGGGCCGGGGAGACATCTTGATGAGCTTTCCTTTGGAATTCTATGCAAAGCTTGTGAGCTGCCGTAGTTAGGGGTCGTACGATTATATTTGCTTGTGGTAGACTCCTAGGGATTGTTTTGAGGGGTGTGTCCCCATTGTTTGACTTGGTTTATCATTTTATTAATATTATGATTTTTGAACCACGCAGGGGTACTTACTGAGCTTTCTATTCGAAAGCTCATGCATTTGTTCTTTCTTTTTCAGATCCTGAGGAGTAGGAGACTCGAGCTTAGGAGCCGATCGAGGGTCGGGGTATTTTGCTGAGGTCCGAGGATCTCTTTCTATTTCTTGTTGTGAGCGACTTTTATTTGTAGGACCCATTTAGGGCATGGCTTTGTAGGATATCTGGACCCATTTATTTTATCTTGTTTCACTGGAGACTCTTTTTATTTAGTTATTTGAGATATTTACCTTGATTTTATGTCATCTCAGCATTTACTTCGAGGCCTTATAGCCGAGTGAGGTGCGCCTACTTACTTGGTTATTTACCGGTCCGCTTCACGCGTCTCGCAGGTCCCAAAACCGGCCGTCAGCGCCTGCAATTGAAACATGCCTATGTCAGGGCTTAGGTCTGTGGGACCACAATGTTTAATATATGCAGCCGGGGAGGCTTGTTATGTGAATGGAATTGTGAGCACAAGTAGTGTTGTTGAGATGGGGTGCATACGGACTAGGTGCGATTGATATATTTGTGATTTATACGAGTTTGTGACAGGATTTTGTTAAGATTTATGCACGTATGTCCTGTATGAATTTTGTTATGTTTTGACAAATATATATGTTACACAAGCTATTATTTTTGTAATTAACCCTCATGCGATGTTAGTCTCTCACTGTGCTAGTTTTAACTCACAACTCCCACCATTTCAAAGTGTGTGAATAGATCGTGGTAGCCAATCTAATTGACTTGGAGTGAGTACGGATCCGAGATTGACGTGACGGTTAAGTGTATCGTTGGCTCTGAGTAGATGTGGACTATAAAATTGATGAATAAAACTATTTCATTTTCAGCTTTAAGTATGGAAATGTACCTAATCTCTGAACATCTAAACTAAAGATCCTGTGGTATGTGTAATTTAATAATCAGTACTGTATGACTTTAATAAAACGTCAATTATATATGCAATGGAAACCCGGGTTGTTACACTATCCATTTGGCAGGAAATTTCATCTTATGAAGCACAGCTATTTTGGCATCCCAACACATGATATCATATCTTTTTTTCCATATCAAGTTTAACCATCATCATTGAGTAGTTCAAGGTGTATTTTTCTAATGTGTGTACTACTTCTTATACCATTAGAATATTATCAAAGATGTTACTACCTAGTATGAAAGCATGCTTTTTGTTCTTTGCCTATTAGTGAGGGTAACACCATTCGAATTTTGTTTGACATGATTTTGGTTATAATTTTATAGTTGACAGTGCATAAGGAAATTGGTCTAAAATCCTTATAACCATCTAAGGTTGTTCTTTTTTTTTTTTGGTATTAAACAGATATATTTTTGGTTCCAGTTAGCCGGTAATTAACTATTATCAAAGAAATGATTTATTGCCATAACTATGGATTCCTCTATGACGTTCCAATAAACTTTAAAAAATTCAACGTAAAGAATTCATACTTCGATATAGGTTTAGTAAGTTCCTTCCTTTGTTCCTTATTGAGCATTGGCATATCTTTTGGGAGTGCCTCTGTAAGTCCATTTAACTCTCTACCTTGCTTGCCCTGCCATACGTTAGTATAGAAAATAATAAAATTCTCCTCAATTTCCTTAGGGTCTATTATTAAGTCATTATTTTCATTTCTAATCTAGTTTATCCGATTATCATGTTTGTACCTTCTAGTTATCTGATGTAAAAATCTATAATTGTTGTTACCATTTTGGAGCCAATTGGTCCTAGCTTTTTGTGATAGTGAATCGACTATGTCGCGTGCCCATAATAAAGTTCATAATGGAAAGTCTAGACACATTGGGCTTAGACATGAATATGTTAGACAATTAATTAACGATGGAGTGATAGCCACCATCTTTGTGAGAACTAACAACAATTTAGCGAATCCATTAACAAAAGCGTTGTCTCGAGATTAAATAATTGCAAGTACAACCAAGATGGGTTTAAAACTCTTATAATTGTTGACAGTATATGGGAACCCTACCTCATTCTAGCACATCACTAGTTTCGAGGTTCAAGTGGTAAGAACAAGTTGTTGTAGATTGCTGGTACAAGAGTACCATAGTTAACTAAGGATGGGATATAGTTAAAATATCTCTTAATGGGTAGACTATGTGTTGGTTTTGATCCCACCTAAGTAAATATAGAAGTGAAGCCATTTATAATAAGAGTTAAGAGTGTATCTCTTGAAAATACTTATGATTCTAGGATGAGCACATAGCTGTATTAAAGTGCTACCAATATATATCTCTTTAATTAGGAGGGTATGAGTGTGTGTGTTTGTTCTCCGGTCGGGACATATAGGATAATTGGTTCAAGTAAAGTGGCCACTCAGCTTTTCGGGTTTTGGTTTTGAGAGCCTACAATCAAGAATCCATTCAAATCTAGCGATACCAATCTTTATGTGCATTCATTTTATTTTGAGACATATGATTGTGAATATTAACAATCTAGTGGGGGAATTTTATATAGATTGTTAATATTATGATTGTGACTTTTAGGCCAAAAGATGTAACATTGCAAAAGTATGTTTTGAGTATAATTAATTAAATTAATTAATATATTTTGAAAGAGTGCTATGACTTTTGAATGATCCTATTAGGCCAAAAGATGTGACTCTTCAAAGACATCTTTTGAGGGATAATGGTTTCATTAAAGGTAAGGTTGTAACTCTTCAAATGAATCTTTTGAAAGCTATAAATGATGGCTAATTTATACCATTTGCCATTCAAGAAGTTCTTAGCATTCTAATAACTTTGTCTTCAACTTTTTCTTATCTAAATAATGAGATTTTGGGAAATCATGTTCTTCTAAGTCTTGATCTTCATTTGTATTCTTAGAAAGATCATATAAAACTTTCTTAAAAAATCTTTATAATAATAGAGCGCTTAAATCTCTTTAAGGACAACAAAAACGCACTTCCCATTTGATTTTATTCAATTGATGCACTTTGTGTGACTTTTTCTCTGAACACGAGAACGGACTCAGAAAGCAAATCGCAATAATGACAAGGAGCACTTTTAATTTTTAAGTACACAAAATATCAATATATCTTATAAATGACATCACTGATTAGCACATGGGATTAATGAGAGAGGCCTGCAAATTTGTTCCTAGTGCTTGACAGCATTCATTGAATATGTTTTTTCAACACAAACCTGCCAATTTTTATCACCTCCGAATCCAGACGCCAAAACGGCCGAATTCACTGAACCCAACCCCCATATAAACAACTCCAGACCAACCAGGAATCCAATCCACAGACGCAGCGGTAGAGAGAGAGGGAAAGAGAATGGCGACATTGCCGACAGGGTAAAGTGATAGAAAGAAATTTGTCAATTTTGATGGAGTTCTTGATATTAGTCATGGTTTTTGATTGATTAGTGTTGGTTTGTTGATGATTTGCATAGGTTTGTGAACGAGGTGCTACCACCTTCGTTGGATTCCACTTCCAGCCCACCAAATTTGTTTGATGGTACAACCAGGTGAATTTTGCTGTTGTTTTTCCTTGTTGTGGATTAAAGTTGTGTTTTTGTTGTGTAATTTGATGATATCTTTGTGATTTTTTTTGGTTTGTGGTTTGAAGGTTGTATGTATCTTATATTTGCCCTTTTGCTCAACGTACCTGGATTGCCAGAAACTACAAGGTGCTTCATTTGCTCTCAAGGGGTTTGTGTGTGTGTGTGTGTGTGTGTTGGTGGTGGTGGAATGGCTTGAGATTGTTGAGAGATGAGGGTTTTGATGCTTGACTTTGGTTTGGTTGTTATTGTGAGCAGGGACTGCATGACAAGATAAAATTGGTTGTTATTGATCTGCAAAATAGGCCTTCTTGGTACAAGGAAAAAGTTTACCCTGAAAATAAGGTGGCTTTCAGTTGTTTTCATTTTGGTTTCTGCTCTGACTTCACTTGTTGATGCTTTAGGAAAAGAGCAAAAGTTGTGCTTTAGCATTAAATTGTTCTTTTGGATTCTGCATAGCATAGCAGGACTTTTGCTCTTTCTGTTAATTTAATGTTGCCATTGTCTGTCAACTTTGTTCTGTTTGTGTATTCTTTCTATGAAGAACATGAGTCTAGGGCTCACTTAAAGATGATGTTTCAACTTTAGGTACCTTCTTTGGAGCATAACAATGCAGTAAAAGGAGAGAGTCTGGATTTGATCAAATATATTGATGTGCACTTTGAGGGCCCTGCTTTGCTGCCTGATGTAAGTTTAAGATGATCCAAAGTATCTCATTACTGAAAGAAAAAGAAAAAAGAAAACTTACAAAGTGTTGAAAAAAACCTTAGACTAAAGATTGTGCTTAAAACTTGTAGGATCCTGCAAAGCAGCAGTTTGCAGAGGAATTGTTGTCTTACACAGATACCTTCAATCAGACTTCTTACAAAGCCTTCACTTCCAATGGAGATGTGGAAAAAGAAAGTGGTGAGAAAGATCAGCCTTGAGTTTTTCTATTATCGTTGACTCCTTGATTATGATAAGACCTGTTTCATATATTGATTTGCTTGGGTGTTTTATAATAGGTCCTGCTTATGATAAGATAGAGGACGCCCTTTCAAAGTTTGATGATGGACCTTTCTTCCTCGGTCAATTCAGTCTGGTAACGACCTAGTTAGAGATTATGTACTTCTACATAGTTCTGCTTGTTTTCAATTTACTTCCTTGTATTCAAGATAATGATTATTAGATTATGTGACATTTGGCTTCTGAATTGTCATGTTTAATGACAAATTGTTGTCACTTGGTTGTAGTGCTTATTTTTCTTGTCATAAGATAAAAATTTGATACGGCAAGATTCTTGGCTTGCTGTTTCCTGTTACTAGATATGCACCAGGGAGATTTTAAAGCACAACTTTTGACTTAAACTTCTTCTTTTATCTATTTAGAATTCTGATGTTCGGTTAATGATACTTTCAGGTGGATATTGCATATGCTCCATTTATTGAAAGATTTCAGACTTTTTTCACGGAGGTTAAAAATTATGATATTTCTAAAGGCAGGCCCAAGCTTGATTTATGGATTAAGGTATGTTCAAGATCACATCTGCATATATGCCAATTTTAATTTTAACATCCTTCATGTCTGACTCCTTTAAACCAGTAACTGTCATATTCCCATACTACATATCTTAATCCAAAAACTACAGCTACGTACGTTGTCTAATAGGGTTCTGATGTCTTGTTTAGCAAATACTTGAGAAGAGTTCATTATTTTGGTTGTATTCTGGCTTTTTTTCTTATGTTTGTTAATTATAACTAACAACTTATTTTTTAGGAGTTGAACAAGATCGACGCCTACACTCAAAACCCGTCGTGATCCCTCAAGAGCTGCTTGCCATCACCAAGAAGCGTTTTGGGGTGCGTTGTACATCACTTGTCTCAGTTTCAAAATTAGTCATTCATTAAAAGTTTTCCTGATTCATTCTCTTGTTTTTCTTGCTCCCTTTCTTCCCAGATTGAATAAAGAGATCTCCATGTTCTTCGCATGTTAAGTCGCAAACTCTTTTAATTGTTTAAGGTTCATCTGGTTATCACTACTTTCGAGATTTGTATCATCGAAGTATCTGATCATAATAAACATCTTATACTGCAGGTTGCACGAATATGATTCCATATCCAAGGCATTTCAGAAGCATTAAGAGTGTCATCAAATAGAAGGTTAAAGTTTTCAATAAGGAATCCCATAATCACAGAAAGCAGTCTGCTGCACCATTGTCTGCATAGTTGTAGTAGTCTGATGTATTTTTCTTATGGATTTCAGATTTTAGTTGCATTGTCTGGCTGTTTGATGTACTCAAATATATAATAAATGGTTTTATGGTTTGTTTCTTCTACTGTTGTATTCTTTCATCCTAATAATGCTTGAAACTTCACAAATTGAATTCCGGATGTTAATTCTGAGAAGAAGTTGATAGTTATTATTAATCATTCAGAAAGTTTATTTTGTTCACCTTTTATTCTCTATTTGTAATCACCATTAGATCAAATCTCATCTTAATTTGTGAATGCTTCATGGGTTGAAGCATCTGATTCTTTACTGTAAGTTAATGCCACAGTGTACCAATTGAAGAAAAAAAACAACAAACTGTAGATTCTTTTACCAAGCTGCTAATTAAGTTGTAATTCAATGTTTTTCAAACAAAAAGTTGTAATTCAATGTCTCAAATTGAATCTGTTTGTGGCCCTGTAAACACTGATCTATGATGGCATGGAGAAACCTGGATATGGGCAAGATTATAAAAATAATAACAAACTCCAAATACATTTAGTTATGTGTAATAATATTTTAAAAATGAGGAAAAAAAAATCTCCTTTCCACGTTAGCCATGTGAATTCTCAATTGAATATCAACATAGCCTATTTAACTTCAAAGGGTGTGGGATTTAATTGGAAAAATTGAAATTTCAAAGTCTAGAGTTTAAAACATAATTTGTCCATAAACCTAATAAATTAGATACATTTAAGTGTTTAGCTTTAAAAATAAATCTATATATATATATATATATATATATATATATATATATATATATATAGATTATAAAAATAATAACAAACTCCAAATACATTTAGTTATGTGTAATAATATTTTAAAAATGAGGAAAAAAAATTCTCCTTTCCACGTTAGCCATGTGAATTCTCAATTGAATATCAACATAGCCTATTTAACTTCAAAGGGTGTGGGATTTAA
Source organism: Dioscorea zingiberensis (assembly GCA_026586065.1). Taxonomy (NCBI): domain Eukaryota; kingdom Viridiplantae; phylum Streptophyta; class Magnoliopsida; order Dioscoreales; family Dioscoreaceae; genus Dioscorea; species Dioscorea zingiberensis. The sequence goes on from CM048820.1 coordinate 51,885,607, forward strand.
TTGGAAAAATTGAAATTTCAAAGTCTAGAGTTTAAAAAATAATTTGTCCATAAACCTAATAAATTAGATACATTTAAGTGTTTAGCTTTAAAAATAAATCTATATATATATATATATATATATATATATATATATATATATATATATATGATTTTATTTTCTATTTATGGACATAAGTGATGAATCATTTGCCTCATAAATCAGGGTGATAATTTTAAAAAAACTTTTTATTTTGTATTGGGAAGGGAATTCCAAAAAAAAATCTAGAAAGGACTTAGACACGAGAGGAAATAACTAATAATTAGGTTTTTTTTTAAAAAAAATATATTTTGTTTACAAAAACAAAACTTCAAACAATAGATGGTAGCTTATGAAGATCTATAGGAGGGGACTTTTATGAGTTAGGTGTGCCTACCAGCCACCAACACCATGGGAGGATGTTGTATAGGATGGAATGGTGCACGTCTCAACAAAGATTGACAACACCATTGAGTTTCACTTAGTAACTGTAACCCTCGAGGACAAACTACATAATAATATGAAGTGGAAATGCACAACAGTTTATGGGTCGTGTGAAACAACCCAAAGAAACACATACTGAGAGGAAACACTGGCAACCAGGGGAAGAGGGCCCTAGTTAATATGTGGAGACTTTAACACCACAAGACAACTCGAGGAGAGAAACACACAAACACAAACAATCCAAGGGGAAAGGAAGGCTTTAAACAAATGATACAAGATCTACAACTCATAGGCCCACCTCTCCTTTGACGGAAATACACAAGGACGAACGGAGGTACCACACCAACTTCTGCAAGACTAAATAGATTGTTCCTCACAACATATTAGGTTGCATCTTTTTCCTCAGATTCCGCCAAACCGCTTTTACTCAAGGATAAGATCATATCATGTCCCCAAATGTCTCAAGCATGCACATAGACCATAGACATATCCCTTTCGATTTATCAGGCCCTACATGGGTCCTACAAACAAATTCTCTCACACTCAACTTGAGGTCCTCGTACCTCTCCATCCTATCCCAGTCCCACGAGCAATCCCAAATCTTGAGCCATTTGTTCCTCTTAACCTGGAAGGGAAAAAGAAAGTGAAGTGAGCTTTCAAAATGAAAGCTCAGTAAGTGCCCTGCAGAGAAATCACGATGAGCACCGTCCAAAGGGTCAAGATAGACAAATCAGGACATTCAGTCAAGATATGGATCATATCAAGAAAATAACCAGATCAGCACAAGAAACCAAACAACGGGGCCCCCTAAACTCATCCAATCATACCTCCACGGCCAGCACAAGTGCCGCGTGCCTCAGTGGTCAAGTGTCGGATGACACGTGGCTATGCTCCATGGGTACACATTCCCATCCAGACGCATACCGACCCAACCTAAACACAAGCACCACTAGTCTCACAGTAATGTCCCTGTCCACAGTGGCATGCTCAGTGAGCATCCAAAAAGACAACTTGTCCAAATAACCAATCACAGATGTGGAAACCATCAAACAAAACATGCATACTGGGAATCAACAAATCATAACCACAAGCACAATCATGATAACAATCAAGAATATACCAAACCAGGTAATAAAAGGGCCAAAGAAACCCATCTCTGGGTGGGAGCTAGGCAAAGACACTTACTCTAATCGCAATCCAACCGACTGATCTGTACTTGTCCCGACGAAGCTTCGTACTCCATGTCGATATTGAAGTCTGCCAAGTTCTCCGGCGACACCGTGGCTTCCGGGAAGGCTTTAGTGGCGGCAAGTATTAAGTAGGTGCAGCCCCCTCAAGGCCTCCCTTCCTTCACTTGCGGATGCCCTGATGCCCACCGTGAAGAAGACCCTTCCCTCTTCCTTTCTCTCGACTTCTCACGAAGAAGTGGATGACTCACCGCCGCTCAGAGAAAACAATTACTGCTAGGGTTTGGAGACATCTCCCTTCTAATATCTCTCTATACTATATAGTTATATATATGTATACATAAGGATGGGATATTTCTCTACAATCTCTCACTCTATATATAGCTATATATATACATATATAGTATAATATATCCTCATTTAATCATCCACGTGTTTTCAATCTTCTTGATTCGAAACCAATTCAAACCAATTCATACACTAAATTCAAACAATGACTCATATATATATATATATATATATATATATATATATATATATATATATTATAATTCCTCCACCATATACGTCCCACTTTCATTCCTTATAAATATATTTAATTTTTACGATCTCATCTTCACGCGTTTTGCTCAAAAGGAATTCAAAGCATTAATGGCAGCTCCCATGCACATCCCATATCTATATATATTCATATTTCATTTCTATCATTACTTAATTTTTTTTTCTTGAATTCCAAAAAGACTAGCATCTATCCCATTAATCAAATCTTTCAAATTTACATTCTTATCTTTAACCAAATCAATTTTATAAAGCATATCCATCAAATCGAATCAACTTTAATATATAAATATAGATTTATATATGCATCATTTTAATACGTAGATATAATTCAAACATTAAATTTCATCTCATCCGATTTCATCAATAACTATTTATTTATTTGTATGTTGAATCACATCTTTAACCAATTAAATATTTATAGAAATTCTTAAATTTTTTCATTATTTCACATAACATATTTATATATCTATACTCACTCTCAAATAAGTCCAACAATTTTTGTACCCTTAAATCAATCAAATAACTAGGAAATAATAAATTTATTTCAGTCAAGTCCTTAGTTTCTCTGATATTACTAAAAGGTCCCCGATGACCCCAAAAGATTAGTCAATTCAATCCTTTATTTACGATAAAATTCAGTTACATCCAAACCTTGGAACTTTCTCTAATTAATCTCAGATTTTAGGAAAACAACTAGAATATTTAAATAACCTAAAATCTTCGGATTTTACAATATCATTGGCATACAAAGAGAGATTAGATACCAAACAACATGGAAAAGGCTATTGATCAGGAACAAGTCCCGAATTGACTTATCCCACTTAAATGCCTCACTCTCAGAAGATGAAATAAAACACAGGGTTATCAAACTGGGAGCGGACAAAGCACCTTGACCTGATTCTTTCCTAATGGGCTTCTACCAACAAGGGTGGGAGACCATAAAAGGGACACTACATAAACATTTCATGATCTTTAGTAGGAAACCATAAATATGGAACATGTCAACTGGGTGCATATACTACTAATCCCCAAAACTAATACACCGGAGAGGATGACGGACTACTGAATGATAAGCCTGTTAAACTGCTCCACCAAAATTATCTCAAAAGTGCTCTCAAACAGCCTCAATCTTATCACTGGGGATCTGGTTGACGAATCACAAACAACTTTTATCAAGGGATGGCTAATTCATGATAACATCATCATGGCGGAGGAACTTATACATAAAATGAAACACAACGGAGTTAGCAAATCAATGATCAAAGTTGACTTTGAAAAAGCTTTTGACATGGTTGACCCGATATTTCTACTTGAAATACTCCAAGCAAGGGGATTTGTCCTAAGATGGGTCCAATGGATTAAGACAATATTGTTCTCATTCAAGGCAAACTTCCTCATTAATGGAACACAAAAGGGATATGTCAACATAAAAGAGGACTAAGATAGGGAGACCCACTACTACCACTTCTCTTTCTCATCTTGTTTTAATCTTGAGTTTGGGCATCAATTCGATCAAGAGAGTCATTGTTGTTTCTTGCTTGGAGATTTTAGTGGATTACTTGCTACCTAGGTGCCCCGTGGTTTTCCCTCGTCTTGTAGGGTTTCCACGTAATTTTGTGTGTGATGTCTCTTGTGTATTTCTGCTTTGATCTTTCACTCGGAAACCTTTTAGCAGAATTGTTTCTCTGAGAGAGTGTGTTTCCTTTCCTCTATAAGATCCGAGTGAAATCGTTTTTACTCTTCCGAGCCCAACATTGGTTTAGGTTCCTTCCTTGGAGCATAACAATAAGTAAAAGGAGAAAGTTTGGATTTGATCAAATACATTGATGAGCACTGTGAGGGCCCTGCTTTGCTTCCTGATGCAAGCTTAAGATGATCCAAATTATCAAAAAAAAAAAAAGAAAAAAAAAGAAAAGGGGACATATACACTGTGTTAAAAAAAAAAAAAAAAACCTTTAAACTATGTTGTGCTTCTAATGGCTTGTCCACATTTATCAAAAAAAAAAAAAAGACAACAACAACAACAACAACTTTAAACTAAAGATTGCTCTTAAAACTTGTAGGATCCACCAACCTTCACAAAGAAAGTCGGTAACTCATTCCTCTCACAAAGAGAGGGTGACGGGTTCGAATCATGCCTATGATGTGGTTCTAACGGTTTGTCCACATTTATCAAAAAAAACTTGTAGGATCCTCGCACTTTTGCACTATTATCATTGACTCCTCGAATGAAAAACAGTGCAAACCAGATTCGATATATTGATTTGCATTCGTGATTTGTACTAGGCCCCGCTTATGATAGGATAGAAGATGCTCTTTCAAAATTTTATAATGATCCTTTCTTCCTCGCCAATTCAGTCTTGTAAGAACCTAGTTTGAGATTCTCAGATTCCGCTATATAGTTCTGCTTCTTTCAATTCACTTCAGTTTTTTCGAGATTTTGATGTGTGGTGTTTGGCTTCTGAATTATTCATGCTTAATGACAAATTATCCATGCTATTACTATATTTTTCATCATAAGAAAACCATCCCTGTTCTTCCATTGAACAATTTAATGCAACACAATTCTTGGCTTACTGTTTCTTTTTTTCATAGTTTTTCACTAGAGATGTTTTAAAGCATGACTTTTGAGTTAAACTTCTTGGTTACTGATAGGTTAATGTTACTTTCAGGTGGATATTGTGTATGCTCCATTAATTGAAGGATTTCAGCTTTTATTCATAGAGCTTAAAAATCACAATATTTCTAAAGGCAGGCCCAAGCTTGAGCTATGGATTAAAGTACACCCAAGATCGTATTCTCATACTTGCCACTTTTACTTCTAACTTCGTTCAAGCCCAACTCCTTTAGACCGGTAACTGTCATATTCCTACACTACTCATCTTAATCAAAGAACTACAGCTTTATATATTGTCTAATAGATTCTAATGTCTGGTTTTGCAACTACATGAGTTAAGAAGTTCAATGTTTTGCTTGTACTATTGCTTGTTGAGATGTTTGTTAAGTATAACTAGCAACTTGACCATTTTTTAGGAGTTAAACAAGATCGACACCTACACTCAAACTCGTCAGGATCCTTAAGAGGTACTAGCCCTCACTAAGAAGTGACTTGGGGTGGGTTGTTTATCTCATGTCTCAGTTTTCATAAATTAGCCATTATTACAAACCTGCCTAATTCATTCTCCTGTTATCATGTTCCCTTTCTTTCCAGTTGAATAAAGAGATCTCGGTGTTCTTCACGGGTTAGATTGTAAACTCTTTTAATTGTCTAAAGTTCATCCAGCTTATCATAGGTTTTGAAATTTATCATTGAAGTGTTCCGATGATAATAAGCATCTAACAAAGCAGGTTGAACACATGTGACTTTCTATCCTAGGCATTTGCGAAGCATTAAGAGTACCAACAGATAAAAGTTTAGTCTTCAATGTTAGTTTGATGTATTGCAAATCAGTAGAAGGATGCCATAAACATGGTTCATGTTAGAAATCAAACAAAGTCCCGCATCGGTTGTTGAAGAAAAAGTGTAGGGTTAGTAGTAAAGCATATCTCCATTAGTAGTGAGGCCTTTTGGGTTAAGCCCAAGAACAAAACCGTGCGGGCTCAGGCCTAAAGCGGATAATATCACTACTAGTGTGGAGATGTGACCTAGCCCGATAGTGGTTCTAATTGGACCAATAGGGTCCAGCCCAGGCGGTAGACCTGGACTGAATTTGAATTTGCAGCCAGGTTGTAGACCTGAATTGAGTTGGTAGTTGGGCCAGGCGATAGACCTGGATTGAGTTGGTGCCGCATAGGGAGGATGTTAGAAATCAAACAAAGTCCCACATTAAATAATAAAGCATATCTCCATTAGTAGCGAGGCCTTTTTAGGTTAACCCCAACAAAACCGTCTTGGCTTCAGCCCAAAGTTTAATAATATCACTACTAGTGTGGAGATGTGACCTAGCCCGATAGTGGTTTTGGTTGGACCAGTATGGTCCAGCCCAGAAAGATTTAACAGTTCAAACCCTCAACCTCTCCTTGTGAGTTGTGAGTGTACTTCCAATGTTTATGTATTCAAAGATATAATGCAAGGTGTTATTGATGGCCGATGATAGTAATTATAAGAAAATGTTAAATTGTTATTAATTATCCTGAAAGTTAATTTGGTTAGTCCTTCGCCATTTAGAATCACCAACAGATTGAATATCATCTTAATTTGTGAATATTTCATGGTTGTAAGCATCAGATTTTATCCTTTAAGTGTACCTTACAATGTATCAGTTGGTCTGCTAATTAAGTTGTAATTCAATGATCTCCAATTGAATCTTTTGCTAAATGGCCACGTAAAGTGTAAACACTTCATCTATATAAAAAAAAAAAAGGTTAGAAACCAACCAATTAACCCAACATCTTATTGTTTTTTTGGTTCTGAATCTTTAAGTAGCACAAGTGAAACAAACTGTAGAGCAAACACAAGCTCATTTCTGTCCAGATAACTAGAAATAATAAAACAACTAAGTTTTTCCACCGTAGTGATCCCAATTTTGAATCACACCTTGGCCGCTGTCAGCCCAGCTCCATTGGCATCATAATCTGTCGCAAGGACTTGGCCATAATCACCTTTCGGATCATCCTCATCAAAGTAATCAGCTCGCACATTCTGTGTCAACATTTGGCATACGAGCCAGAACAGGGAAGCATCAAGGGCCAAGAATGCAGCTCCGCCAAAGAGGCCAGTCTTTGCAGTCGGGCATTGTGTCTGAAGATCATGATGCACATTGAGAGATCGATGAAGGCCTTCGGTGATGGTAGCCCACATCATCATCCCCTCAGCTAGAACAAAGACTACCCTGAGTTCACAAAGCTCCAAGGTATCAGTATAATTATCATCGAAAAGACATGAAGATTTACTATATGTTTATCAAGAAGAGAGAACTTACAGTGCAACAATGAAGAACACAAGCAATGTCATGTTTTGGAACAAAATACTCTTTTTAATAGCCTTCCCTTTGTATGGGAAGAACACAGAAGTAAATCCAATGCCGGTTGATATGAGAAGAGAGAAAATAGATAAGATGCCCAATGCAATTGTCGGATCGCTTGGGTACTTGCAGATGATCACATCTTTTCCTTGGATTGGTGTTCCAGCTGCAGGCTGCATGGACATGAATGGGAATACAAGTACACAAAAAGAAATAAGTAAAAGATCAAATGAGAAAAGGGACAAAATGAACATATATTTTATTAACTCATAGTAGAAGGGCCAGTAACCATAAACAAAGAACAAAGAGCACTGCTAAGCGCATTATCAACAACCCAAAACAATTTAAGATTTTCATGCCTAGATCCAGATGTTTAAAGTAATTTGTTCAACATGACTATTTTTCTGCAAATAAGGTAGGAAAATAAATGGAATAAAACAAAATACAAAGTACAAACAAACTATGAACAATCAGAAATCTAACCTTCTTATTTTCAGCAATTACTCCCAAAATAAAGGCCAGTGTTCCGAAGAATGCCACAGAAAGAGCAAAATGAGCAATCTGACTAAGAGCCATGAAAACATCTAGCAACTCCCCCTGCAAATTACAATTGTTAGTGAAAAACATAAGGAGAAAACATTCCCAACCCTTCAAATAAATGAAAATGTTGAAAAGCATGCAAGAATCAGAGTCTACCAACAACAACAGACACACTTCTAAACAATAATAATAATTTTTTCAGACACAAAATCACACACGTATACCTTCTTGCGTTTCTGATTTCATACTTACAAATACAAATAAAGGGGACACATCATGCAGGAAAATTAATGATTCAAAATCTATGGCTAAATCTCTATAAGTTACAAGAAGTAACTCCAACAAGATTCTACCAAGAGATAAATATTGGGGAAAATACTAAATCTCTACAATTTACAATGAAAAACAAGTTTGATGCCCTAAAAATATCCTTCTCTGATCTATCTACTATAAACTTAGAGAAACAAAGACATACAAACACCAGTGCACCGCCATAGATGATCACACAAAGAAGCACACCCCATGTTGAACTTCAACTAGGTCTATATAAGAGATAAAAACTTGGAAAATAAAAAACAAACTCTAGAATTTACAGTAAAAAACCAGTTCGATGCCCTAAAAACTCTTGATTTATCAGCAACAAACTTAGAGAAACAGGGACATACAAACACCATAATTGATCAATCAGACAAAGAAACACAAAAATAAAAAATAAAAAAAATACATCATTTCACAACGAATCCAACAAAATTTAAAAGAAAAGGCATAAAAATCCATACTTGAATTCAGGAAGCAACAATGGTTGAGAAATCGAGGCTCAATCGGAGAAAACAGAGTAGGAGAGTGGTTCATCTATGGGACCCCATATATAAAATCAAAAGGGTATTTTCGTAATAAGATACAACTCCGGGGTATCATAAAAAAAGTGTGAATTTGCTGGCGTGGACACCGTAGGATTCCAGTCGCCAACTGGAGCGATTCCATAGATTCCTCCACATTATCTTCCAAAATTACCCCTAATTTTCTCTCTAAATTACAACAATGGCAGTAAAGGGTGTCCAAGGCCGTTTGATTGATGCGAATCTTTAATTGACGGCTTAGATTTTTTGTCTTTTTCTTTTTTCTTTTTTATTATCCTTTTGAAAGGTTTTGAAATTAAATTTTCACGCTATTTTTAAGTTATCCTTGGGACTCGATAATGTTTGATTTTAAAAAAAAAAAATTAAATAAATAGATAAATTAAGTTCTAGATTGTGTATATTTTTAATATTCACAAAATTCAAGACTAATATTATTTTGAAATTAGTGATAGAAAACAATTTAAAATTTTTTTCCAAGGGATAATAAAAATTAATTAATTAATTAATATAAGAATGGAAAGGTTGACAGCTAAATTACATGTTGAATAGGACATATATAGTTGGATGAACCCGGACGGCAAATTGATCACATTTATGAGGTTATATATAATTGATAGTTTTATTTTTGTTATACCGCTAAATTTAACTAAGAGCATCTTACTTGGCAACGTGGCGGCTCTCAATTGGATGATAGGAAATATTTAAAAAAAAGAAATAAATAAATAAAAAGTCATATTCAAAATGTATCTGTCTTGAATTGTAATGTTGTGAAATAATGCATGAATGGCTGATTTGGGGGAAGTGTACATCTCCCTAAATTTTTAATTTCTTGGAATCTCAAAATATATTTGGAATGGTGTTGCCAAATTTGGAGGATTCTATTTGGGGGATTGATGTTATGGTATGTATTTTGAATTACAACCACTCTGTGGTTGTCAAAAGTCAAAACAAATTTCTATTATTAATAATTATTTAATGATGCTTTGATATAAAAAGCATAATTTAATTTGCCAAGTTTGTTCACAAAAATAAGATTAGATTCAGTCAAGTTAATTGGATGAATGGAGATAGTTTTTAAATACATGTAATCTTTTTGTATTTATAAAAGTGATGTTTTGTTGGAAACTTACAACATTTAACAAGCACCAAGCTATCTTATCAAATTTCACCCGTTATCTAATCAAATTTATCTTTTTAGGAATTTAATTTTTAGTGTTTTAGAAAATTTTAAAAATATACATAAGAAATTTTTTAATGATATATAAATGAATTATATCCATTATCCACCCATGCAAATAGTGATACATCTCCTCATGGATAAAAACTCCTTCCTCTTAGGATTTTTTTTTTTTTCTACTTGTAATTATGAAAATGCGAACAGGTAACCTTTTGCTTTTAAATATATATTTGGAGTTTGATGCATGATGATAGTAATTACTATCCGCATGTGTCAAACTTTAAATGTCTCCCCAATTCTTTTATGGGTTCATGGATGGTGAATTCTAAGATACCTTGGGTAGTATTCCCAAGGTAGCATACTTACTTGTGCCATGGCACATAATTTATATACATTTGCACACAATTGCTATAGTGTTGCACACACATTGCTACAGTGCCCACCGCCATTTGTGTGTGCTATTTGCACACAATTTGTATAACCTTGCACACAAAGACAAGCACTATGACAAGGTATATCTTATAACTCACCGTTCATGGAATCAGGATACTTACATCAGTATTTTCTCATTTTAACCCACAACTTTCTTATTTTTGACTATATTGTTAGTGCAAGAAGCACTTATGTTGGCATTATTTGATAACATATGTTACAACGGCAAATGCAACATCAGTGAAGTTCTCATGGCCAAAGTAAGTGAAGCATGCATACAAGCTGATACAACAGAAGATGCAACTGAAGCTCACACAGGTTGACAGTAAGAAGATTGATGCAACTCGGATTACAACATGAATGCAGCTCAGTTAGTCCGATAGGAGTAGAGAAATGATGAAGTGGAAATTAATGTGACAGCTAGTGACTGAGCGCGTGATGGATTGACAGTGACTGTACGCGTAATGAGTTGGCACATGATGACTTGGCGTGGGATGACATGGGACATGCGCATATGGACAGTGACGTGGCATGTAGCACATGGCAAAATCATGAAGATCTTCCACAAATCATCAAGGATATTTTTGGAGCTGAACTATTGTTAGGAAGAGAGATTTTTGGGAGTAGCTAAATAATATACTTGGGAAGCCGTTGGTAACTTGGATTGCAAGCTGGATCACAGGCTATATTTAGAAAGCAATCGACAACGTGGAGAGCAAGCCTAGTGGAGCATATGTTTAGAAGGCGGTTGCATCGCGGAAAGCATCCAAGGTGTTGCACATGTTTGGAAAGATTTGGCGCAGTCTATATTTGGAAACAAGATCCAGCTTTGGAGACGAATTGATTGAAGATTTGAAGACCATATTTTGAGTTGATTGAGAACTAGATATAGTATGATCTAATATTAGTATGTTGAAGATTTGAAGACCCAAACTTAGGATAAGTTTGGAAGGAAATCATGAAGACAATCTAGGACGATTGTGTACCCGAACTTAGATGAATGGAGATCAAGTTTGGAAGGTCGTGGAGCACCTAGGTAAGGTGTGGGTTGAAGAGGACTGTGAACGTGACATAGAGAGGTCCAACAAGTTGCGTTGTCAAGATCAAGAGGATTTGACATATTCGACTTGGGCTTAGACTAGGAGGGCTGGAAGAGTCGCGAGGTCGGTTGCAACGTACGCTGCAGTCTTAATCAGTTCAGCACTCGGGCCATGTTGAAAGTCCGTGTGTGACAGAGATTGCAACGGCTATTTTTGGAAGGCGTCCAAAATAGTTCCTGCAGAGATTTAGGATATTCTAAAAGAGGCAAGTGATATATATGGACGTGGTGATGTCTATATAAGGCTGAGCTATGAATGTTGAGGTTGATGCCACCGAAGAGAACCTAAGGGAGTTAGGTTGAGTGGTAGTCAGTCAATCTAGAGTGAGGTGTTTGTATATTGTGAGATGAGTGACAAGAGAATTGTACTCATGTTTCCTTCCCTCTTTTAGTGGATCGTTTCTCCGGGCTTGGCCCCCCAGACATAGGCTTGGAAGCCGAACTGGGTTACCAAACTTTTGTGTCTCTTTTCTTCATGTTTTTCATTGTTTTGATTATGTGTGTGTGTGTATGAGAGCTTAAGTGTATTCTGAGAGACTGTGGTGCAACTACCGTTACAACTACATCACACAACAACCCGGCAGGAACTCACAACTTTCTTATTTTTGACTATATAATATGTCACACTACTACTTATCATCATCTTCTATTTATGTTTACTTTTTTTTAAAATATGGATAAACTATATTTATTTAGATTTAAAAAGATGACAAGTAGTACATGCATCTCTTGTTACATATGTGTGGAAATGGTAAAAGCGTAAAAACAGAGGGTATGCGACATAGCTTCGCGTATTCCCCACCAGACATCCCTTTCCCTTCTCCCCAGTAGGTGGGGTCTTCTGTGAATTGGAGGCTTCTTTTTACTAGGACTTGGGTTGCCTTCAACTTGGACTTCTTTGACGGATGAGCTGTATTGAGCTAGGATAAAATGAGGAAGTTAGTGTCACGAATAATTTGTAAGAAAATGTGTTGTTTTTTTCTTGAAAACATCGCCTATTTCGTTTCATCCATATATTTCAAATGATTGTCATCATCGTGAGTTCCCATCCTCTCCTCAAAGTCTTATGCACTTTGTTGAAGAAGGAGGCAGGCCCTCAAACTTCGTGTAGGGAGTTGGGAGAGAAGTTCAAGCCATATATCGTTCAATAAAACTCCCAGATGCTTTGAGCAAAGGGGCATATGATGACGAGATGTGTCATTGTTTCATCAGCAGAGTCGCAGAGGAAACACATTGTGCGGGTACCCCTCCAGTTTCTCTTGTATAGATTGTGTAATGTGAGGATTTGGTCTTCCCGCGTCAGCCACGTGAACAATTTGACTTTTAGGGGGCATGGGGTTTTCCAGAAGCCGATTTTTAGATCACTTTTGGTACCTCTGTCCATCGTGAAAGGTAGATGGATTTAACTAAAAAGGCGACAAAGCTTGTAAGTTTCCATCCTCTCCTATTTGCCCCCAACCCATGAAGTTATTTCAAGTAGTTTCTCAGCATCTCTTATGTATTTGTTTCCTCGAGAGATGGTGGTCCAAGGTTTGAGGAGTGGTATCCCTCTATGATGGGAGATCCGGGCCTCTTGGATTGAAGTGGATCTTTTCCGAATTAGGGGGTGCAATAGGGGAACAGATTCAATAATGACTGACCTTGAATCCAATTGTCAAGCCACTGATTAATTCTTTTCCCTTCGCTTGGATAGGAGATGATATTATAGAGGGTGACTGCCCTTTCTCTGCATATACCTTTCCAGAAGTAGGGAGCCCACCTCGGTATGCTTTTGTGGGATCGAGAAAGGTGTTGTTGAAACATGTGTCTTTAATAATCTTAAGGACGGGTTCTGCTTCCCTCGTAAGGAATCTCCACCACAATTTCCCTAGTAGGGCTTTGTTAAAACCCTAAGGTTAGGGATTCCCTAGCCACCTTGCTCCTTTGGTTTGCATATGCGCTGCCAATTAACTAGGGGGTATGCCAGCTTGCCTGTGTTTGGTCCTTTCTAGAGGAAATTTCTTCATACCGCATCGAATTTGATTATTACCCACTCTGACAGCTGGTAGATGGAAATCTTGTGTATAGGGATTGAGGATAGCACTAAGTTGATGAGGGTTACTCTCCCCCATAGACAAGAACTTCCCCTTCTATGATGCCAGTCTTCTTTTCAGGATCGATATAAATCCCTAATAATCTTCCGTCCTTGGGTGGCCCCCTGTGATTGGGATCCCTAGGTACTTGAACGAGAGAGCAGCTATGGGGCAGTTGATGATTTGTGCGGTGTCCTGGGATGTGCCCTAGACTCTTCAGGGGGATTATCACACTCTTGGAATAATTCATTCGAAGACCCAACAATCCTTCAAAAAGGTAGAATATTAGCTTTAGTGTCCATAACAGAGATAGTTCACCAGTGCAGAAGACCAGCAAGTCCTCAATGTAGTGCAGGATTGTAATATCCTCCTCTCTGTTGGCCCTTATTGGAATTCCATGATAAATGTTCGCCCTGGAGCCTCCTTAAACATGGTAGATAACACATACGTGGCGAGGGTGAAGAGTAGTGGCAAGAGGGGTTCTCCTTGTCTTAAGCCTCTTTTGTGTCTGATGTAACTAGTTGGCACTCTATTCAGGATGAGTTTGGCCTTGGAGCTTTTTAGCCGCATTTATATCCACCCCACCCATTTGGGGTCGTCGAAACCTCTTGCCTAGAGGATTTTCAGGAGGAAATTCCAGTCGACCGTGTCAAATGCCTTTGCAAAATCCACTTTGATGAGAGTTCCATTGGAGTTGTTATGTTTCATCTTGCGCATGAGTTCTTTTGAAGAAACTATGTTATTGTGAATCATCTGTCTCTTGATATATAAAGGTGGTCTATGAGTCATCTACTAACTCCCTAATGATATCTCTTAGCCGAATAGCGAGGACTTTAGTGATTATTTTTATGGAACAGTATAGCATATTAAAGAGCATATAATCTTTGATCCCTGTTAACGTATTATTCTTGGGGATGAGCATAATGTGCTCCCAAATTAGCCTTTCAAGGTCTATATTACCCTGAAAGAGGTCCTCGAATAGTTTGAGTAAGTCTGTCTTGATGAAATCCCAGCCTTGTTGGTAGAGGGTCATAGGGAAACCATCTGGTCTTAGGGCCACCTTGTCCGTACTGAGCTCATCTACCACTGTTTTGATCTCCTCTTCTTGAACAGCTTATCTAGGTGGGATAGGTCATGCCAGGCTTTGTGTCGGAACTATTTTTCCCAGGAGGTCTTGTACCTCATTTCCTTTTATGTTCCAAAGAGGGTGTTGAAGTGGGTTATTAACTTAGCATGTATCTCATCAAACCTTGTAATAAGGTATTCTACTTCTTGTAGCTGCCTTATGCAATTTTTGTTTCTCCTTTGGTTTGCCACAACATTGAAGTACTTAGTGTTTTGGTCTCCAAGTTTCAACTAGTTTATTCTTACTTTTCGTCACCATATGGCTTCCTCTTCAAGGTTGATTTTCTCATAATCCAAGTGGGCTTCTACCTCTTCTCTCTGTTCCCCCAAAGTCAGTCTCCTAGTTCCCTTTGTTGTGTCCAGATATTCAATTTATGTCAGCAAACTCCTCTTTTTATCTTTTTGAATGTTGGGTGTTTCTTTCTGCCATTACTTGAGTTTTGCTCTTGTTGTTGTCAGTGTTTTGGCTATGATGAAAGCTCCGTCCCCCTGCCAATTTTGGTACATCCACTATTCCTGTCACGCCCCGAACCACGGCCCAGGCACGTAGACAACCGGCCGCACCTAAACAGGGACTAGTCCCCATTCAGGCGCAAGGCCTTAGAGACTCTTATACAATAAGTATTCAGAGGTAATGATAACAGCGGAATCATAAGATAAAAGAAGAAGGGAGTTTATACAACTCCGTACAAGTACAATACTGGGTTTACACAACCCAAGACTAGGATCTAGTCCAGTCACCCCTAGAAATCCATACAACAAAGGAATACAAAATACAAGTCTCACACGGGATAAAAGAGGTACGCAGACCTCGAGATAAATACAAGTAACCGAGTCAACTACTCGGTATATCCGCGCCTAAGCTCGACCCTACTCCTCCTCGTCTGAACTTGAGAAATACACAAGTCAAGTGCATGAGCCTAAAGAAATAGGCCCAGTAGGGTCACATAAACAATAAAAGAGGCGGAAGCCATAATCGAGATATAAGATAGATCAAAAGTAATCATGCGAGTGAATCATAAATCACTAGCAAATAACAAGTCTCAGGAATGTGGATAAATCCACAGATGTACTCAATCTCTGGCATACATGATACTAAAATGTCTACGACATCAACGATACCATCAGTATTGTCTTCGGCCTAAGCCGGATAGCGCTATAGCAAACATGTGCACATGGCCAGAAAATGCCGCCCTCTGACTGAGCCAGATGGCTAGATATTATACGCCCTCTGCCGGGGCATCCGTCCGATGGAGCATCAAGTGCTCGTGGCAAGATATTATACACCCTCTGCCAGGGCATCCGTCCGATGTATCATGCCTGAAAGTAAGAGATTGCTAGTACAAATACCTAACAACAGGTATATATATATATATATATATATATATATATATATATATATATATATCCAAGGCAGCAACATCTTGAATATATAATAATCAGTGACCTCATTGAGATCGGAAGTCAATACGTATCAAAGGAGTAAACTCTACTCAAATACGCATAAGAAAAACATGAAAGCAACAATCTCCTCTAGATGTAAAACCGATACATATGAGGAAACCCATCTCAAATATGTATTGGGAACCTCTCGAGGAAATAAGGGCACAATATCAAAGCAAGGTAGGAGGAAGGAACACTCACAAACCTCCCGTGCTAGAGCCTACCTGGCTAGAAGCACAATCTCTGATCCTCGTCGCGTCTCACGTGTCCGAGTCGGAATCTAGTAGATGGAATAAGAATCTCAGTATCTCCATACTTTAGTATTCCATATTAACATATGAACATAAATATCCTTACCAATCTACTACTTGATAGCTACCATGAACTTCAATGTTCATGTGTTCTCTTAGAATACGGATAATATTCTCGTATTCTACTGGAATCATCTTTTTAAATACGGAAGAGCCTATGAATCCCCAAACATCTCTAACGAGGAGATTAACTCAACAATGATGATTCCTTAATCTTAATCATGCTTGAAGGACATTAAGCTCACTAAAGCATGCTTTCCTACTTAACATGCATTTCATGTCTTTAAGATCCTTAGGATGCCCCTAAGCATGCTTAAATATCCAAGATTAACTAATCCAACGCATGAAGTCATTAAGCATGTAAATCATGGAAACAAGTCACGATTAAGCACGTTAACATGAACATAGATGGGGCATTTCTACTTAGCGATTTTCATGAAATTTCGGCGGCACCTCCCCTATTTGTAGGGCCCCGAAATTAATACAAACATTTCCATAATTAGATTTTCAACTACTCATACAAACACAACAATTAGAAATTAGTTCCCCCCTTGGTTCAATCGCCAGGTTCGAATTAAGTTTCATGATACCAACATCACAAGTTGGTTGTCATTTCAATTAATCATTTCATTCCCCACCAAAATCAACTTCATGAATTTAATCCTCCCCTTCCATACCAACCTTACTGCCGTTCGGAGTTGGCGGAGAAGGTTGAGCTGCTGTTATGGCTCGCCCCTAGATCTGGTGGCCTGTGGTAGCCGGAGAAGGAAAGGGGGACAGAATGGCGGCGCGACGCTGGAAGGAGGAGGCCGTTCAGGTGCTGGAGGCTGGGGCTCCACCGGAAGGCAGAGAAGGAAGACGGGCTGCTTTACACAGGTCCTGGCGGCCGGAGCTCCACTAGAGGCGGAGGAGAGGGGCAGCCCGATGATGTTCAGATCTGGTGGTCGAAGCTCCACCGGAGTCAGAGAAGGGGGACTAGAAGCCGCCAAAACCCGGCCTGGCCTCTGGTCGCGGGTGGCTGCCGGTCGCGCACGAAGAGGCGGCCGAGGTAAGCTTCGCTGACCAGGACCGTCCGGCCGAGACGGCGCAGCGTTGTCGCAGGGGCCGGCCGTGGGTTGAGGCCTCCGACAGTGTCAAGTGGGGGAGGGAAGGTCTCGCCGGTGATCGGAGAGGAGAGGGGCGCGATTTCGTCCAACTAGGGCTCAGTCGAGAAGGGAGAACGAGAGAATGAGGGGAAAGCTCTTCCCTCTCTCTATAGCCATTTCTCTCTTCTTATTCAAAACTTAAGGGGGAGTTTGGTTCGAGATATGAGATATGACCACGGTAATGTGATATGCCTGGGAATGGAGTCGGGAATGCTATATGCCTGGCAATGTTGTGGTAATGTGATATGACCATGTTTGGTTCATGTTTAGTTGGTCAAGGTAATCAACTTAGTAATGTTCCAAATTTCCCAAAATACCCTTCTATATAAAATTTTGAGTAAATTTAAATTTAAATTAAAATAAAGTTTTAATTAAAAATAATTAAATTTTAATAACAAAAATTAATTATGGCACATTTTTCTGAAATAAACTTGCATCTAAAATTTTGATCAAGTATCAAATAATAATAATAATAATAATAATAATAATTATTATTATTATTATTATTGTAATTAGTAATAATAAATAATAAATAATAAATAATATTAATCAATAATAATAAAAAACAATAATAATAGTAATTAGTAATAATTAATAATAATAATAATAATAATAATAATAATAATTATTATTATTATTATTATTATTATTATTATTATTATTATTATTATTATTATTATAATAACAATAATAATAATAATAATAATAATAATAATAATAATAATAATAATAATAATAATATGGTAAAAGGATGGAGGGCAAAATGGGGATCCACATTACCATCAACTTGGTAATGTGGATAGACACCTATTTTGGTGGTAATCCATATTACCACCAATGTGGTAATGTGGAGTAAGTTGGTAATGTGGATTACCAACTTATTCCCATTATCATCTTTGCCAAACGTGGTAATGTTTCACATTACCGCCTCATTCCTGAGAATGTGAAAACATTACCCCCAACCAAACGCCCCCTAAATGATTAAATAATTATTTACTGTAGCATCACATGCTTGACCATCTAATTGACCAGATCCGGATTTTACGGGCATGAACAATATCCCTCAATCATTCATGAACAACACCCCTCAATCATTCATCCAGAAATCGTAAATTTATTTATCAAATCTTTACTTTATCCCATTCTTCTTTCTATCATGTCACGGGTGACGATAATGTCGTAGGGTCTGTCTCTCGGTAGACCAGATCCGAGAATATCGGTTTTTAGTCAAATCCTTCACCACGGGCATATTGTGGCATCACGAGGGTGTCTCAGTCCCCGACCAGATCCACATTTCCCGGGATTTAAATACGTGTATGTTTCCTTATCTCGATAATTAATCTGAATTAATTATCATACCATTAATCTTGATTAATAAACACATAATTAACCTTGATTAATTAACACTTAATTAATCTGGATTGTTCGTGCCTTGCGATTTTTCCCCAAAATTTCACCGCTTCCCATATTACATTGTCATTTAATAATTCGGGGAAAATAAATATTTATTTATTTCAGGGCGGGTTTTACAATTCCTTTAGCATTCCTAGGAAGCCTTCCATTGTGACCCAGTTTCTGTTGAACAGGAAAAGGTCGGGTTGGGGGCTATATCTCCCGCATTCCAGGCATACCGATGTGTGGTCAAAGCGGACTCTTAAGAAGGTTGTTTTCTAGATCCACAGGAATTGAGCTAGCCATTCACTGGTTAGGAGGAATTTATCTAACCTTGCATATGCAGGTTTGACCCTCCAATTTGCGCATGTATATTTCCTTCCAAAGAGGGGAGGATCAATTAGATGGAGGTCCTGTATCAGCTCTTCCAACCCTTCCCCTCCTCGTATGTTGTACATTCATGTATTTCTATCTTCTGGGGTTCTGGTGGCATTGAAGTCACTGCATATTGTCCATGGGTCATCTGCTCTGGATCTGATTGACCTCATTTCATCCCAGAACCAATCCTTTTGTGTTAGGTCGCAGGGGCCATATATCGTGGTAATCATTCTTGGGCGTTATTATTCACTTTGTCTTTTAGGGTTATAGTGAGCAAGAATTGATCAATGTATTGTCCCTTTAGATTATAGTTAGCACCATTGCATCTAATACAACATCCCCTCTTGTTTCTATGGCTAGTAATGATACCCATTTTTCTTAGATACCTTCCCCGATGGACATCCAGATAAAATTATTCATGTTCGCTAATTTTGTTTCTTGCAAAAAAAAGACGTCCGGGTGATGGCTTCTGAGGAAATCTTGAAGCAGGAACCTCTTCCTTCTTTTCCCTAGCCCCCTAACATTTCATGTAATTATCATAATCATCTAAAGCTATTGTTACCCAGTTATACGGTTGTGTGGAGGTTCTTAATTGTTGCCCTCCCATTCCGCTATGTGTTTCCTTTCAAATGATCGCATGTGGTTGAGATATGAGACCTTGTTGTCTTCATTATCCCCCAAGTCAACACTGATTAGGAAAGCAGCAGATAATAGATCTCTGTCGGGCCATACAAATAAAGTAAGAGGAATTGGGTGTAGGTTAGATTCCATGCCTTGTTGTTAAGGTACATGAGCCATAGGGCTCTTCCTTAGTGAGTTAGGTGGTGCTATGAAACCTTCTCTTTCTAATCTGGCGTTGCATAGCTTTCTGGTTCTCCTACTCTGCCGCTTGGGTTCCATGTCCTGGGCTTCCTAGTGTTGTTGAGCTCGCTTGTCGTCATCTACTATCCGCTTCTCTTTATTCTTAATGTTGTTTCCCTGTATTTGGGCTCTATCTTCTTTGATCTTTTCAATTGTCGCGTCTGATATCGGGCTTTATGCTCCATCCATGTATCTTAATAAAACCCTTTGAGATCCAAGTTTATGCTATTTCCCAAGCCCAAGATTTGGTGGTTTGGGTCCACCTAGGTTTAGGCTTGGTTGGGACCCAACTGAACCAAAGAGCTATTATAAGGGAATACTAAACCCAGCTACTGTGTTGATGGGCTAATTTGGTGGGCATGATTCCATCTGGATGAGCTAAAGGGTGCTAGGGGGTTTGAATATTTCATATGAGAGCCCATTCCTTGTCTCCTTCTCCCCAATAACAACATCAACATATTGCTAGAGTGCCCCCTCATCCAGTATAATCACTGCAAACTCTTCATGAGATATCCCTTCACCTATGAATGCCACATCATCATTGATGTGGGTTGCCATGTTATTGCTGATATGGGACACCATGTCATTGTCCAATCGTCCTTCCACATCATCATCTTTAATCAGAAAGGCTCTGTGTCATCCACACAAGCTTCCACGTCATCCTTATCACTGATGTGGATCATCATGTCATCACCCTCACTGATATGGACATCCATGTCATCCCTCATAGTTGCTTGGGTACCCATCTTATCCCTTTGGTCTTCCACCTCAACATTCCGAGCTATTTCTTTTTTTTCATAAATCCCTAATTTCCACCTCCATTTCCTCAACTATGTTTAGATCCTTTCTTCTCCTCTCATCCGCACCATATGTGTATGCTTTGTTGGTCGGGTCTTCAGGGGCCAAGTGTGCTTCAAGATCGGTGTGGAGAAGTTTAGTGGGGATAACCAAATCAGGCGTTGAACCCTTTCCTCGGACCTCGTCGAGAACCGGGTTTCCTCGGACTACTTTCTCCGGGTTCATGCCTCGAATCGCATCGTGAACTGGGTTTCCTCGAGTGGCTTCATCATCCCAAGTTGAAGTCAACGGTAAGAGTGAAAGCCACTATCACGTGCTTACTTGCTACCTCGCCCGCGACCAACCCTAATTGCGTTATCCGCACCTTTTCGGACGCATGGCCGTCTTGATCCACCGAGGTTCTAATGGTCCCGTGTTCTTACGAGGTTATCTCAGCCTCTACTATTGCCACATGTCCCTCAAGCCCTCGCACCTTTTTCGCCCTGTAGGAATTCATAGCCACAACCACCAAGACCGCCTTATGGGAATCGGACACACGGTGGTCCAAAATATAGTCAACATTTATCCATTTCTCTAGTTCTCTGGGCGATTGGGGTACGATTTGACCGACCGACCTCTCTGCAGGTTTGATCAACCGAGGCTGCTTACTTCACACCGCATGGTCCCTCCCGAGTGTCTATATTAGAGCGGGTAGTACCCTGCGGTCCTCAGGAGGGTTCACTGGTCGTTGGGTCGCTCCCTCGCAATTCTCCTCCCTCTTGGTGGCTAAGTTTCACCATTTGTCCCCAGTAGGGTTTTTGTCCCCCGTCATCCATGGTAATGGCTGCTCCCCCTTCTCTAACTTGATCTGTATTACATGATACTTGACTCCTATCTTTGCATCTAACGGTGTAGGGAAGCCTCCTTCTCCAACGGATATAGAGCACCACCCTAGCCTAGTCGGCAATGAGTGTCCCATGGGCATCCCAGCGAGGCCGCGTGTAGGGGCACAGGGGGCCGCGTGCCCCACTGGATTTTTGGGAAATTTTTTTATATATATATATATATATATATATATATATATATATATATATATATATATATATATTGTATATATATAATATATTAATGGTTTCATTGGTTTGAAATTTGAATCGTTTGACTTTGATGGCCGAGTGTCACATTTTATATAATATATATAAAAAAAAAATAAAACCATGTTTGAGTGACGTACTGACGTTTGACTAAAACTATGGAGTTAGTTTTTAGGGATTAAGCCTTTGATAGTTGGATCTGAGAACTCTTGGATTACTTGGATCTGTTTATTTGAAAAGAGAAAGGAAAAAAGCAAAGGGAACTTCGGCGGGCGGCGGAGTCGGCGGACAGCCGGACATCATCGCAGTTAGAACTTCTGAGATTCTGAGGATCAGGTCCGAATTCATACTCGCATTCTTCTTCTACTTTTTCCAAAATCCGAACTTGTTTCAGTTTAGAGCCTTTGATCAATGATCTGTCATCAAAAATTGAGTCTTTGGTGATTTTTGTTTAGACTTTAGCTTGGTGTTTTGATCAATTGATGTTTGATTAAATCATTGGGTTTGGATTGTAACTAGATTGGCATCATGTCTGATGTCTTTAGAGGGGAATTTAGTATAGGACTATGGACCATGGTGTTCAATTAATTATTGTAGTTTCATTAATGTGTATTGTAATGTCAATTATTTCTTATATTTTGGAAACATGTATTAATTTCAGTCTTTGTCTCTGGATCAAGTATGTAGATGTAGTTATCTGATTATCAACTTTCAGCATCTTCTTTGTTACCCAAAAAATAGATACAAAGCTCAAATATATTCTAGCTTAAAGTTTGTTTGAGAGGAGAAGTTATACTACATGAATAGATTATAGAAATAAGATTTGAAGCATACTGCAAGCTTGAATTTCATTCTATTGGATTCAATAATTAAATCATTGAATTTCATTCTATTTTATGGAGTGTAATTACTACTTACTAGCTAATTTTTAAGTATTCACTTATACTACAAGCCTACAAAAGTCTATGTTACTGAGAATGTTTATGTTTTAGCATTTAAATAAAAAAAATTCTTTTCTCTAGGGCTTTATCAAGTTATGGAGAGATATTTTAAAAGAAAGGTGGAATCAACGATCCCTATAGAAGAACATGTTCAGAGTGCAAAAAAGAGTAATGTGGAAATAAGAAGAAATGTTGAGAACTCAGAAAAAAGTAATTTGGAAGTTAACTTGGTAGAACTTCCTACTGATCCTGGGTTAAGAATTCCAATTATGAATTATCATGCAAATGATCAATATGAGTTACGAAG
Source organism: Dioscorea zingiberensis (assembly GCA_026586065.1). NCBI lineage: Eukaryota > Viridiplantae > Streptophyta > Magnoliopsida > Dioscoreales > Dioscoreaceae > Dioscorea > Dioscorea zingiberensis. The sequence goes on from CM048820.1 coordinate 51,908,735, forward strand.
AAGATATATGCTAAAAGGTCCTTGTCAACCACATAGCCATGTTTTTCCACTCACACATTTTGGAACGAAATCTAGATGATTCAACCCGGCTTGGTTTAAAGAATATCCTACTTGGTTAGAGTATAGAATAGCAAAAGATGCAGCTTTTTGTCTATTTTGTTATCTTTATAAACAAAATATTGGGGAGCATGATTCTTTTGTTTCTAGGGTTTTCAAATTGGAAAAAGAAAGAGAAGATTCAAATTCATGTCGGAGGTCCTGATAGTGCTCACAACTATGCTTGGAAAAAGTGTAGTGCTTTGATGAACCAAAAGCAACACATTGCAACATTTCTTCACAACCAGTCCAACAAAGATCAAGTTCAGTATCATATTCGCTTGGGGGCATCAGTTGATTGTGCTCGATTTCTTTTACGACAAGGACTTCCTTTTCGTTGTCATGATGAATCTTCTAGTTCAATTAGCCAAGGAAATTTTCTAGAGCTCTTGAAATTTATGGGTAACTTGAAGCAACAAATCAAAGATGTGACATTAGAAAATGCTCCAGAGAATGCTAAATTAATATCATCTGATATCCAAAAGGATATTATAAATGTCAAGAATCAAAACCATCAATGTGATTGTCAAAGACATTGGAGATGCTTTATTTTCCATTCTAGTTGATGAATCTCGTGACATCTCAATGAAAGAACAAATGGGGGTTGTGTTGCGCTATGTGGATAAAAAGGGGTGTGTAATTGAACGATTTGTAGGCCTTGAGCATGTCACAAGTACCATCGCTATCTCACTTAAAGCTGCAATTGATAGATTATTTTCGAGATATGGATTGAGTATAGCTAAACTTCGGGGACAAGGTTATGATGGACCTAGTAATATGCAAGGCAAGTTCATCGGTTTGAAAGCACTTATTTTGAAGGAGAATCCTTGTGCTTTTTACATTCATTAGTTTTGCTCATCAACTTCAATTAGCTCTTGTTGGTGTGGCAAAAAAACATGTTCAAGTTGCAAACTTCTTTTGTGTGGTAGCTTGTGTAGTGAATGTTGTTGGAGCTTCACCCAAGCGTTCTGACATTCTTCAAGAGAAACAAATAGCTCACATTTCTCAAGCATTACAAAATGGAGAGGTTGCAAGTGGTCGAGGCCTAAACCAAAGTACAACTCTCAAAAGTCATGGAGACACGCGTTGGGGCTCACACTATGGTACATTACTTAGCTTGCTCACTTTATTTTCATCCACAATTGAAGTCCTTGAAATTATTGTTGATGATGCATCAAATTCTGAGCAAAGATACGAAGCAACTAATTTATTAGACAATATGCAATCGTATAGATTTGTATTTTGTCTACATTTGATGAGAATTATATTGGGAGTTTCCAATGAGTTGTCAAGAGCATTACAACGGAAAGACCAAGATATTGCAAATGCCATTGGCTTAGTTAAAGTTTGTAAGCAAAGATTGCAAGAGATGAGGGAAAATGATTGGGATTCTTTTATTGGTCAAGTATCATCATTTTGTGAGAAACACAATATTGATGTTCCTAACATGGATGATATCTACATACCTCGAGGTAGATCACGGCGCAAAACTTATGAGACTACAAATTTACATCATTATCGTGTGGATTTGTATTATTCCATCATTGATATACAACTTCAAGAATTAAATGGCCGTTTCGACGAGGTGAATACTAAATTACTTCTTTGTATAGCATGTTTGTGTCCTGATAATTTGTTTGTTGCTTTTGAGAAGCAAAAGCTACTCCAACTTACTGGGTGTTATCCAAAAGATTTTTCTACAATCAAGCTCATGGCACTTGATGATCAACTTCAAAATTATATTATTGATATGCGCTTGAGTATAGAATTTTCAGATTTGAAGGGCATTAGTAATCTTGCCAAAAAGATGGTCGAAATGGGAAAAGATAAAGTGTATCCCTTAGTCTATCGATTACTGACATTGTCACTGATTTTTCCTGTTGCTACGGCCACTGTTGAAAGAGTATTTTCAGCAATGCATCTTGTGAAGACCAGGCTGCGTAATCGTATTGGAGATCAATGGTTGAATGACAGCTTAGTTGTTTACATTGAGAAAGACATTTATGATAATATTGATAATGAAGTCATCATGCGACTTTTTCAGAACATGAAAACTCGTCGTGGAAACCTGTAACTTTTTTATTAAGTTTAATATTTTGATAATATGTTTTGTGATATTGTGTTGTTAATTTTATTGGAACTTTGTTTAGTGCCCCCCTGAACTTCAGTCCTGGCTTCGCCACTGGCTGTCAAGGTGCACTAATTCACCAGTAGGCTTCATAATCCTCGTCATAGTGTCCATGTGTCTGCAAAAGAGCAGGAGACCCCGTACGATAATCCAACGCAGTTCACCCTCGACTCATTCCAATGAGCCGAAGTCCAACGACTACAATCGAAATCATAAGATGAAGCCAGGGAGCTTCATGTTCTCCCGTTTCTTCACCTCTTGAGCCAGTGTTTCAGATGGAAAGCCCACCAAAAAGCTCCCATTACTAAGAGGTTTCGCTGACTATGGCTTCACCGACACGAATCGTACGGCCATCGCAATCAGGGATGGAACGGTGGTCAGCAACCCTTGCGACTATCTTGATTACATTCGCTATCGGGAAGGGGCGGAGCTGCATCTTTCCTTCCAGCATCTGGGTGTCCAGGGCAAGGACACATGGTGAATCTCCTCCTCCGCCTCCTGTCGTTCTCTCTGATGACCTGGTTTCTTGCCTCCTGTTGTCCTTTCCCCCTTGTTGTTGGGTGGGGAAGCATCATATGTGCAAGCCGAGGCTGCTCCCATCGAGGCCTTCCTCTCTTCCCTTCCAAATAAGTCGGTCCTCGCACCCTTTGATGAGGTCCTCCGCGAGAGTCTTTGGAGGTCGAAACCTCCCTAGCCTTCAAAACTTTCTCCTGGGACCTTCAATGGGTCTCTGTGCATCAAATGTTAGTTGTATTAGGCATTTGCCCTTTGCTGGGGCGTCAAACCTAGCTCGCTCCAATAAGGCTCGCCGACAGTCTAGTTTTCTATGGCCTTCACCTCCGCATCGGTGGCATATTGTCTTCCTTTTACAATCTCGTTGCAAAATGCCCCTCTCGGAGGCAATTTCCATACACTTGTTCTATTCCCCGAGCTGTAATCCTCATCAGAGACGATCGTTGAAGCTGTGTCTCCTTCCTTAAGCTCGGCTTCGTACCGTGGCATGGGGAGGTCCTCTTCCTTTTAAAGTGGACTTTAGTCCAGCCGTCCTCCTCTCAGGACTTCTTTCCCCTGATATTTTTTGGTGGGTTCTTCAATGTCAGAACTCCGATCGGTGCTAGGTTTTTCTTTCCTTGGGTGTGACTTCCTTGATCACACCCAGGTAAGATACTCCTTCGCATCACGGGCTCCCTCAAGATTTCGTTGCAGTCTGTCGGGCCTCCCTTGTTCCTCTCCCCTTAGCTTCATTCACTGTCGTGCTGGAGGACACACGCCACCACATTTGAGCCATCTCTCCTCTTCGCCACACTCAGCTATACCATTCCCCCACTTCTCTCACTATCAGAGACTTTATCCTCTTTCTCCCTCCCTGACATCTGGCCTGGAAACCCTACTTTTATTGTGCCAATAGATCCATTTGGATTTATATTCTATGACTTGTTATTAATGCTTAGTTTATCCATAACCAATGCATGAGCAAAATCTAAATCTAAGCTTCAAATCAATCAATTCTTGATGGATTTATATATTGTGCTTAGCTTTCTCACAATTCTAGCCTCATAGTTTTGCATGGACATGTGAATAATTCATACCATGTACTACTCATTAGGGAATCTAAATCATGATATACTACAACTAAATTACTCAAACTAAACTGGCTAAATTATTAAAAAAATATCACTTTAATCGATTAGATTCCTGATCATTATTATTCACAGTGGCATGATTAGCAAATATCTCCAAATCCAGTGGCTTTCTCGTCTTCTCTTCAAATAACAAAAGGAAAGAAAGCATCACAACGTCCTTGCCGCGCTCCAACGGTCGAATTAGAAGCCCAACGGCTCACTAACGCCGTCTGAAATGCCATTCATTAGATTTCAAGAAAGTAGTGTTTGATTTAACGGCGTTAACACTGGATAGTTTGTCTATATGTAAATCTAAACAGAGAGTGAAGGCAAGCAAGGTCTCCGAGCTCGACTCTCTGGTTCCCTCTCCAATCTCATCGTCGTCTCCAAAACCCTCGTCTTCTAGGCATTCAAATCTCCAGGTTCGTTGTTCTTTGAACTTGTTTTTTGGCGGATTTTTTTGTTCTTGGGATTGTAGAATGAGTTGAGCCTCAAGAATCTAGAGCTTTGGGGCTAGAAATGAATGGTGTTTATTCGGTTTTTGTAGAGTTTTTTAGGTAGTTCTGAGGTTTCTGGGCTTGGATTGGAATGGAGCATAGAAGAGGGGGCTCGGTCACGATGTCGCCTTCACTGACTCCTAAATCGAGTGAGAAGTGGGGAAGGGATCTCCGATCTAATGAGAATGGGAGCTCGAGCAAGCATGATAAGGAGAAGGGAGTCAATGTCCAGGTCCTTCTCCGATGCAGGTATTGGAACACGAAATGCATTTAAATTTTGAGGAAAATTGGGATGTGCGTGTCCTTTTCTTGATTTTTAGTTGGTTTTTCATGGTTGAAGACCTTTGAGCGAGGACGAGTTGAGGGTGAACACGCCGGCGGTCATATCGTGCAACGAAGTTAAGGCGGGAGGTCACCGCCATCCAGAACATCGCCAACAAGCAGATTGACAGAACTTTTGCTTTTGATAAGGTTTGAAACCTTTGTGTTTCTTTTTTACGCTGTGAATTTTGGTTTTGGTTTGTTTTTGGATGATCTGCTATCCGGTTGTGCTTAAAAATTTGTAATTTTGGTGAATATATGTAGGTCTTTGGACCAACATCTCAACAGAAGGATTTGTTTGATCTTGCTGTTTCTCCTGTGGTGAATGAGGTTCTTGAGGGCTACAATTGCACCATTTTTGCTTATGGGCAGACAGGAACTGGAAAAACTTATACAATGGAAGGAGGAGGGAAGAAGATGAAGGTAATTTGGTTATGATCTTTTCATATTTAAATTATTTGATTTTATGGTCTACAGGTAGTTATATAAGTGTGTTATCTTGGAGTGGCATTGTAGGATGGAGAACTCCCAAGTGATGCCGGTGTTATCCCAAGGGCTGTTCAGCAAATATTTGATATACTTGAGTCGCAGAATGCCGATTACAACATGAAGGTTACTTTTCTAGAACTATACAATGAGGAGATAACTGACCTTTTGGCAATGGAAGAGTCAAAATTGACTGATGATAAGTCTAAGAAACCAATAGCTCTCATGGAAGATGGGAAGGGCGGTGTGCTTGTGAGAGGATTGGAGGAGGAGATTGTTAGCTCTGCTGGTGAGATTTACAAGATATTAGATAAAGGGTCTGCAAAAAGGCGCACTGCAGAAACTCTGCTCAACAAGCAGAGTAGCAGATCACACTCCATATTTTCCATCACAATTCACATTAAGGAGTGTACTCCTGAGGGAGAGGAGATGATCAAAAGTGGAAAGCTTAATCTTGTGGACCTTGCTGGCTCAGAGAACATTTCAAGATCAGGTGCTAGAGAGGTGGGTGGAACTCTCTTCCTATCTGAAGTAGGAAGGACACTGCTTTAGATTTCCTATCAGAAAAAAATAAACAAAGTTTTTATCAACTATAAACTTGTGCAAATCATTACCATTGTGCTTATTTTGACTGGCTACCATGTTATTTACTATGGCAGGGCAGAGCAAGGGAAGCAGGAGAGATAAATAAGAGCTTGCTTACACTTGGACGTGTTATAAATGCTCTTGTTGAGCACTCTGGCCACATTCCATACAGGTGCTTCTGTTAACAACCATCTTGGACTTGACTGTTTTTGGTTCAAGTTGTTTTGAAGTAATCCTTGTTAAAGTTTGCATGGTTTGATGTTTTAGGGACAGCAAATTGACTAGATTACTGAGGGATTCATTGGGAGGGAAAACAAAAACTTGCATTATTGCCACCATATCTCCCTCTATCTACTGTCTGGAAGAGACTCTGAGCACCTTAGATTATGCACATCGTGCCAAAAATATCAAGAATAAACCAGAGGTAAATGCTTTTTTTTTATGGTTTTGGTGATAGTAAGTTTAACTTGCATATTCTAGTAATTATACCTCAACACTGTATTTATCTTTATTATTCAGATCAACCAGAAGATGATGAAATCTGCACTCATCAAGGATTTATACACAGAAATTGACCGCCTTAAACAAGGTTTGTGTAGCATTACAAAACGAATTCAATCTCATCTTTTTGTATCTACAAACACAAAGCTCCATCTTGTTCATCATCTTGGCTCTCCACAAAATATTCATGCAAGTTTCCAGCTGTGACTGGGGACTACCCTGTTATTTAGTTATGGTTGTTCTCTGAACTCATCTAGATATACAGTAGAACTTGTCAAACATTTATTCTAATTGATAAAATCTTCAAATTAATCAACCCTTTTCTACCAAGAAAAGAATTAGAAGGCACCCATATCCAAGGTAAGATTCAATAGCAGTGAGTATAAATAAATCAGCTGTTAGAATTGTGCTCAACCAGTACTACTTTCTGTAATCCCTGCATCTTGGTTGTTCAGGTGGATAATTTTTTTTGACATATTTGTCTTTTTCAGAGGTCAATGCTGCAAGAGATAAGAATGGGATTTACATCCCACGGGATCACTACCTGCTCGATGAAGCTGAGAAGAGGGTTGGTATTTCTAAGTTGTTTTGTTTTTCATTTAAGTAATATGATTCTTTGAAAAAGTGTGTTAATCATTCAGATTGTAAACCTCAGGCCATGGCAGAGAAAATGGAGCACTTGGTAATTGATTTGGAATCGAAAGATAAGGTAGATTTTGGTAATTTGCTTCTCTGGTTCTTATGATAACTTTTGGTTGTAGTTCAACCCTGATAGTATTTGATCCAAACAGAAATTGATTGGGCTAGAAGAGCTCTATGATTCTCAGTTATTGTTAACTTCTGAGTTAAGTGGCAAACTGGAAAAGTCCCAGGTAATATACCTGTTCATGTCTCCGTTAAACTCTGTCTTGAACCTTGCAAAGTATTTACCTATACTTCATCCTCCCATAACAGAAAAGGCTGGAAGTTACTGAGCACGCCTTGTTCGACTTAGAAGGAAGATATAAACAGGCAAACTCCTTGATTAAAGAAAAGGAATATTTAATTTCTAATCTTCTCAAATCAGGTGAGCAATGTGCTGGAATCTATGGAATTTATACTATATGGCAAATTTGTGGTATGCTTTGCTGAGTAGGCATTAAATACTCATCTACACATTTGAATCTGGCTCATCCTGCTTTGCAAATCATGTTCCTTAAAAGCACTTCACAAACAATAGTTGAATTATGATGTTTGGATGCTTTTTATTGCAGAGAAAGCACTTGCTGAATGTACACATGAGCTTCTATCTGAGCTAGACAAAACTGCATCGGATGTTTCTGGCTTGTTTTCTAAAATTGGTCAGTCATTTAATCTAAGAAGTCCCTTATGTTGTAGGTGTTATAAGCTTTCCTAATTCTTTTTGCTAAAATTACCATATCTTGTTGTGGTCAGAACATAAAGATAATATAGAGGAGAGAAACAGGATTCTTGTCCAGAAATTCCAGTCTCAGTTAATTCAGCAGCTGGATATGCTTCATAAAACTGTCTCAGATTCTATGGTGCATCAGGAGACCCACCTAAAAGAAATGGAAGAAGAAATGAGATCTTTTGTATCCACAAAAGCTGAGGTATTTTTATGTTATCCAATATTTTTTTTTTAGATGTAATCAATGAGTTACTGTTGGTATTTTACTGTTGATTCCACTTAAATTTTTCTCATTGCGCTGTTTGATGCACAGGCCACAGAAGAGATTAGTGGGTGGGTCAATAAACTGCAAACCATGTATTGCTCTGGCATTAGAACGTTGGATAATTTAGCTGGTGAACTTGACAAGAACTCTCAATTAACTTGTGCAAAACTGAATTCTCAAGTACTCTTACACTCTTCTGCACTTGATGATGTAAGTATCACCCAATTACTCTTCAAGTTATTCCTTCAGTTCAAATTTTAGTGGATTAGCTTACATTTTTTTCCTATTATACAGTGCTTCAAGAAAATGGTTGCAGAAGCTGATCAGTTAATTAATGAACTTCAAAATAGACTCAATAAGCAAGAAGATAAATTGGCTGCTTTTGCACAGCAGCAACAAGAGGTTGGTCGATATTAGAGAGCTTGATAATTCTACTTGTTGCTTCACTCTAAAGCTGTGTATTTATTAAATCAATATATTTGTTTTCTTCATTATAAACAGGGACATCTCAGAGCCGTGGAGATGACACGATCTATTTCAAAAATTACTACTAATTTTTTCCATACCTTAGATGTACATGCTTCTAACTTGAGTAAAGTATTAAAAGAAACACAAGCCATACAAGACCAGCAACTCTCTCAGCTTGAGAAGAAATTTGAGGTAACATATTTTAACCCTATAAAAGATTTGTTGGTTGGGGCAATCTGAACATCCCTTGGTTGAATTGTGTATGAAACCATGCATGCTTGCAGGACTGTGCTGCTAATGAAGAAAGGCAACTGCTTGAAAAAGTAGCAGAGATGCTAGCTAGTTCAAATGCCAGGAAGAAAAAACTGGTACCTGAAACCTGTTCTCAATATTATCATCTGAACTTAGTGTGGTGAAACTACTTCTATTCAAAACGCGATAGTCATATCTTCTCTTTTAGTAGTAAATTATTTTAGGTTTTAACATCATGAACCATATCTTTGCATGTAGCAAATGTGTTCAGGTTTTTACCTGCAGGATTCTTTAAATAATGTGAATAACTGTTATTCTTTAAAACAAAAGAAGAGACAGTTAGTACATTTTCATGGATGTGAGTACTCAAAATATTCCACATTTGTTTTAGGTTCAAACAGCAGTTGATGGTCTTCGAGAGACTGCTGCAGAGAGAACAAATAGTCTACAGAAAGAAATGTCCACTGCCCAGGAATTCACTTTATCAGTCAAAGAACAATGGGCAGTTCACATGAAAGAAACAGAAAATAACTATAAAGAAGATACAGCTGCAGTGGAAAGCAGCAGATGCTCCATGGAAGAAGGTTTTGGACACTGGTATGTGCAACTCTGGAATCTTTTCTCTCAGCATTTACTCAAAATTTTGCCCTCTCTTATTTCTAATGTAAAAACCTTGCAGCATGGTCAATATAAGAATGGGATCAGAAAAATGGCAAAATGCTCAAAATTCCCTGCTCAGTCTTGGAAAAGAAAATCTATCATCTGTAGAATTCATTATCAGGTGGGTTCATCACAGTTGATCTTCTTTCTCACTATCATTTGAACATAGAAGTTTCCATTGGGTGTTCTAATCATTTTTTTCTGCTTAGCAGGAGCGGCAATGAAGCCAATCAACAATTGCATTCAAGATTATCTTCTACAGCCTCAACCACTCTGGAAGATGTTGATGTTGCAAACAACAGCCTCCTCTCCTCCATCCAATGTAAGACATGTTTCTGCTTTTATGAAAATGCATTCACCTGATTCCAGAATTTAAAAAACACTTGAACTGTTGTTTCCAGATTCTCTGAAACTTGACCATGATGCACGCACCAATGTTGATTCTATGATTGTCCCTGCTCATGAGAAGTTAAGGGAGTTGAAAGGTGTGCATCATCACAAGATCATAGAGCTTTCTGAGAATGCAGGGAAGTGTTTGGTTGATGAATACATGGTAAGGCATCAATCATCTTTCTTCATCTACTAAATTAGAAAAAAAAAAATAACATTTACAGAGGAGTCATATCATCCTCATGATCTTTGTTTCCCTGCCTTCTCACTCAGGTGGATGAACCATCTTGTTCAACCCCAAAGAAAAGGGAGCTCAATCTGCCCAGCATGACATCTATAGAGGAATTAAGAACTCCACCTTTTGAAGAGCTATTGAAGTCATTTTGGGAGGCCAAGTCTCCTTCCAAGCAAGCCAATGGAGATGTAAGAAGACATGTACATGGTACTCATGACTCCATGAAAGACTCCAGGCCACCTCTTACTACCATAAATTAAAGAAAAATCTCAGTCACTATATATACTATATGTATCCATCCAACTGAGTGGAATATTTAATTTGTTCAATTCTTTTGAAGCTTTGATGTGTCACAGAATGTAATCGAAAATATATATATATATATGTATATATATATATATATATATATTATCAGATTATTCTATTGTCTGTAAACTGTATCCACTCTTAAACTCAATTATTTTTTTATTTTCTGGCTTACGTTTTCTTTAATGTTTTTTGTGTAAATTAAGCATTCTCATAATTAATTGCTGTGGTACATGTGCAAAATATAATAACTTATAATGAGTTTTGACCTGGTTTTATTTCAATGCCCTAGATTTGAGAGTAAAAAGCAGCATAAAGACAAACTTCAATAAACCTAAAGCATTGGGATTAATGCCCTAGCTAGGAGTCTCCTACAATAAACCCACAAACCCTAATTCTTATAATTCTTATTTTCTTTCCCAAGAACCTGTGCTTAAAGCATCAACTGCCTTGCAAACTGAATGAGCTCCATTGAAGATTCAAACTGCATGGTGGTAAGAGAGAGTTAATGAATGATCCATGAGTAGTGAAATCATCTGAACCCTAATTGTAGGGTTTGAATTCACAAGAGGGGAGGAGGGAAGACTTTATTTCTTGTCATTTGAACCCTGCCGTATATATGTATACTAGATTCTAGCATGCTACTTCATTATTATATAATAAGTATTTAAAGGACTCTAAAAAAGCTTGCATTTGTACCAAGTACTTGACTGTTAAAAGCACCAAAACCCAAGAGAACTTCTTATTAGCTTGGAACCTTGTGTGAATTCTTCTTTCCTCTTCTCCTGTTTTCTCTTTTTTGCTTTACTTGTTCCAATAAATGCATGCATGTATAGAAGGGACACGAGAGAGAGGAAGAGATGAACATACAGAGAAGAAGAAAGCCTAGGTTTTTGCGTAGGATTGACCACAAATTCAATAAAAGCTGGTTCTATACTAGTCCCTCTCAGGGTACTTTGGATGACCAGCTTTTAGAAACAAGAGAAGCTTAGACACTGATAAGTCTTCCAATTTGTTAAGAGGGAACCAAATGCAGTACTGCATGTTGATTGACGTACCAACTTACAATAGTAGCTTCTTCTTCTTCATCCACACTAACAGCAACAACAAGAAGAAGATCACAAGAACAACAACAACAACAACAACAACAACAACAACAACAACAACAACAAGATTAGTGATAACAATATATGGATGGATATTATAAGATGGATAACAAGGGATTAATATTGGAATTTAGTTGGTTGAAGTGGAGCAGGAGGAGGACTTGGAGGTGCTGCATTCATCTCTAAGTCCAGTGCTCTTGGTGGGGAAAAGCTCAAGAGTCTTGAGAGGTCTGCAGCATGGAGGTATCCCACCAGTACTGCCACTGGCATTCGCCATCATCGCCAACATCCATTCATTCTCATAAGTATTCATGCTGCTTGTCGATGCAGCCGCTTCTGTCATCCCTTCGGCCTCTAACTTGCTCAGTAAATTCATTGCTTGGTTTGCATCCTGAATGAAAATTCATAATTAAACACTCGTAAAATGCTTGATAAATCATCAATGTCTAGCCATGAAATATAGCAGTTATATTTTTTATCCAAACCACAGAGCAAACCTCAGTGTCTACTACTTCTGATCATATAGTTTGTTCATTGTAAGAAGATTAAAGGAGAAGGGAAAGGAAAAAGGACCTTGTGAAGAAAGATCAAAACCCTAAAACCTCTTTAAAGCTCAGTCTTTCATTATAAGAAAATTGAAGGAAAACTGAGTAGGCAGAAAACCCTGAAAACCTCTTGTAGAGTCTCTTTTACTTGTTTTAGTCCCTTCAACTTGATTTCATATTATAGGTTGTTCAGTACTTCAGATCAAAAGCCTAAATACCAAACCCTAAAATAAAACCTCCATCTTGTAGCTAGAGAGCAGTAAAAAAAAAATGATCAGTCTCTTCAACTTGTCATTGTATATATATATATGGTTTGTTCATAATTAATTATATGAGAATTAAAATCAAATTATAAGGAGCTAGCAGCAGCAAAATTAATTAAAAGGAAAAAATAGACCTGCTGAAGAAACTGAGATGGATTATGGAGATGATGAGGAAGAGAAGAAGGAGTAGGAGGAGGAGAAGCCTGATCATCCAAAGTGTGGACTAGTTGTTGTTGGAGTAGCTGATGGTGCCTGCTGAGCCTCCTCCTGAGCTTCTGCCTGTCCCTGGCCTTGTGGTTCTGGAACCAGTAAAAGACATTCTTCCCTTCTATCTTGCCATAGTAGGACAAGTGTGCTGTTATCTGCTGTATCTGAGAAGCATTTGGAGTTCTTATCCCACTCCTGTACATCTCCTCCAGAATCATCAGTTGCTCTGGTGTTGGACACCACCTTGTTGAGGGAGCCTGAGGCATGATGATGATAGATAAAAAAAAATATATATATGTTATATCTTTGTCTCTTTGTCTCTGTCTTTTTCTAGATCTCTTATGAGATGGTGGTACTTATAATCCCCTACTTATAATAATATGTAGTAGTGGATTGTTTGTTGCATGCGGACGCATATGAAAGGGAGAGGACAAGCAGGATATAGAGAGATGGGGTTATAGGGAAGGGGAAGGAGACAAGAGACAAAAGGTATGGTTGAGGGCCAGAGAGGGAGAGTTTATAGAAAAAAGTCTGGGTGGAAGGAGAAAGGAGATGGAGTACTGTCATGCTGATGTTGCTGATCACAGAGAGGCATTCAATTTTGGTTTCAATGTTTTAATTAATTGCCTCTCTCTCTTTTCACTTTTCCTTCTTCTTCAATTCCTTAATTAATGTCTTGTTGCCTTGTTAGCAATTGTTCATCTTATTAATTTATGTATATATGCTTTCTTTTGTAATATAAAATATTACTAATGAATTGCTTATAATACTGTTAAAAGTTGTGGTGAAGAGAGAGAAGAGAATTGGAAAGTCACATCTGCTAACTAAGAAGGTGTAGGTTGGTAGTGGGGGTAGGGTGTCATTGATGAGAGGGAATGACACGCAGCTTGCTACACTCCTTTCTGTCCTCCATATTTTTAGAGTTTGGTGTATGAATTATGAGATCATGATGGACTGCTGCACATCTCTCTCTCTTTCTCTCTTATCAGAATTCTCTCTCATGCATGATTCATAAATCAAGTTTTATATATTTACTGCATGTGGAAGAATGAATCAATACCATCTTTGTCAAAGATATATGCATGCATGCTTTAATTAGAAATTTAAAAACAAAACACACATTTATGTATGAATAGATATATAATTGGCTAGCAAGGTTTAGTACTATAGCAGAATTGTATATATATAAATATAATTGTTGTGCTTGCTGCAGAATAATAAAAGTAACATTGAATCTCAATTGACTGATAAATCATGTAGCTGAAATTAAGTGATTTGAGTTTACTAAATCAATGTGGGGATTCTGCATGATAGAGGCTTGAATTGAAACACCAACCCCCTGTAGCTGAATTTACATTCCACTGGGACAAGATAATAATATCATCCACTTGTAGTTCAACTTATTGATTGACACCATTCAATTAATGTTTCTTTTTTGGCAATTAATCCTTGAGCTCCTCACTGCCATGATCAACTTTCTAATCTCCTCATTAATCAGTTCAAGCAAATTAAATTAACTAAACACTTTAGTTCTCTAAAGATCAATGGCAATTAACTTCTAGAAGAATTTTTACTTTTTATACAAGTGTTTATATAGGATGGATACAAAATTGTACGAAAAACATAGGTTTGAAGATCAGTTTAGGGTGGGGGAATCCAAGAAGAAATCTATCCAATATCTATCTATCCACAAGTAGGTAGGTAGGTACATAAAGTGTTGAAGCTCTAGGGTTAGGGTTAGGTTTTGGGAACCTAAGACATGGAGAGAGAGAGAGAGAGAGAGAGAGAGAAAGAGTGATGTGATTATAACTGTCTAGTCACACTTCAACAACAGACTAAGGAGTCCAAAAAACAAAAAGGACTGGTTTGTCTTATCATCAGAGATTACGTTGCCCTTTCTAAGGATCTTTTTCATTTTCCAAACTCCTAACCTGACCCCCAAACCCTAACCCTAAAGCATATTTTTCAGCTTGTCTCTGATAGAAAAGGGAAATTTTGCAATAAGGTCCCTGTTAGTGTGCATTTTGGGAAGACAAAAGAAAGCAAAGAAGAGGACCTGAGGGACGTACTTGGGGTGGCCCTGATGAGAGTGACGCATGCAACTCTTGATTTGATAGAGCATGGAGAAGCGAGTTGACCGAATATAGAACAAAACATATACACATTTAAATAAGTATATATTTTTTTATATAAAAAAAATCATCTTTATAAATTAATGCATGCATTACACTCTAATCAAGGCTTTGTTTAATTAGTCACAAGTTATATATATATATATATATATATATATATATATATATATATATATTTTTTACTAAGGCGACAAGCACCCTTACAAAGATCAATCAATGGGTGAGTACAAGAGTTTCAGTTTGATCCGAGTTTCACTCTGCGCACATCTTTATTGCCCTAAGATTTCACTGGATGTACTTCTTTACCGCTCGGTTTTACCATGGTCCAGCACAGAAAAAAAAAAACTTTGTACCATATGGGCTGCCCTACTGGGTGGCCTATGTCATACACCCTCACCTTCTGCAGCAGAGATTTGAAATCGGGTCTTTCGTAAATCGAATCCTTTACAAAAGGGACCATGTCACTCGGCCAAAAGGCCTTTGGTGCAAGTTATATATATATATATATATATATATATATATATGAAACATGGTTAAATTGTTCTATCAAATTAAGGTTTCAGAGTATGTTTGAGATATATATCTAAAGTTGAATATTTTGACCGTGGGAAATAGTATATTATGTTTGTGATCATGTCAATAAAAAAAAACACATACACACATTATTATGATGAATTCCTCACTAATATATTTTGTGGCAATGGTTATTTGAGTAGTATGAAATTATAATGTTTTTTAGACATTAATTAATTATATTTTTTTTAAAGGACTAATCAATTATTTTTAAAATGGTATTATGAAGAGGTTTATAGATTATATGCTAAAATATCAAGGAAAATAAAATAAAAGAAGTGATTCTTAATTTGAATGGTTAACTATGAAAAATATAATAATATGTTTGTGAACATGTCAATAACAAAAAAACCACAAACACACATTATTATGATGAATTCCTCACTAATGTATTTTGTTGCAATGGTTATTTGAGTAGTATGGAGTTATAATGTTTTTTAGATATTAATATTATTTTTTAAAAGCATTAATTAATTATTTTTAAAATAATATTATGAAGAGGTTTATAAAGCATATGCTAAAATATTAAGGAAAATAAAATAAGACAAGTGGTTCTTAATTTGAATGGTTAATTATGTGTGTGAGTTTCTAAAAAAGGCTGCATGAATTTGTTATAAAGAAGTTGAAAGATAATATGGGAAACTACATGAAAAGAACTAAAGATGGCATCCAACATGCATTGAGTTGACTTGATGTAACATTTACACAATTTTTATTCACCAACGCTGAGACCAAGATCTCATGTCTCATGTCTGTGCAACACCCTCCTATGTGAAAGATACCTAATTTTGAGGTGAGGCTTTTAGCATCATCTCCTTTTTATTTTAATGAGATGTAACTGAATAAATAATATATCTCTACTTAAAATTAATGCAAATGGACATATGATATGATTCAAACGGCTAAAACCGAAATTTGGATAATTAATTATTCAACAATAGAATATAAATCTCTTCTATGAGAAGAACTTCGCAAGTCAGGTTAGTAAGCTATAAAAAGATATAGTAGTCAGAGGATAAAATATCTCCTATGAAAATTTCTCTTATGAAAACCTTCTCTCTTTTTGGGTTCTAACTTGATTGTCAAAGAGTCCCTCCCCCCATCGAGCCTTAGTGTTTGGATTCTTTTTCTCTCATGACTCTCTCCTCTCTCGAAATAGGGTCGGATATGTGAAGACCGATATTAGAAAAAGTCCTTAATCTAGATGGCTGATGAGAAGAAAAAGAATCAACGACCGTAACCAACCTCTCACCAAAAAAAGACAAGAATTCCCACCATTTTCAAGCCATCTCTCTTATTGATCAAGATCCACTCAAACCCAAGGAAAAGCAGACATTCGCATCAACAGTTTGGTGTTGTATAAGGGAATCATCATCTTCTTGAATAAGATGTCGTAAAGCCCAACCATGGCAAGAGGCAAGCGAAATAACGTCTATGATCAAAATGAAGAAAACACCACAGGGTGCAATGGAGTCCAAAAAGCTAAAGAAACTCGTCAAGATCAACACATGATCCCTGGAGATGAAGTTCAAGATTCGAGATATGAGTTCTTGAAGAAAAGATCAAGGCACTAACTCGAGCACTTAAAAGCATGGAGAAACATGCATCTAAACTTCTGCCAACACCATGAAACACTATGACAGACTCATTGGAGATGGGACGACACTTAGCAACTCAAGCCTCGAAACCCAAAGACAGTATCCATATGAGGAGGGAAACAGAAATTGCCTCGTCAACTAACAGCACCAAATTACCTGAGCCATGACCCGAAAATTGTCCAAGAGCTCGATTCAAGGTTGTTTCGCAAAAAACAAAAAAAAAACAAAATCATCTCATAAATACTTGATGCTTCGCTCCCAACGGGATTCAAAATGCCTTCAATCGAGACATATAATAGCACCTTTAATCTGAGCGATCATTTGGAGTCCTTCAAAACTATGGTGTTGCTCTATGGAGCCCCTGACGACATCATGTGCAGAGCATTCCAAGCCACACTATGGAGCACGACCCAGATGTGATTCTCTAGTCTGCCACCGAAATTTGTCTCTTCTTTCGAAGAGTTGAGCGAACTCTTCATGAATCATTCCATCAGCAGAAAGAAGAAAAAGAAGACACCGGCCATGTTGATGAGAGTGAAGCAACATGAAGGAGAAAGCCTTCCAAGCTATATATGTCATTTCAATATGGAAATGCTCAAAGTCCCTGGTCTCAATCAAACCTTCACTATATCTGCACTAATAAAAGGGTTATGTCGATCTTCTTTCTAGTTCTTCATTATCAAGAAACAACCTAAAGACTTGGGTGAACTCTTGGCTAGAGCAGAGAAATATATCAACGCCGAGGAAATACAGGCAGTGAGGCGGGAAGAAACTAAATAAGAGAAACCAAAGAGGGAACTAAATAAAAGCCAAGAACCTCAAACGCATTCTAAGAAACCAAGATTCTATCCCTATGAAAGGGGTCAAAAGGGAGTAGTTGCTCGTTTTCGTAACTATCCCTCATTAAATGGCAACCGATATGAGATCCATATGCAGATCCAGGATCATAGGATTGTTAAGTGGTTCACAAAAATGAAATTCATTTCTGACAGAAAAGATATGGGGAAATATTGCAGATCTCATCAAGATCAGGGTCATGATACTAAAGAATGCATTCACTCAAAAGATGAAATTGAAGACCTAATCCAACGAGGACGTCTCTCTTAATATCTTTGAAGAGACCTACAAAAGGAAGACTGGTCTTCTCTAAAATAAGGTCGACCTCCTACTGGAGTTGTTCATTAAATTATCAAAGGCCTAGCCAATAGATACGAAAGTAGCTCGGTACAGAAAAATTATGCTCGGATGTCCACCTGAGCAGATCAACAGAGGAAGAAACCCCGAATCGCCCAACCTATTACTTTTTCTGACGATGACCTCTACAGAATCTATTACCCCACGATGACGCTCTGGTGTTCATTGTTACGATCGCCAATTTAGAGATTAGATGTGTTCTCATCGATAGTAGAAGCTAGGCCAACATCATATTCTGGAAAAGACCCTATACTATTACAAGGGTTGTCTAACCTGACATATATAAGATAATGGACTTCAGGGGAAAACTGCTTAAAAGGTCATTCCATGCTAAGTATCTGAGGGAATATTATCAATATATAATTGTTGTGAGACTTTTCGTAAAGTCAATCCAATACCATTTTATATGTATGATTAGATAACCACTGACTGGGACAACCTTTTTTAGAGGGCTCTTTTTAGGGCTCTACTATTCGACCCTTTTCAAGGCACAACATTGATCCTTTTGGGGCCAAATCATCTTCACCCTTTTCAAGGTTTGATCAAACTAATCCTTAAAGCCCTCAAGATCTGTTTGTTTCTAGTCTTTTTCAAGACTTAGGAAGAAGATCTGAAGGAGTTGATCACCCCCATCCTTCACAAAATGCAACTCATCTCTATCTTGTCCGAGCTTAGGAAGTTAAGTTGCCTACTCATATTTTCCTGGTTGTATTCAAAGAAATAAGTTACCAAGGCCTAAGAGACTATATTACTTCAAATATGGTTGGGCTCGGAGAGATCAAGAACAAGCATTCATTCAAAGAGAGAAAAGTAGACGAAGTAAGTCAAAAACTATATTTTTATTAGTTGAATGAATCTTTTGTAAGTTTATAGGTAAAAAGAAGGAAACAAATATACAAAACATGAAAGGTTTATTCTTGAAGAATGGATTGAGGTGCCTTAACCTCGATTGAAGTAGTAACATCAGACTTCGCTTTAACTTCGGCTTCAGTCCGACCTACGTCATTGACAGGATTGAGGGGAAGATATTGGAGGGCATCCTCGAAGTCTAGAGAGAAAATATCAAACTCTGGATGTTCGAGAATGATCTCCTTGAAGATCATGAAGCCCTCCTGAGCTCCTCTGGCAGCATGATCGGCAACTTCGTCCTCAAACTCCTTTGAGTTCTTGAATTCTACCACCATCTTTGCAGTGTAAGCGTCAAGCTCCTCTGAGAATTCTTGGGAGTCCTTGAACTTCCCACCCCCTTCTTTACTGAAAGCGATGAGCTCGTCTTAGTACTCCTTAGTCACCTTGAAGTCAGCCACCGCCTCCTATGCGCACTTAGCAATTTCAAGCTCTTATCTCAAATGATGAGACTACACCTCGAAAGCTTACAAAAGGTGGTGGACACTCTTTATTTCATCGAGGATTCAGAGTCTTCTGTTCCTCTCGGTCTCTACCTTTTTAGCTTTCGCTTTGGTTTTGAGGTCTGTTATTTGGAATTTAAGGTTGACGACCTCCATCTTAGCCTGAGATGGCTCTATCTCAGCCTTACTTAGCAGCTTCTTTGTGTGCCCTCCAAGTATGGGCTTCTTCCGCAATCGCATGCCCATGTGGGCCATGAGGAAACTAGACTGCAATCACAGAAGATAGTTCATGATCAAGTGACTAAAGGGACCTTTATGATAATATCATGTAATGAACAATGACCGAACTCCCCAGACCGCACCTAACTAAAAGTATGTCGCTTGGAGAGTTGGGGGGCAAGTGTTATTGAGAAAAATAACCATGAATTTCAAATGGACATGTGGTACGATCCGGACCGCTAAGGTAGAAACTTTGATAATCAATCATCCAACAAATGTGAAATGAATCTCCAAGGGTGCCAAGATCCTGGCGAGTCGAGGTTAGTAAGCTATAAAGGAGATTGCTAGTCCTCTAAATGAGGGGACAAAATCACTCCTTTGGAAACCTTTCTTCTGAAAACTTTTCTATCAATCCCTCTGAGTTCTGACTTGATCGTTAGAGAGTCCCTTGGCACTCAGATTCCTTTTTTCCCACGGCTCTCTCCTCTCTCAAAATAGGGTCACATATGTGAAGGCCGACTTTAGGAAGAATAATTGATCTAGAAGACCGACGGGAGAAAGAAGAAGAATCAACAACCGTAACTGACCTCTCCCATAAGAAAGACAAAAGTATTCTCACCATTTTCAACATATCTCTCTTGTTAATCAAGATCCGCTTAGATCTTAAAGAAGAGCATACATTTACGTAAACATATATTTTTTTTATTTATATAAAAATAAATATCCATTATTTCTAGATTATTTGGCTACCTTATATTATATATATTTTAATTGTAAATACATATGTCGGTTCGGTCCTCAAAACTGAAACAGGGAAGTATTGGAATATACCACTAAAAATATTACAATTTTCCTATTTATTTGGCTGCGAGAGAATGGTAAAAACAGTATTTCATGCAAATGAACTCTTAACATATATAGCTATAATTAATTTTTGGTTTACCAATCAATAAACTATACATCTTCATGAGAGTTGAAAACTTACAGTTGAAATCAAAACCAATCTTAATTGGTGTAATAAATCCATTGCATGTGTCCATCTTCTTTATCACCGCATTCAAAGTAATTTAAAACTCCAATCAAGTTATGTCATGACTTCACACTGAACTCTTCTCCCTGACCACAAACATAAGAACATGTTCTCGTCTCCCCACATGGAGAACATAAGAGTAAAAACAAAAATTAAAGCTTGAAATGATCATTCTCTGTATATAGTTTTTAATGACTTAATTTTGCCATTTATTATGGATTTTCCCATACCCTTTGGTCCAGTCACAAGACAATTACTGTTACTGCTCCCCCTCACTTTTACTGTTTGAGCAAACATGTACCTGTGATTACTAAATGACAGATATTTATTGTGTGAAGGTGCTTTCCTTTTGTTAAAGTTTCTGACTCGGTCTTCTTTATTTCTCTTCATTCTCACTCTCTCACAGAGAAAAGAAAGAGAAAAGAAAGAGAATTCAATTCATTGTGAGATTTATGGTGTGTATCTCTTGCTTTTAATTTGATTGGTTCCCTCTCAAACTAGTTCTACTTTGACGTACAGTAGATCATATAGATATATATATTTTGAAGTCTTGTAAATTCACTTCAACACCTCCGCTCAATCCAATTCCCTCTCTTGATTAGTTGAAAGTATAAGCTTAGGACCTTTTTGATTTGGCAGTTTTCGCGTTTTCCATTTTCCACAAAAACACGGAGAAACACAAAAACACGTTTAGTTTGCTCTTTTCATAAAAATGTGAAAAATAAAAATACTTGAAAAATGGAAAATAAAAAAATAAAAAAAATTGTTTTCTACTGTTGAAAACGATGGTGGCATTGTTGTAAAACAGTTTTTAATAAATCAAACTAATTTTTTTTATTTTTCAATTTCTGAAAATAAAAACGTAACAAAGATATTTTATATATACATATATTAGTTTTTTTTATATCAATACTTAATATATATATTAGATAATGAACTATTGATCTCTGGCACTGTTTATTTTTTCTCTTGAGGTCTTTAAAGGGTGTGTAAGGGTTTAGTATAATAGTATTTTATGTGTGTATATTTTGAGTGAAAAATAATATTAAATAGTATCAGAGACTAATAAATAATTATTTATATATATATATATATATATATATATATATATAAAGTAAAAAAAGACTGAAGTTTATACGTACATAGATATTGGTGGCATGGAGATGCTAATATTAGGTTGCAGACGTACGAAGGAATCAGCAAATTAAGACATGACTTGTGTCCCATCATCACTTAAATCACCTCATTCTCTCCTTCTACACGCCACCTTCTCTCCTCTCCTGTCACCCTACTTCTGCAAGGCAGGCTTCTACTACTAATAAATACTCACCATTAATTAACTACTCCACTCTCAATGAACCAAAATAAGAAGAAAAAAAGAACCACTTGTCTTTACCGATAACATTCCCAGTGATCACACCACCTTTTCTTTCTCTCTCCCTATTAATTTGTATATGATAACAAAAGACTAGAGAGAAATGAAATGAATACCACAGTACTTATTGAGATGACAGCAATGGGGAAAGCACCACAACATGCACTACCTCGATATCCATCAAAATCTCTTGCCCAATGGTTCAAACCTCACTGATCATAAATGTCTCATGATATGTCCAACCATTGTTTGTTTGACTTGTTGAGTTGCATGCATGCAAAGAAATTCCATTTTTCATTTCTGTCTGATCAGTTGTTTGTTTGTCTTCTTCCTCCCCTGCTGCCAAAGAATGACAGGGAACTTCATTGCGCATTGCATGCATATATGTTTATATTCAACTTTGGAGAAGGCATCAGAAAGAAACAGATTGGAATTTGAAAAGTTGCATGCCTGCTTGCATGCATGCATGCAAGCAAGCAAGCATTTGAATTCAGTTTATATATATAATAAATATATCATTTTTTTTATTAGAACTTTGAAGTAGGGATAAGAAGGAAACAAATTGGATATTTGTAGAGTTCCAATGACTGCAAGATCTAAACATGAGCTACAGATTCAATAATTAATGGTGTCTTTTCTTTTTCTCAAACAGGGTCTCAGTAGTGGGATTTAAGGAGGATTCACTGGTTGCAAGCATGAGCCACAGGAAAATGACTATTTAGTGCAGTTGATGTTGCTGTTCCATGCACTGCTTTAGAGTTTGACTTTCATGTTTTTTTTTTTTATAAATTTAAAGATAGATGGTAAGAATTAATTATATTGATCAGAATACTTTATTTTAGATTATTTTACAGGTTTTTGAATCTCAGCTAATAAAGCATAAAAGAGCAATACCATATATGTGGATAAAACCACACAAATTCATGTGCCGAATCTGTTGATGATACCTCAGGATCATAAGCATAGCTATCTTAAGGCATTATCAACGAATTCAGCGCATGTGTAGTCTTCTTGGCACATTAAGCATTTTAAAATATAAAAAAATTGGATTAAAAACACAATAAAGTGTTAATTTTTAACAAATTTCTCTATTTTAGTTGGATGTAGTTTCAATTGCTAAACGATCAAAGTTGGAGATGACAAGAAGTCTGATGAAGCGCAAGGTTGTCGATCGAAAGCTCCGTGGTATTGGACCCTACCAAAACCAAGGTCAGGGTCGTGGTTCAAATCTCGGTTCAATAAGGGTTGAACCGGGGTCAATAATAAAATATTAAAATATAATTTATAATAGTTAATAATGATAAAATATGATATAAAATATAATAATAATAATAATAAATATGATTGATTAATTAAATTTGATATTTATATTTAGTCCATATTCAAAACAAACACATATTAAACAAAACAAATTAGTCAAAAGTATTACAATACACAATTAAAATATAACCATAGTTACTCAAGTATACAAATACAACTTTTTGAAAGCCTGTCGAATTCGGATCGACTTGGAAATCCAAAACTCATGTGCGAGCGCGTCATGCGCACATGAATGTCGGGTCGAGTTCAGGCTCCCCGTGCTCCAATGATTTTTGTTGATCCATGTTTTTTTCCTCACTTTCCATTATAAAAATAAAAATAAAAAAAAATAAAATTTACTACCGCCGAAGCCGGTTCAGGTCGGCGGTTTCCTTTGGCCCAATGTCGTCGGCCTCCGGCCAGCCAACTACCCCCTCTCTGGCCTACCCTACAGCCCCCACCCTACCCCCCATTTTTCCTGGGCTCAACCTACTGGCTCAAGTGTGGTTTGACAACCATGTTGAAGCACAGCCTCAAATTTACATCAGACACGCCAAGACGGGCTGACAAGGTACCCAACAGCTGCTCGAGGAGGGACATGAGGAGGCATGCAGAGAAACCAACTAGATCAAGAGAAAGGGCTAATATGAATGATACGATCTTCTACTGAGTTTTGTAATGAATTCCTTTTATATAAATAAAAGGGGAAATTTCACTAAACTATCCTATGGTTTGCCTTTTTATCAATTCGGTGCCTGTGGTTTGACTTTGAGCACTTTAGTACCCTGTGGTGCGCCCATGAGTATATTGGTGCCAACCCGTTAAAATTGCTAACGTGACATTAAAAAAATGATATAAAATAACTTTTTTACCTCTTATATAAAAAAGTCACTTTAGTACGCTGATGATATCATGTTTTTATATAAGGGGTAAAAAAGTCATTTTTTATTTTTTTTAATGCCACATCAGCAATTTTAACAGGTTGACACTAATATGCTCACGGGGCACAACACATGGTACTAAAGTGCTCAAAATCAAACCATAGGTACCGAATTAATAAAGAGGCAAACCTCACGGTAGTTTAGTGAAATTTCCCTAAATAAAATATGGCTTATCCATTTATTAAAAAACAAATTTCTCTATTTTTCTTATTTGCCCTTCCATTTTCTATCAATTTGAAATTTTTAATATGCCAAAATTTGGATTCGGGTGCGGGTAAACGGATCGGGTCAGGCTTGCGTGACCAGCAAGTTAAGCGGGGCGGATCCGGGTGAGGTATTGCATACCCGACCCGTTTCGAGGCAATAACCCGGTAATAAAAGCAAATAAAGAAACCATTTTTATTATACAGACGGATCGGAAGAACAGAAACGAAACCCTAGTGAATCCCTCTTTTTCTTGGTAATGCTTCCCAAATCCCTACATCTCTTTCTCTTTGTTGATCTTGATGTTTCGATCATATCTAATTGCTGTTTGTATCGTTTTAATGATTTTTTTTTTGCTATTATTAGGGTTTTTTGAGATCTAAAATTGTTTAGGTTGTGATTTTCTTGGTTGTCGAATTTGAAATTTTTTTTTTTTGGTCTTTTAGATGTGGATTTTAGGTTTGTTTTGACTAGATTGTTCGATTTTGGTTGGAGTTTTACTGAAAAATTTTCAAAGATTAGGGCATTGAATTGAATTGGAGAGCAAATATCAGAGAATACCACAGGACATAACCAAATGATTGCATATACTTGGTGACGGGTAGTGCCGATGTAGTTTGTAATTGTATATACTTGGTGAGGCATGAAATTTACTGTATTTTTTGCATGTTCCCAATAATGGTTCTTCCTTAGCTGGTTTGGTTTTTTGTTGGCTAACACATTCCAGACTGATGTTTCCCCAAAATCTTGCTGTAGATTTTGCTCTCAAGTTGGAACAAGAATGTGCGGGACCATTATGCTCTGCTTTGAAACTAAAGAGAAATTTATGAAAAATTAATTTACTGTTTATACTCTGTTTTTTTTTTCCAACCCTAGCAGTGTTTTTGCCATAGTGACTTTTCACTTTCCTTGGTGGCTTGGTGTTTTGTTTTATTTTAAGTATGCAGTTGTTTCTCTTACCCTTGCAATTTGTTCACTAACCTATCTGTTATTCACTTGATAATTTTTTATATTAATCATATAAAAAAATGGTGTTCTGACTTGCTAAAGCTATCAGTGATACAGCTTATATGAAATTAATGTTCTAATGAAGCTACTCAACTGGTTTTGGAAGTAAGTTTGTGACATCCAAAAATGCTGGCATGTTAAAATACAAGCTACCTTGTAGAATTCCTAAAATTCCTATAAGATTGTGTGCTTGCGGGTTATATACCTAGGGGAAAATTGATATTATCCTTTAGGTTAGCAAATTGGTTCACAAATTGCATAGATTTTTATGTGTAATGCACTATTGTTTTGAGAGAATGGAGAAATTCGCACCAGCCCCAAGTCACCTTAAGTTTTGGATTATGGTACTAAGTTGTCTTTGTATTGCGTAAACTGAAGAACCTTTCTCTTCAACTGGTTGCAGGGTAGCTGAAAATGGGACTAATCCGGAGCAGTTTCTCCTTTCTCTTGGGAACTGGCTGTGGCATTTATATTGCTCAGAATTACAACGTCCCGAATGTGAAGAAGCTGGTGAATACTTGGCTCTTTATGGCAAAGCACGTTGAAGAAACTTACAGAAAGCCAAAGAAAGATGAAGACTAATTCTTGATGAATAGATCTATCATACTTGATCTGAATTTTTCACATCAACAAAACCAGGTCGGCCATGACCTGCGACAACACAACGCAGCAATTTCCATAATTTCATACAATTTTGAAATGCCTTTTGTACTTGTTTAGTTACCAGAATAATGAGTCCTATTCTTATGTTTGACATGGTGTTAGTTAACTGTAAATTCCAATTCTTTAGTTCTGGAAATAGTTGTTGATATTCCCATACTATTCTGTCAATGTTTATTCCTTTATTTTTTAAGTTTCTTGTTTTTCTGGTCAAAAGAATATTAAAACTTAGCTTGTAAACCTCTTTTGAAGAATCTAAAGATTATTATGTCTGCTATTAATTTATAATGTTTGTTTTGCATATACACCTGCAAAGAAAGTAGCTTAATTTCATTCATTTTATTTTAGAAGGAATGTATATGCAAATTGATCCACCATCTACAAAGGACAGTGACAAGTTAATCAACTTTATATTATTCCATTTTGATCAAATGTTCACGAGGGTAGACTTGGATCAAAATCTACTTATTTAAACAACACTGAGAATTCCATCACTAAAGTGGTTCAATGATATATAGATAGATAAATATATATTCTTATCATCAAAGATTGCATTGATTCATATCATGACCAAGTTGAAAAAAAAAATTAAAATCCACCCAAAGTTCTTTGCACTTGGCCTTCACTTTAGTCAAAAAGCTCAAAGAAAATAGCTAATCCCAATCAACTCATTCTAATCATATGTTGTTATTTTGTCTCATCAAATTTCAACAGGTCCCTTGAAAGCACCAAGAACTCTATTATTATTATTATTATTATTATTATTATTATTATTATTTGTTTATTTATTTTTATTTTTGTTGGCCTAATCCAAGATTTGAGCATCTTTCATCAATAAAAACTTTTATGGGTGCTTGATAGAATGTTCTTATATATATATATTTCAGTCAGCACTCTCTTGATGTTTCAACTTCACTCTTATATCTTGAGATGTGTAACAACACCTCACAGGATTCTCTCTTTATAATCCTAGTGAGGTGTTAAACCTTTCTATTTTTATAAAAGCAATGGAAACAAATGGAAAGCTTTAGCTCTCACTATACACACAATGATTAGAGTTTCATATTGTGTTTTGAGTATCAACTAAGGATTGCTTACTATATTCTAAGATAATATAAAGAGTTGATTAAAATATAAATCTAGTCTAGATTCGTTCTTAATTATTATTACATGCATCTAATTTTTTTTTTATCAAGGCTAATTAGCATGATATGGAGGATTAGTGGGAGGTGGCCTTAATTAATAAAAATAAGACAATCACAACAATATAGAGCCAACATTCCCAACTTCTTGGAGCCTTCACTAAAAACCAAATAAACTTAGTATGTGAGGAGGCACCAATTGAGCATGCCCAATTTCATGACATTTAGTTATTCATAAAAGTTTTCAGTTGTTTTTATATATTATCTGATTTGTCCTATGAATGGAGGGAGCCGTGGAGGTTTGAAGGATCCTACCAAAAACAAACCCTCTATGACCTCAGTCTATTATTAACTTAAGCTGATCATGAGATGGAGATACAAAGACAAAAGAGATGTGATTCTTCTTTTAGCCACCCCACACCGTCCTTTAAACTAAAAGGCAACAAAAGATCAGAGCCAAGAAATATCACAAACACTTTGATCACGGATTGAGCCATGTCCACCACCACCATCTCTGACTCTTTCTCTCTGTTTCTCTAGAGAAGCTCACGGAGAGCATGAGGTGATGAAAGATAGATAAACAAGCTTGTTTCTATTACTTTGTTACAAGAAAGCAGAGAAAGACCTCACTGGTTTAAACTAACACCAAAAGCTCTCCCATTGCTTTCTCTCTCACCTTTATGCTTCTCTTTAGGAGGGGAGGTTCATGGAGAACTCGTCTAGAAAGTTAGCCCACATGCCATCGTCTTCATCGTATCGGGGATCCTCCTCCGTCTCGGCCTCGGCTTTCACCACAGTGTTCTCCGGCCTCCACAAGTATTCATGACCACCATCATAATTCACACAAGAATTAGAACCATATCCATAGCCATAGCCATAACCATAACCATAACAATAGCCATTATCCATGTTGCTGCTCTCTGTCTCGGCCTCGGCCTCGGCCTCAGTCTCTCCATTCCTAGCAAACCGGCCTCGCACTCGAGGCCGGCTATCGGCCAGTGTCTTTCTGCACGCATACTGTTAGACATATTAGTGTATTACTTTGTATATCTTTCTTTCTGCAGGAGGAGGAAAATTCACAAAACACAAAGGGGAAGTAGTATATACAGTAATTTTCTTTTGGAAGTTCCTCTGGTTGCGCTTTACTGCGGTACCTCTCGATCCCTCTCCTTCCTCTCTTCTGCGCTATATCGGCCTACCTTACCAGAGGCGGCGCCGCAGTCCTGGCCGCCATTGTCACCCAATGATTGCATCCCATTCATGAGCTTAATTTGTTCAAGAGAAGTTAAAAGTTAGTTAAGTTAGTTGGAGAAGTTGATGGAATTAATGGATCATATGGCACACAACCTTATATATATACATACCTGAATGTCTTCAGCACTGAAAGAATGCCTTGAAGAAGCATCAATGAAAATCAGAGCTTGATGAAGAAGAGGATGAGAAGGGATGAGGTTTGGAAACATGGAGGTAGAGGGGAATTGAAGTTGGAGGAGATCAAAGAGATCAGGGAGGAGTCATCTTTGAGTGGGAGTAGTGGGTGGAGGAGTAGGAATAGACTTGGTGGTGGTGGTTCAAGTGTTCATTGTGGAGGTTTTTGGTTTCTTGTTGAGTAGTATGTACTACGAGAGCATGAGGAATGGTGGTATTTGTGCTGTTTAAAGGGTTGGAGGCAGAAGGTGGTGGGTCCCATCTGAGGATGACGTGGCAGATGATATGTCAAAACCATTTTCTAATCATATTTAATAGTATCTCTGGGTTTTAAATTAAGAAGTCAGAGGATCCAAATCTAGAGAATCCTCTATAGAATATTTGACATGTTACAAACAACCAATTGAGTTTTTCTTTTTCATCTTTAATTACTATGTCATTGTCCACCTTCAAATTCAAATTTATTAATATTTTTACTAATGATATAGGAAAAAAATAAACACGTGACACAACGTTATAATTTGATAGAAAATTCATATCATATATGTGACAAAGTTTTATGCTGGCTGTTAATCTACTACAACTCTCCTCCTTTATCAGGCTTTGGACCGGTTCTGCTCACATACGCTCACACATAAAACATAAAAGAAAAGAAGAATGACACTTAACCTTAAGTAATAACAAGTCTTTAGATACCATGACTTGATGATCTCTTTCTTGGAAACACACCTTCTTGTGCTAGAAAAGAGAGAGAGAGATGAGTGCCATGGATGATTAGGGGAAACTCAAGTGAAAAAAAGAGAAAGAGAGTTGACAAGGCCTCAATCAAGAGCAGAGGATCATTTTCAACTTGGTCGGTTCAAGAGTCAGCTCCATTAGGCCACACTCTCACATTGACATGACTGTTGTAGTCTATCATTTTAGACTTTGTGAGGTCCTAGATTTCCACCCCAATCATTCTCATATTGAAGATCACACAAACAATGGTGGTTTTCTACACCATGCATGTTATCTCCCCAAAGGTGAGAAAAACATTTCAATGTCTTCATTGATTCTAACACTCATCTATTAACTCATATATACTTGTCCTTTTGTAAGGTCTACATCATTGAAATTTTTAAGACCAACTTGAGAGTTTCATGTAATAAGGTCAACATGCAAAATAGTACAACCACTAACTACATCAGTAAGTGGGAGGAGCAATAATTTTATTTTATTTTATTTCATTTCATTTCATTCATTTGATGCTTGTCAAATGGCTTCAATTGGCATGAGAAGCATAAGAGATAAGTGTTTTATCTCAAAGTTTAAATATTCTCCTCTGATTGACCATTTGATGTGGAGTGGGATTTCAACAGAGACTTTTAATTGTTTCAAATGTGGCATCTAATTAACAACAAAAGGTTGAAGAAAGGTGGCATTGTATTTGTGGCACAATTGCAGAACACCACCAAGCAATGCAAATAAGAAATTATGAGCTTAGTGCTCCAAATTATATGTTTGTCAGAAAAACTATGGAACTTATCAGTGGTCATAAAACTAATAATGATCGCGACGAAGAAAATGAGCCCCTAAACATAGTAGAGATTGAAGCAATTGTTTTGTAATTTATGCTATGAATAGATGTACATTTTTGGAGAATTTTTCCCACAAAGAACTTGTAAAGTTATCAAATTTATGTTATGAACTAGAAGAATTGATTTAAAAGTACAAAACACCTTCTCCATGTTCAGCTAAATTTCAGCTATGTTTGGGCATGAACTTAAACAAAGGTATGCTAGATTGAAGTAAATACAAAACACAAGAGTTTTAATAATCGAAATGAAAAAAAAAATGTTGGCTAAGAGCCAGAGGATGATGTTAAACTCTTTGTTTTTACATGGTTTTTTATATTTTAATTTTGTTATATAATAAACACATTTACAAGGTACAACACATTAAATATTATCTATTATCATTTAATAATGGATAGGTCATATGTGAAATATCACTTGTACCTTGTATATCTATATATAATAATATCTTTAAGGAATCATATATATTTTGTTTTACATAGTTTTCCTATTTAAAATTTTTATAAAATAAAATAAAATTTTAAAAATTATATCAGATTGACCTTAAATATTATCCATTATAATTTAATAATGGATGTAAAATATATGAAATACCACATATATATATATATATATACATATAAACTTTGATAAAATATATATTTTCATATTTTAAATTTTTTACATAATAAACATATATTAATAGTTAACAGTTAATACTTTTTTTTGAATGGGTATAAAAGTTTTTTTTAATGGGTTAATTAATTGAACATTATAATAACTCACACATAATAATAATAATAATAATAATAATTTAATATATGAAATAAGAAACTTTTACAAATATTCCTCAAAACAAAAATATATATAAAAAAAGATAAATTATTTATAGATCCCTGATACTGTTTGTAAGAACTTTAAAATCAATACACACATAATAATAAAAAAATAAATAAATATTTTTAAGAATACCAAGATAATTAGAACATTATTTCAGGAATCAATAATAAATTAATTATATAAAAAAACTCAAAAAAAAAAAATAAAAATAAAAGTTGGTCCTGTCCAGAATATATATTCCCCAGTACGAACCTCTCCCCAGTAAACTCCTCCCCAGAGATTCTCTTTTGTATTCGATCGATCAATTCTTCTCCAATCTCCATCTCCAGTTCATTCGATTGATAGATCAATTCATGGCGGACCCTTCAAGCTCCGACTTCTGGATCGAATACCTCAAGGGAATGCTGAAGCCGGCGGCGGCCACGGCGGTGGTGTTCATGGCCGTGTTGCTCTCCTTCCTCCAGAGGCTGGGTCTGGAGGGCGAGATGATCTACGCCGTCGTCAGGGCCTCTCTCCTCCAGCTCTCCGTCATAGGCTTCTGTCCTCGAGTTCATCTTCACCCAAAAGAACGCCGCCTGGATCATCCTCGCTTACCTCTTCATGGTATCAATCAATCACTCTAGATCGATTCGATCAGTTGAATTGTGTTTGCGTTGAGAGTTAATTTATTAATTAGGAATTCGCTCGCATGAACTTCTTTAATACTTGTTTTGCTCCTTAATTTGGCAGGTCTCTGTTGCAGGGTACACTGCAGGACAGAGAGCAAAACATGTACCTCGAGCGAAATACATCGCGGGGCTGTCCATTTTAGCAGGAACTTCAGTGACCATGCTCTTGCTCATCTTGCTAAATGTATTCCCCTTCACTCCCAGGTACATCATTCCTATCGCAGGCATGATGGTTGGGAACGCAATGGCTGTCACTGGAGTCACCATGAAAAAGCTTCGTGAGGATCTCAAGATCCAAAAGAACCTGGTTGGTTTCTATCTAAACTCACACTCCTCATTCAACTTCATAACAACAACAAGTCTTATCAGAGAGTTGCTTATTTGCTTTCAGGTTGAGACTGCTTTGGCACTGGGGGCAACACCAAGGCAAGCAACATCTCAGCAGGTGAAGAGATCACTGGTGATTGCATTGTCTCCGGTCCTGGACAATGCCAAGACAGTAGGGCTCATCTCTCTTCCTGGAGCTATGACCGGGATGATAATGGGCGGCGCGTCACCATTGGAGGCCATTCAGTTGCAGATAGTAGTCATGAACATGCTCATCGCAGCGTCCACTGTTAGCGGTATCTTCTCCACCTACCTCTGTTGGCCTGCATTCTTCACCAAAGCTCACCAACTAGAGACCCAAGTTTTTACTGCAGACTAGAATATGTCCCATGTATCTGTGTCAGTAATCAGGAACAGAGCAGGATCAGTCTGTTTGTTGTAATGTTTGTAGGTTGGAACCAATTTTTCTTAAATGAAGAATTGTGCACATCAAGTCCAAGCATTTGGCATATGAGATAAAAAAAAGCAACAAACGATGATGATTTATTTGGATATATAGACTTGCAAACAGCTAGAACATCAAAGAGTTTCATATCGTCCTCTTTGTTAGCAATAAGGCCACACAAATGAACTAGTACTTAAGTCATTAGGATATTACTGGTAGATTGAGTCATCATTTGAAAACATGAAATTACTTCCACTTCTTGAACTTGCCACCAAACATTCCATGTTTCCCATGCTTCCCATGCTTTCCATGCTTTCCATGCTTGAACTTGCCCCCATGGTGCTTGAACTTGCCCCCATGACCATA
This sequence comes from Dioscorea zingiberensis, assembly GCA_026586065.1. NCBI lineage: Eukaryota > Viridiplantae > Streptophyta > Magnoliopsida > Dioscoreales > Dioscoreaceae > Dioscorea > Dioscorea zingiberensis. Next base: position 51,941,427 of record CM048820.1, read on the forward strand.
GCCATGGCCAACACCGTAGCCACCACCATGGCCAACACCGTAACCACCACCATGGCCACCACCGTAAGCACCGTGAGCACCATGAGAACCATGAGACATGTGATGTGCAGCGGCGGCAGCAGCGGCAGCGGCAGCTCCACCAGCTAGCACTGCACCCATCCCTCCATGTCCTCCATGTCCTGTAAATAAGAGTTCATCTTATCAGTTATAAAAAATTACAATGGACTAGAAATCAAGCACGTCAAAGACTTGATCGTTCTTGAAGAGAGAACTAAACTAAACTGTAATGTTTCAAGAAGGTGCTTGATAGCATATTAACATAAAAGTTTCTCAATCCTGAAAGAACTGCATATTTCATACTGTTTATAAATGGTAGAAAGCAATGGAACATGCTAACCAATGCAATTAAATAAATGAACTCTAGCATTTACCTGACCAACTAGCAATAAACTCTTAATCACTGAATGCATACCATGAGAAGATGCACCGGGATATCCAGAAGGTGGATATCCTGATGCCGGAGGGTACCCTTGTGGAGGGTATCCTTGCTGAGGAGGGTATCCTTGCTGAGGGGGGTATCCTCCAGGTGCTGGGGGGTATCCTTGCGGCGGATAGCCTTGTGGAGGGTATCCTCCAGGTGGGTACTGACCTGGAGGGTATCCCGAATGACCATGAGAAAACAGGCCTTTGTCACTTTCGTCTTGATGCTTGTCTTTGCCACCTCCCATCTTTCTTCACTAAAGAAGCAGCAGTGAAGAAGAATGTTAACAAGAGCATAAGAAAGCATGCATCTCCTAAGGTATTAATTGGACAGCACTAATTGTTGAGACCAATAGAATTTAACCAAAAAAAACTCAATTTCAAAGGTCTATTAACCTAATTTTAATTAAGACATATCAAGACACAAATAACAATTCACAAAATTCATAGATAAAAAACAAATAATTTCAATAACAATCAATGATGTGTTATATTCTGATTATATTCTTTACCTCTCTCATTCAGGAAGTTTTATGATTTGAAATGATGATCAAAACTTCAAAAAGAAAATCTAGACGTGCATTTAACAATTAGACTTTTCTGAATAAATTCTGATCAATAACATCCAATGGCATGTCTTATGTACCCATTAAAATTCTTCACATCTCTCATTTGGGAAGTTCTACGACTTTAAATGGCAATCAAAACTTCGAAAATCTAATGCATACTACCCACTAGAATGTTTTTCTAGGAAAATGATAAATAGTCCTCAACACATGCATCATGAACACTAAAAAAAAAATGAAATTTGCAAGCCTAGAACTCAGATCATCCTTTTTTTTTTATGTTTGGTTAACACAAACACTAAAAGCTTTATGTGATACAAATAACTTGCAAAAGCAAATTTGTATCAACACCTTCTAATCATCCCTTCAAAACAAGGATTCATTGATTTGTACACACCATAGATTCATAATCTATACTTAATTTACAATTAAAAAAATCCATCAATAACACCCCATAGTTTCTTTTCATTCTTTCCCTAAAAGAAAACCCTATTCATCTTACAACAATAAAACCAAAAACAGGTTATATCAAAACAATCATAACAATGGGAAGACCAAAGAAACCTATAGTAGATCGGATGATATCATCCAAATTCAGTCCAACAATTACATCCTGTTTTTCTTGAAACAACCTAAAATAAAATAGATCACAAGAATCATCATTTTTTCATTAAAAATAATTTAAAAAATGTTGTTCACAAACATCTAATACAACTAAATTAGATAAAAAACGATCAGACGACATAACCTAATCCGATCCAACAATCACGCCACACTATTTTCTAAAAACAACCTAAAAAAATAGATCACAGACATCAATATTTTTGCCGATCAAAAACATCTAAAACAACTAAATCAGATCACAAAACGATCGTATCACATAAACCATAGATCACAAACACCACCTACAGGATACAGCATGTCAATCATAATCAATCATTCTGAACAAAAGAAAAGGCATACATAAATCATAGATCGGAAAGAGAGGGCAAATAGAAACACGCACCGAGATCTCAGAAGAACGAAAGAAGAGGTCGAAGGTCTCTCCAAGAAGGAAGATGGATATTTAATATAGGTTCTTCGCTGGCCTTAAACCGCGTACGCAACGCGTTGAGTTCGTAATGAACATCTGCCACGTGGAATGTTTCTCGGTTCAAGAAAGCTGCTAATATTATGACACGTGTCATATATATATATATATATATATATATATATATATATATATATATATAAAAGGTACCCAGAAAAAAAAAACCTCTTTAACATAAAAATCAGATGCTCGAAAAAGATATAAATAGGCCCTTAAGAATAAGACCGTTAACTTGCCGTTAATTTTAAGATACTTAACAATTACACTAAAATAAATACACACCCTAAAGTAAAATTTAATTTACCCAAGTCCCATAAACTAACACAAACACTAAAACAAAACTTAATTTATTCAATCTCTATTTTTTTTATAATTAATAATTACCCTTTTTAAATAGAAACACGGGATATAATGCAGCAAACATTTATCATTTGAGTGCATCAATGATTATTAACAAGTTAAAGAAATACAATAACATTATTGCACATGTCACTAATGATTCATTAGAAGGTTGGCTAGGTAACATCATGATTTAAGATAAGAAACATTTACATCAAGTACATGAACAATTAAATAAGATCCAAACTAGACTACTATTAGAACATCAAGCATCGCACTAATCCAAAGAATATGAAACACATTGTATATGTTAGAAAAATCACTCAAATAGAATGCTAACTCAGAAGAAAATCAACAAACACAAGAATAATGAGAAAGAGTGATCTGGCTTGGGTATTGGCGTGCAAAGCAATCAGCCTTGCTTTCTGATTCAAATTTCCCTCGTGTGAGATTGATGGCTTTACACCCTGTGCTAAGGTATATAAACCCACGACAGTTAGATCGTCTCCTCGCCTAGCATGTTCCACGAAGAGAGGCGTTAAGGTATCACCCAAGGTTAAAGATGCTAATGATCGTTTGAAGAAGCAAAAGGATGAAGAAGAAGGTTGGAGACTATAGTGGAAGCTCAGGAGGAAGAACAAGTGTGAATGCTCACTGTCGCGGCCAGGGCTTCCAAAACACACACACATATATAGCAGTGATTCCAATAGATAGAATTCTATCCGTTGATGTGATCCAAAGGACCATAAATTGAGGTGATCCAACGGTCCAAGATTGACCGTTGGAGGTTTGAAAAGGTGCCAAGGTTCAGATGTATAAGAAGTGGGCCATGGGCTGGCCCACATTCAACAATCCCCCACTACATCTATAACTTGGACATGGACATTGTGTAATACAAGGATGCAAATGAAGTTTGAAGAAATTTCAAACAACAAATTCCAAAAAAGGAAATAAGTAGTAGAAGGATTACTCACACATAAGAAATATAAAGATGAGACAAGGAACTGAGGAAACAAGGAAAATACAACCTCAGGTTTTCATAAGATTAAGCTACGGTGTCTTTAAAGACTTTAATCTTAACCCTTTACTAAAGCTTCTAACTAATAGGGATAGTAGTGAACTAGGTCTTGAACTACAACCCTTTGAATCAGAATTCCACTCTAGTGAGGATCCTATGTGATACTTGAACAAAATAGGGTTGGCACATTATTGGCCATGCGCTCGATACTATTTTCATGGAGATTACTAGAGAGTTTACCATAATACTCTCATAGCTACGGCTTGACAACTATCTCCACATAGGTGAAATCTCCAGAGATATTTATAGTGTAATATCTCGCTAAATTTAGCCTTTGATCTCATTAAGAGTTATGCTTAATATCAAACCACTACATGAGAGCACACGCCATAGGAATGGGGTAATAATAATAATAATAATAATAATAATAATAATAATAATAATAATAAATGTATCTCAAATACATGTAGGGTGCTCTCCCAGTCAACCAATCTATAGCTTCCCTTTGAACTTCTACCATGGGATCTCCATTTAAAGAAGTAGGGTCACTACTGTTATCGACCTTTATGGGCTAAGCCCCATTCACCTCAACGCTTCGACTATCATTTGTCTCGATCGATAGCCCTTTAGTTAGGCAATCCGCAAAATTTAGCTCTGACTTCACATAATTAAGGCTCACAATGTTGTGCTTCAAGTGTCTTTACATTGACTTGTTCCGGATCCGCATATGCCTATTCATTTTATCATTTGTACTTTCACGCCTGCATAGCTCAATAGAAAATCTAGAATCACAGTGTATAGCAATAGGAGACATAGGAGAAGGCATGATTGGAATTTCAGATAATAAATTTCTAATCCATTTAGCTTTAATACAAGTATAATCAAGAGTAACCAATTTAGCTTCCATGGTGCTGATTGCATTGAGCTTCAGCTTTGCAGATTTCCATTGGATAGCTCCTCCACCAAGTAGGAATACTTGACCAGAGGTTTATTTCAAGTCAATTGTGTAAGATATCTAGTTGGCATCTGTATATCCCTCTACTACATTGGGAAATTCAGTATACCTCAGTCCAAGAGATATAGTGCCCTTTAGAAATATGAGAACCCTCTCAAGAGCAGTCCAGTGTTCTCGATTTAGGTTACTACCTTACTGGTGTATCTACTCAGTTTGGATACTGCATATGCAATATAAGATATAGTTCTGTTAGACAAGTACATAAGGGATCCTATGATCTAAGCATAGAGATCTTGACCAACAGATTCACCCTGTTTTTCTTAAGATGTACACTGGGGTCATAAGGTGTAGCTGCAAGCTTGCATTCAAGATATCCATATTTCTCCAACACTTTCTCAGTGTAATGAGACTGAGATAAAGTGATGCCAGAAGTTGACCTAGTAAGCTTGATACCTAGGATCACATTAGCTTCTCCTAGGTCTTTCATATCAGACTTACTACTCAGAAAACTCTTGACAATAGTCACAATATGCAAATCAGTCACGAAGATTGGCAGATTATGAACATACAAGAACACAATCATACATCCACCATCTACCGCTTCTATAATCACACATGTCATAGTTGTTTACAACAAAACCATACGAGATGATCGTAGAGTCAAACTTGGCATGCCACTGTTTAGGGCCTTGCTTAAGTCCATACAAAGATTTTACAAGTTTGCAAATCTTATGCTCTTCAGGTTGCTCCATGTAAATTTCTTCCTCTAAATCACTATTCAAGAAGGCACTCTTTACATCCATCTGATGGATTTCAAGACTGAAGGTAGATGCAATCGTGATAAGAATCCTAATGGTGGTAGTTCGAACTATAGGTGAGTATGTATCAAAGTAATCTAATCATTCCTTCTGATTGAACCCTTTTGCAACTAACCTAGCCTTGAACTTCTCCATTAGGTCTCAATTTTTTCCTGAAGACCCATTTACAACCCAATGGTTTATTTCCAAGGGGTAGGGAAGTTAGAATCCAGGTTATTATTGCTCATGATTGAGTGATACTCATCATCTATAGCTTTTTTCCAGAAAACTGAGTCAACAAAAGCCATGACTTCCTGGAAAGTACCAGGAGTATCATCTATAATAAAAGTGACAAATTCGCCACCTAGTCTTTTCAATTCTGTCTCTCTTACTTCTTCTGGGTTCCCTCTACCGGAGTGGGAACTGATCCAGAAGGAGAGTGAGAGGTCAGAGGTACAAACGGAGTGAGACATACTGTTGATTTCAAGGGAAAGATATTTCAAAGTAGAAAACATCTCTAGCTTCAATGATGGTGTTCCTGGCAATTTCACTCACATTTGAGTTAATAATTAGGAATCTTCAAGCATTGCTATCTAGAGCACACCCTATGAACACTGCATCATCAGTTTTTGGGCCTATCTTTTTTTATTCTGAAATCAGGGATCTTTACTTTAGCCAAACACCATACTTTGAAGTAGTTAAGTAGAGGGACTCTTCCTTTCCAAAGTTCATAGGGTGTCATGCTATGGTCCTTAAAATGTATTCTATTTAGAATGAAATAGGCTAAGAGCAACGCCTCCCCCCATAAGTTCTCAAGTACACCAGAACTTAATAGCATGGCATTTACCATGTCCATTAAAGTCCTGTTTTTTTCTTTTAACAACCCTATTTAACTCAGGTATATAAGGAGCAGTAAATTAATGTACAATGCTATTTTGTTCAGAGAACAAAGACATTGCATTAGAAGTATACTCTCCACCTATATCAAATCTAAGGGTTTTAATGGTTTTTCCTAACTGATTCTCGGCTTCAGCTTTGAAAATCATGAACTTGTTAAGGGCTTTATCTTTGGATTTGATCAGATAGGTATAATAGAATTTGGAGTAATCATCAATGAAAGTAATAAAGTATCTGTTTCTAGCTCTAGTAGGAGTCCTACATGAATCACAAATGTCACTATGGATCAAATCAAGTAAGTCTGTGTTTCGTTTGATGTGTTGGAAAGGTTTCTTAGGCAGTTTGGCTTGCACACAAATATGACATTTAGAACATTGATCAATATTTGATTTAGGAATCAAGTCAAGGTTCATTAACCTTTTAATGGTTCCAAAGTTCACATGACCCAATCTTCCATGCCAACCATTTGAAGATTCAATACTCTAGACAACATAAGATGAAGAAGAAGTAGAATCAGAACTTTCATTGCAAAATAAATCAGAAGGTTCACATACATTAATTCCAAATAGCCCACCAGATACAAAGCCTTTACCAACAAAAAGGTTTTCCTTAGAAATTACAAGACAACTAGACTCAAGTACAATTTTATAACCATACTGTATAAGTAGAGAACCACTAACAAGATTCTTCCTAATGTCGTGTACATGTTGAATATCCAGTAGGGTGAGGACTTTTCCAGACGTTATCTTCAAGTCAATTAGTCCTCTCCCTAACACGTGCGCAACTGATCCATTTCCTAAAGTCACACTTCCTCCACTTGAGACCTGGTAAGTAGAGAACCAGAAATGATCAACACATAGGTAGACGTTAGCTCCGGAATCAAGAAACCATTCTAAGTTTTGGTAAGCTAGATGAACAAAAGGAATGAAGGAAACTGACCTAAAGTGGGTCCTAGAGGAAGGTATACCAATCTCAAGTACATTCACTTGCGGTTTGGGTGGACTGGAGTTCTTTTGAATAGGTTCAGTCTTCCGAAAGAAGCAATCGCGGGCAACATGGTTTGTCCTACCACAAACAAAACAATGTTTAGTATTTTTCCTGGAAGATTTATAATAAGAGGGTTTGGGTTGCTGAGACTTTTGAGGATGAGTTTGGGAAGGTTTGCCCTTAGCCTTGAAGGATTTCCCTTTAGGGGAAAACTGATGAGAGTTCTTAGAACTCTTAGAACTCTTAGGGTTGTCATTATGTTCTGTTAGATAGACTTTGCCCTTTTATGGTTCGGCGGTCTTAGAGAATAATCGGTTTGCCTCCTCAATCCTGATGGTGTTGTAGACACCTATAAGGTTCAGAGTGCCTATCTTATATTTGAGGTTGTTTGCAAAACAAGACTAAGATGGAGGGAGTTTGTTTAAGAGAATAGATATGGCGTGACTCTAGTTATAAACAGTGTCACATTTTTCTATTGCACTTAGATAGTCCTTGAATGCATGGATTTGCTCACCCATGTCCATTCCATCTACCATCTTGTAGTTTTCAAACTCTATGCTCAGGTGATAAATCCTAGTGGCATTTTCAGGTCCATATTCCTTCTCTAAGGCAACCCATATATCCTTGGTAGTATTGTAATCGAAATATTTGTTATAAACACGGTCAGAATGAATGTTGAGGATTCTATGGCGGTAGTGAAAGTCTATCTCTTCAAAGTTCTTACTAAGTGGCTCGGTATCACAGGTTGGCTCATAAGAGATTGACAATCTGTGAGGGGCATCAAACCCAAGTACAGAGGAGTCAGAATCATGGGCTGTTGACAAGGCTGATTGAAGTCCTAAGGTGATAAGCCAAAATTCGGCTTGGGTTTTCCATCTCCTAAAGTTCATCTTGCCATCAAATTTTTCGGGGCGGCAGGAGGTATCAAATTGTGCACCAGACATTGTATATTAGTGTGTGAAAATCGAGGTTATGGGACAACTAATGTGACCGCAGAAATTGAAGCAATACAAGTGTAAATAAAGCAGAAATTTAGGAAAAATTTCAGCAGAATATAACTAGCGTATAAGTAGAAATATAACATAAATACATGCAATACAGTAGCAGAAGTAAGATGGATCTGGAACAGTAAATTAGTATAAATTTTGGCACAGTTTCAGTATGAATTTATGACATTAACTGATGTACAAAACTTTAGAATTTGCAGGATTAATAACCAACTAGAGTTGCCATACAAGGTTTGGGCTTGATTAAACCGAAATACACCAAGTGATTCAACCACAATGTTCAAATGTTTTCCCAGGTATAACCATAACAAATCAGAGAATACTTAAGCACAATATGGCATCCTAATTTAGAGACATGAAATTGTGTTAAATTGTTAGAAAAATCACTCAAATAGCATGCTAACTCAGAAGAAAATCAGTAAACACAAGAAGAATAATTTGGCCTGGGATTACGTGCAAAGCACACCCTTAACACAGTTTCAGTCTCCCTCGTGCGAAATTGACGGCTTTACACCCTGTGCTAAGGTATACAAACCCACAACAGTTAGATCGTTTCCTCGCCTAGTACGTTCGATGAAGAGAGATGTTCAAGTATCACCCAAGGTTTAAGATGCCAATTATCGTTTGAAGAAGCAAAAAAAGGATGAAGAAGAAGGTCACAGGACTATAGTGGAAGCTCAGGAGGAAGAACAAGTGTGAATGCTCACTATTGCGGCTATGGCTTCCAAAACACACTTATATATAGTAGTAATTCCAACGGATAGAATTTCATCCATTGATGTGATCCAAAGGGCACAAATTGAGGTGATCCAACAGTCCAAGATTGATCATTGGAGGGCTGAAAAGGTGCCCAGGTTCGGATGTATAAGAAGTGGGCCCTGGGCTCACCCACATCCAACAATATATTACTGAGGGTCTATTTGCACCGTTTTCGAGCACCACATGGTGATTTTTGTGCTTAGGATGACCATAAGGACTTATATGTACATTCATGCAAAATATGAGGGGCTTTTTGCACCTTTTACCTATATATATATATATATATATATATATATATATATATATATATATATATATAAAACTTAGGGTGAGTCACCAGAGTTTAATATCCGATAATCTTGGAGATTAGACTGTTTCATGAAATTTTTGCGATTTAATAGATTAGAGATAACTCTGAATAACCTATTTTTAGATATAAACTACAAATTTTGAACAATTTAATTATAAAACAAGTCATTCTTATCTTTAGTAACTTGCATATATATATATATATATATATATATATGAGTTGGAAGGGAAGGGATGGGAAATGAGATAAAAGAAACAATGTCACTCTATGAACAAGCATGAATAGTTGCTGAATCACCATACAATGAATGTAGCCATGAGTAGTATACAAATGGAATTTCTGCTGTTTCTGATGAAAAGGTTGCAGAAATACTGCAACCCAAAACACTGAAGCAAAGCTCACACATTAGGAACCAACCAACAAACAGATAATGCCTCAGTTTGTGAATCAAACCACAATCTGGTTAAAAAGTTCCATCAATGGGAGTGGTTTGTTAAAAGAAAGAAGAGATCAAAGGGAATTCATGTTGGAAACCCAGCTCGCATGTGACTGTATTGCTTTTGCAATGCTGGGGCTCATGCATGAAAATATTGATGGCTTTTTAGGCTTGACACCATAGAGGAAGGACCTGAGAGGGATCTTAGTCTTGCTGGAAAGGTTCCTCATGGGGTATTGGTGGTGATTGCCATGGTTGTTTCTCTGTCCAGAGAGTTCGAAACTCTCCTGCAGTTTAGACAATGCCTTCTCGACTTCCACTTGGAGACCTCTCACATGATCTAATCCAGCCTGCAGTTCATTGGAGACCTTGTTGTTCTCCTGCTGCATGTTCAGCACCCTCACCTTGAAACTTGGCAGCTTGATAAGCAGTGAGCTGCACTTCTCCCTTCACTGCTCTCCTTAAGAACTCTTGCAATCTCGTCTTGTATGTCGCAAAGGGATGAGAATCTCTGCTTCAGTTCACCTCTGAGCATTGCATTTTGTTCTAACCATACCTGAAGCTCAGTCTTCAATTCTCTCAGCCGTTTGTCAAGTGGAGAAGATCCTGGAACACTAGTGCTCTCTGGTATCTTGGCATCCTTCAGTTTCTCGATCTCAGTTTGAAGCTCCTCAAAAGTAGTCTGGAGTTTCTGCACAGTGTGGTACGTTGCACTGAATCTTAACCAGAACTCAAGGTTCTCCTCAAGCACACCATCAATGTCTCTTCTGAATTTTTCAACTGTCAGAGTTGTCTGTGGTTCTTCAATACCGTGCACATTCATTTCAACTGGAGGGGGAGTTGCAGCATCTGCAACATCAGATGCTGCACCTGTTCCTGCTTTTGACTCTGCATTGTGATCTTCTGGTGTATCGATGTTTCGCCACTTTGAACTCAGTGACTTTAATTTGGAGAACCGAGAAAAACTCTCAAGCTTGTTAAGGAATGGGTTTCTGGCTTTCACTTGAGACGGGTCATTATTTTCATGAGAACTTTCTTGCAACAAGTTCAAGTTCTCCCTCAGCAGTCGAATTTCTTCATCTTTCATTGCATTGGAACTCTTCAGTTCCCTCAGTTGTGCAATTATCTCGCCAAGAGAGTCTTGGTTTTTCTTCTCCACTTCTGAGAGCTTCTTCTTCATTTCCTTGTAGTTCCGAAGAATTGATGAATACTGAGAAAACATCTTTTCTCTGCCCTCCACTCCATTTGACAATAAACGCTGCAAGTTAAGAACACCCTCTTGGTCATCTGGTTCATCACTTAGACAAATGCTATCATCTGCAACTAATACAGATTTCTCTGTAGTTCCCTTTTCCACTTTGAGAATCTTCAAGTCTTTTAAATCTTCACCAACTTGAGAGCCTGTATGAGATCGGGCACTCTCTTCAATTAACTTATCCCGTATATCCTGAATGCATGGAACTTCTTTTTCTGAAGCACTTTCAGGCTGAGATCCTGTCTTAGAAGGAGTGCAACTTTCAGCATCTACTTTACTCTCCTTGCCTTTGTGATTCGGAATTTTAGCAACCTCTTTTGTTTCCCCACCCTTAAGCTCACTAGAAATAATTTCATCTTGACTCTTAGGAGACTGCAATTTTTCTGAGAGATCATTAAGGCTGTGGCAGGCTTCAGTGAAGTGAGTACTGAGGATGTTCTTTTCATCCTTGACGCATTTCTCAAGATCCTGAATCATTTGTAACTTCTCTTCTGCTTGTTTCAACCTTACATTCATGATGTTTGAATCATCAGTTTGAGTTGTTTTCTCTTCTTCCAATCCCTGCAGGTGTTTCTGAAGCTCATCAGTTTCTGATCTCAGCTTTCTTATCTCTGCAGTCTGTGATGAAATAGTAATTTCCAAACTGATGACTTTTCTACCAGCTCATCAATTTTCTCAGCAAGTTCCACAACAGATGCTTCAGAATTCATCTCAAAATGCTGTTTCACTTTATCACAGAATGCCTGTAACTCGAAAGCCTCTCTGGTTTCAAAACACAGACTTGTTCCTCTGAGTGAGCATTTTCCCCAGAGACATCCCTAGTTTCCATCTGAGGCTGACTAGGTTGGCCCCTGAGAGCTTTCAACTTTGCTTCAGCTTTCTTGATTCTCTCATACTCTATCCGTGCCTCTTCTGTTGTTCTATTCTGTTGTTCCTGCAAGTTAACTAAGGTATCCTCACAAGACTTCAGTGCTGCTGCGGCCATCAAGGCCCTTGCTTCATCATCATCAATGACTGAACTAGTACTGAAATGATCTTGCAAGAAACAAACCTCTTCTTGCATCTCCGAAATCTGCCGCTCTATGTCCAAGAACTTTGCGAATCCACTCTCATAAGAGCTTTTGATGAACTCCCTCTCAGTTTGCAGAACCAGGATTGCTTTCTGAAGCCTGTCAATCTCTTCCTGTGCTTTCTCCTTGCTAATCTGAGAAGTCACTCTCCTGTGCTTGAGCTTCTTAATGTCTGACTGCTCAAGTCTAGTTTTGTTTCTTGAGCCGATTTGAGGAATTTCTGCAGGTGGTTTGTGAATCTTACTGGAATCAATGGCAGTGATTGCTTTCGGCAAACCATCATCATCATCATCTTGGATTGCAAACTGAACTTGGTCAGGAAAAGCGGTTGCTATGGTGTGATTGGCCTTGTGCAGTTCCCCGGAAATGCGGTCATACCTTTCAGCCAGCGCTTTGTATGCCTTGTATGTCTCCTCCACATAGTTCATCAGCTCTGGTCTCTTCTTGTAGTACATCTCCGCTCTCTTAGCAAAGGAATCAGCCTCCTCATCAATAATTTTCAACATTGATTTCATCTTCTCCTCCATTTCTGTGAATGGACAAAAAATTTCAATTCTACATAGAACTACGGGGAGAAAAGAGAGATACTAACCACATTCATGTATCCAAGTTTTGGCATTGGATATATATAGTGACTAAATCATGCATCTAAAGAATAAATGTAGGAAATAGATACAGTGCAAGCAAGATTTATGCATTGTCCCAAGTTTTGAAATCTCACAATCTATCTATCTTGTGATTCTGAATCAATGGCAAAAACCTCCATTGTTGCATACATTGATGATTGATGTGTATAAGCCTTAAACTACGTTAGATCATACATGGATACCAACCCAATAAACTCTTGCAGGTGATACTCAAATCCTCGCGCAGATAGATTAAAATGAAACAAATGCCATGATTCCAAAACAATAACACAGAGAATGTAAGGTGAAATATGAGTAAAAGAAGGAAAAATAGAAGAGAAAGCTAACCTTGGAGGTTGTTGTCGAGCCATTTGGATTGGGAGGTCCGGATGTGGCTGGCCCACCACCATGAGTAGGCATTGCTAGCAGCTCGCTGCAGCATCTCTCCTCGGCCTACCTCCCTCCTTTCTCCTCACCCAGTGCTGATGGTTACCATGAAGAGATTACCATGATGGAATGAAGGACAGAGGAGGTCAATGGAGGAGATGGCTAGAGATGGAACAAATGGAAGGGAATGACGCACCTCCGACAATGAAGGACGACCGGGTCCGACGTTAAGTTCTCAGTTCTGGAGACCTTGCCATGTCATCCGACTCCAACGTGGAGCTTTGCTGGAGCTTGCTTGGATTTGGTTCGGATCCAGCTTAATATGGCCTGAGCCATATTTAGATTCTGCCTCACTGGACTTACCTGTTAATGAATGAAAGAAAATGTAAAATTCTGGAAATTTTCATCTTTGTAATTCTAATGAATTTAATTGAGAGTTCTATCATAATCAAATCAAATGAGATCCCTGAGATGATGGAGAGTCACATACTTACCACATGAAGGATATTCACCGGGAATTTGATGCTAGTCGTATATATGATGTCACACAAACACATAATATATATTAATATTTACATTTCAGTGTTTAATGTAAAATAAATCACATGGTTCTTCTACAAGAACAAAACAATCAGCTCCTGTTTTTTACTTTTTTCTTTTTCAAACAAAGTAGTTGAACCATTATTTCATTAGAATGAATAAAATGAAGGCGGCAGCTTGGTCATTGTGTGGCCAATAAATCACTATTTCATTGGAAAAACTCAACACCATCTGCAGTATAGGATGTGTTAGTCTACACCAACAATCTTGCACAGTAATCTTTGAGCCAATCACATGCAGATCTTAGAACACGAAGCTCGCCTTCCAAAACATCTTTTGCCATTTGTCTTCTACAAGTGGATCGGCTGTGATCATTATGAAATTGTGCTGATCCCACAACCTGTTGAACAGATCAAATACAAATTCAACAAATTCTTCATTTTGTTTTGAGGTTGAAAAGAAAAAACCATATCAAATCCAGACCCAAATTTCTAGAAATAACAATTTACTTGTTTCAAATGAGTATTGGATACTGAGGTTGAAATTTAAGAGGCCTGCTCATGATTATGAGAGTAAATAACAGATTTCAAAAACACATCTTATGGACGTTTCAACTGAAAAATTCTATTTCTTATCTAGAGTTTTCATCATATAAAACTATCAATTATATTGATTGTCCTTCCTATTCAGAATTGGAATGTAAAATATCCATTCTAGTGGAAATCTGGAGAGAATGAACTTTTGTTCAACAAGTTGCCCATGGTTTACCTTGATTGCAGCATCATGTGACTCAATTGTGTGTTCAAGTTGGGCAAGCAAGATGTGATGAGACAAGATCTCCTTGCTCCTGTCCTTTAAAGGTCGGCGAGCAAGCCGTCCATCATTCTCAGCAGCCTCGGCTTCCAATGCTTCAAGTTCTGGAGGGTAAAGTATAATCATGACAAACTTTCCCCAGTAATAGGGTATAATTCAAAATCATCCCTAAAACTACTCGTCAAGGATGAAAGAATCACTCAACCTTCCTTTGATGTGGCAGATAAAACTCGAGAAAGTGCACGGAGAGCTTGTGGAATGCCCTTTCCTCTTTTGCTACCAGCTCTCACTTCCCTAGTCAGATTTTCATAATTTAGACTAAACTTAGCAACATGACATATTGTGTGAATTTAAGATGGAATAACTAACTCACACTGATAACAAAAATATCACAAATCCCAAGTTCAGATATTGATCTTGAAATATGGAACATAGAAAGATATGGCTTGACGATCAATTGGTAGTGTCCATATTAAGTAATTATAGCCCATAGAATATTACTTGTACATGAAATGATAGCAGATAAAGAGATAAGAGTAAGATAAACAAAACCAACACCAACTTGAGTGTGAAGAAATTTCCCGATGAGTTGGAACTACATGCATCTGCCACTTTTGGTGAGCTGTGTTTATTCCAAAGTTCCAATTTCATTTTGTACAAAGGGTCAAGTGAAGATATATCCATGCATATCTGAACCTGAACATAAATTGCACCAATCTGTCAGAATTAAGGAAACAAAGTTGGGAAACAAAAAATGAGCCTCTAAGTTTCAAGTAAATCAATGGCACAAAGAATCTGAGTTTTCTAAAGAGCATATAAAGAAATCTATTTTGTCAAAAAAATAAAAATAAAAAAAAAATACAGCCAGGTGCTACAAAGCTCCTGCTATATGCGTGGGTCCTAGAAAGGATTGAACCACTTGAGTCTATTGCTTGATCTTAGCCACGCTTTTTTTTTGCAAGAGACTGCTTTCCATGACTCAGAGCACAGAACCTCTAGGTCACATGGCGATAACTTTACTGTTGCGCCAAGGCTTTCTCTCAAAGAAATCTATTCTGTACTCAGAGAAATTACTTTCATTCTACTAACAAAGTCCAGGTCTTACTCTATATTAGATAGTAATGATAGTAAGATTTTCAGCTTGGCAGATGCTAAGGAAGATAAACATAATTTGAAGATGTACCACAACATGTTAAGAGATATCTTCTATATCATTATACTATAAGTAACTTTATGCTCAACCTGCAAAAGTAGAATTGTCCGCTCAAATGATAAAACAAGGCATCATCCCCCACCTCATTGTGTACAGTGTTATAGAGATAATAATGGCAAAACTTCAGTTTTGCAAACATTTCACTGAAATAATTTTGAGATCTCATTCTTTTGATGAAACCAATTCTTCAAATTAAAATAAAAAAAGAATTTGATAACCCAGATGCAATCAGGTGACACTATTTATGATAACAATCATAGTCGAGGGTTAGGACATTATTTAAAGATCCCAAATATGGCGCAGTCATAATATCAGCTACAACAACACTATAGTACATGAAGGAATCACATTAAACCTGATCATGGATGTTACACCGAAGAGTAAAACCAAAATCCAGTAGGAGTGTTGCATTTGAAAACCTCCCATATCTTATCAGAACCTGAAAAAAGTTGAAACTACTTCAGTTCTACAGTATAAGGAACTGCTGGAGCAAATTCATAAAAAGAGCCATTTAAATGCATTACCACCCATTACAAAAGGTTCATGTTACCAAGCTTAGTTGCTAACCGGCATCAAGATATAGGATATGTTGTCCAATTGAGAGAGAACAGAACAATACACATATATTTGAACTCACTTATTTGTACTCTTGTCAACCCCCGATGAGGGCTCAAGCACAGAATAAAGCCACAAAACTATAGGGTCACCAAGTATGCAAGGCATCATACACCTACTAACCTATTATGGTACAAATCATACAACCCATAGTCCTCTAATAACAATGATTGAGTTTACTCATCTAGCATAATGTAAAATAGTTGATACAACATCATTACATTAACAACAAGTCATCCACAATCCAACAATAATAAGATGAAAAGTCTCACTCATACAACTTAGGTCACACAAAACTCAAATAAGCTAAAACAAAACAATCTAGTTACATCCTCCACGATTTAATTTCATTGACCTTCAAGTATCCTCTGAACTGGAAATAGAAGGATGTGGGCTACACTAGCTCAGTAAGAATCCAACACACTATCTAAGTGGATCAAACAAGTGTTTAAAATATTCAATGCAAATGAATAGATGCTATGATCTTGAAACAATTCAAATCCAAAACACACTAAAGTCATTTCAATCAAGCTAATAATAATGCATGATTTCCAAACAATAGCATTTGGGAACACAAGCTGAAATTCATTTAAAAAAACAAAGAATAAAAATGATAGACAACGCTTTTCTAAAATACCAATTAGATTAAGCCCACATTATTCCTTGTGGTTAGGAATACAATGTGTCAATATATAACCATAATGACTGGGTGTTGATGTTTCCAATATATACCCCATTGGCAGGATAAAGATTCCAATGTTTATCCCCATTGGCAAGGCATCAATCATAGTCTCATTGTTCTTTTAGACCAAAACACTAAATTCCAATAAAACCAATAATTCTTGGTGTCCAAACAATAGTATGCAAAGTCTAATGTTCATAAATCAAATCATTTGGAAAATATCAATTAAATAAAACATTTGTGTTCAATCAATACATTTGTCAAATATATGAGTTTGATACAAATTTGTATATAAGGTCATCATATGCATACAAACCAATATATTTTATGAAAACACTAGAAGATGGAAGAAAAATTATCTTAACTCCCAAAACCCGTGGCCAAGATACTTTTGTACGCCTCCAAAGGGCAGGGCAACCAGTGCTACAAAGCTCTCGCATTATTCGGGATCCGGGGAAGGGTAAGATCACTTGGGTCTATTGTACGCAGCTTTACCTTGCTTTTTAAAGCAAGAGGCTGTTTCCACAACTCGAACCCGTGACCTCCAACAACAATTTTACCGTTGCGCCAAGGCTCCTCTTCTTTTGTACACCTCCAAATCGATCTAAATCAATCAAATAAACCCTTGAAACCTTTGTTCTTAGGGCTTCATTTAAGATAGAGAAAAATGTGATATTTTCTAATTTGATGATCTCTTTTGTATATGTTATGGGGGAAAATATTTAAAACACGTGGCATGATCATAAGTACCAAGATGAGAAACCAACTATCCACGAGTGAATCTTCTTCCCATAGTTCTTATAGAGTTAAAGGGTCGAAACAAAAATGTTATCAATCACAACTGACCTCTCCCTCAAAATCACCTAAAGCACTTCTTCACCAACCACTTTTACCCATTGATCAAGATATGCTCCAGGAGGTACAGATCGATGCATCAACAACATACAAAACCTATTAAATTTCTACAGTCATTCTCCATGGAATAAGATAATATCTTTTGTACATATATACCTTATTAAATTTGAATTCTGCAACCATTATCCATGGGATGAGAGACAGAATCTCTTTTGTACATATATACTCCATTAAATATGAATTTCTATAGCCATTCATGGATTAAGAGAGATGATATCTTTTGTATATTTATGCCCTATTAAATCTTGATTTTTGCAACCATTCTTCATTCTTCATGGAATGAGAGAGATGATCTTTTCTGGGTCGTTTTGCGTATATAACCCTCTAAAAAAAATTTATATTTTTACATAAAGTTCCTATTGGTTCTAGTTATCCTTACATTTTTACATAAACATCCTTAAAATCTATAAGTAGTTTTTTGGAGCAAATTATATATGCTTTCTTGCTTTATTAGAAGAACCATTTTTAGCTTAAATAGGCTAGAAGCTCATATATTTGTTTATTTGATTAAATTGGAGGCATATAAGAAAGGGAGTATCTCGGTTAAGGGAAGTTTTTGGTGTTCCTGCCATCCGCATTGAACATTGGACCCATCCGCAGGGAATAATGTGTACTTAGCTTGATTGGGATTTTAGAAAATTGATGCCCATCATCTTATATTCTTTGATTTATTGCACAAATTTCAACTTTGTTCCGAAATGCTATTGTTTGGAAATTATACATTATTATTGGCTTGACTGAAATGACTTAGTGTGTTTTGAATTTGAATTGACTTATAAGATAATAACATTTATTCATTTGCATTGAATAGTTTAAACACTTGTTTGATCCAGATAGATAGCTTATTGAATTATTACTAGGCTAGTGTTGATTCAAAAGATGTTTGAAGCTCAAGGAAATTAAATTGTGGAGGATGTAGCTAGATTGTTTTATTTTGGCTTATTTGAGTTTTGTATGACGGTATAAAAGTTTTACGTATGAAAGAGATCTTTCATCTTATTATTATTGGATTGTGGATGACTTATTAATGTAATGATGACGTATCAACTATTTTAGATTATGCTAGATGAGTAAACCCAATTATTGTTATTAAAGGAATTTGGGTTGTATAATTTGTACTACAACAGGATAATAAGTATTTGATGCCTAGCATGTTTGTAAAGGTGACCTTATAGATTTTGTACATGGTTGTTGTTGTGTACTGGAGCCCTCACCAGATGTTTGGAGTGTGGCATCAGAAGTATAGGTTTACTGCTATCGGAGACGATGAGAAAGAGAGAAAAATAGAAAATTTTCTCAGCAACTAAGATCAGGGTGAATAGTTAGAGATAGTTTACATTGTGCTACTATACAAGGAAAGGGGTATTACAATTCTTGAGTTCATAAATCCATATCAAATTTCCAAATCACATATAACCAAATCAATGAATTGCCAGAATATGGCTGTGCTATATAACAAACTATGGATTAGAATACAACATTGAACAATAACATCCATCTATCAGCACATACAACACACAGAAAAAAAATCCATGTAAACATGCATGTTTGATATATACCAAAAACAGCAGTAACAAATTTGTGTTCCAGAAACACCTAACCATTTTCAATCAGATATCACAAAGTTGGAGCAGCTGATTAAGATGACAATTTCATTATGCTTCTCAAGTTAAATTGACATAAAGGTCACTCATGTAACCTAAAACAGGCATAGACATAACACAAAGCAATAACAAACAATAAAAATGAACAATCCCTGCACAATCTAACCTGTTCACTAGCAGCATAATCTCGATCAACAATAACCTGCAAAATTAAGCAATGAATAATAGTTACAATCAGCTGATACACAAAACATCAAAAAAATGATCAAAGGTTGTGCTTCATGATAATGTAACAAAACAAGTGGATTTGTACCTCTGAAATTTCTTTTTCTTCATCACTTAGCAGGACAGCCTCACTGAAACCCCATCATGATTTAGAAAATCTGCAAAAGGAATCTAAAAAGCTATGCTTCAAACTATAAATTTAAAAGAATAACACATAAATGAGTTACAAGGTAAGTAAACACTTTAGCGTCAAAAACAGGTACCAAAAGAAACACCCATTGGCGTCCCCATGCTCGAGATTCAACTGTCAGATCCCATTAACTTATCAGCACAAGACCCGAGTTTACTATACACACACAATAGTGAAACAAAACAGGAGGATAAAAATACAAATGATAGACAAGAGTCAAAGGAATGAATAATATAATGTGTGATTTTTGTCTCCATATGCACATACACAAAACAGGAGACATGGAAGGCATACTGCAGGTCAGCTTCACCAGTAAGAGAAACTAACCCCAGGCAGTTCTAGCACAATTTGAGATTTCATAAGCAAGAGGCACCTTTAAAACTCCTTTATAAAAGGTATATTGAGATTCATGATAAATTGGATTGGCTTGTATATGGATGCCCACATTAATTGTTTTATAAACACTTCCAATAGTTTCTTGCCATCTAACATGGATCCTAGACAAGAATCAACATTGTCCTTTCCCATGGAGGATTCCCAACCAACATATTGAAGAACTTTGAGCTCAAACTTTTACTTTTGATCACATAGAAGCTTAATGAAGAAATCAAACATTAAATAAATATCCAGTAGAACCATAAAATACACAACTGATGATGTTAACAAGCATTTCAGCATAGTATGTCCATGTAGAAAAATGCAATGCTTTTCCATAAATGGCCTACCATACCCAAGCTATATGCATGCATAAAAGTCCTCCAATTTACAATCTTCATATATTTGAGGGACACAGCTTAGGGCCTGCAAGAAATATATAGTCCAATATATTTACTGAACCAGAGTTTCATGAAATAGATTAAAATCATGAAATAGCACTAAATGTTAAGGGAAATAAGAGGAATAATATAAACTGAATATGAAAAACTAAAGCCCACAACATACAATACTATGAAA